>CM035096.1:46033634-46574974 GCA_020205505.1 Panax japonicus
AATATAATATATCTATTTATAGAATAACTTTATAAAAGTATTCTGTTTTATATAAAAAGATTTTACTATGCAAAACTGTGACGCCCCCAAAATTAGGTATACGTCACTCATCTTGAGTTGCCAGATACATGGTATAGAATTCAAATACAACTGTCATGTACAATACGACAAAATATAAACTGTGAGTTTGGATACAAATATTGCCTACTAGAGAGTATACAAACTCAAAAGGAGTCCTCATTAAAATTATTATCACACTATTTCATAGAATAGTGAGGACTACTAATGCACCATCAAGGACCATCACTCTATTCCCCGACTAGTCCCAGCTACGTTCTCATTTCCTGAAGAGAACAGTGAAAGAAAGGGTGATCTCAACTAGCCCAGTAAGAAATATTATAACTAAGATAACGCAGAATAATTTATCGTTAGCCTTCAACAGTGTTAAACAGATAAAATATAATAACTATAAAGTTTAACTGCAGCGGAACAAACAATCCATTAGAAGAGTCAAGTAGAGAATAAAATCTACTATCTTCTATGATTTAAAAGGTTTTTCATCACTTTTATCGCTGGGACTCAGCTTAATAAATAATCCACATCATCGAATCACCCCTGCACTACGGCCAAGGATATTCTTTAGTATCACGACCATGAATTATCCATGCACTACGGCTAAAGATAATCATGTTTTCATCAACGGTCCTGATCATGCCATAAAACAATTCATTTTTGAACTACGGCCAAAGAGAATCCATAGCCATAATCATACCAAAAACTGTCCATCAATGCACTACGGGCTAATGAGGACTTTTTCCACATCATTTGTAACATTACGGTTATGATTACACCGAATAATCCCTGGTCAAAATCATACTAAGTCCATCTATGCACTACAGGCCACAGATGACTTTCAAAAAAATATAAATATGAGGATGATGACAATGATATAAGAATTCAATAAAACAAGTTCAAGAATTAATTTATTCAGGAACTAATAACGTCCAAATTGTCAACATGATGCTGCTTTGTAAAGTAAAATTCAAGAATGCTCAGAAGAATATTTTCATGAAAAGATACTGGATGAAGCGCAAATATCAAGGATATTCCACTAATTTCATGGAGTATAGAAGTTAAAACTTTAACCAACTGAGTATAATAAAGAATGGAATAACAAAAGAAATCACCATGCATGCGGTACTTCGCATAGACAAGTTATTCCAACAGAATAATAATAACGGAACCAGGTCAGGCAAAATTCGCACCGACAGGATGTTCCAACAAAATAATAAATAACGGAACCAGGTCCGGCGTAAAACGCACAGACAGGATATTCCAACAGAATAATAAAGAATGGAATATTAGAAGAATTTCACCATATATGCAGTATTTTGCATAGACAGGTTATTCCAAATAATAATAAAGAATGGATTAACAGAAGAATTTCACCAAGTATAGGGTAGCCCGCGTATACAGGTTATTCCAACAAAATAATAAAGAATGGAATAACAGAAGTTCTCTTCATGAATAAGAAAGAAAGAGTACCCCTTACGAGTACAACAAATAATATTTTCTACCTTAGAAAGAAGAGTACTGGATATAGAAGTAGTGAAGTAGCAGAACACTTTTCTTCTTTCTCTCTATAGTTTCTCTCTCTAGAGTTTCAGTGAATTCGTAAGAAATAATGAATGAATGAGCTTCTATTTATAGAAGAATGGACTGCATAGTAACTAATTCATGAACGGTCTAGATTAATTTACTTTAATCTGACGGTCCATATTTAAAGCAAAATATTTTAAATAAAAATAATATATCTATTTATAATCTAATAAAACGAATAACTTTATAAAAGATTTTACTATGCAAACTATTGCAGGCACTATGCAAACACTATACATAATAAAATATAATATATTCTAATTATTATCTAATAAAACAAATAACTTTATAAAAGTATTTTGTTTTATATAAAAAGATTTTACTATACAAACACTATGCATAATAAAATATAATATATTTTATTTATAGAATAACTTTATAAAAGTATTCTGTTTTATATAGAAAGATTTTAATATGCAAAACACTATATAGACACTATGCATAATAGAATATAATATATTCTATTTATAGAATAATTTTATAAAAGTATTCTGTTTTATTACATTAATAATACCAATAAAACAAAACTGAGTGACTTATCACATAACCATCAATAATCAATACTGTGTGCTACTATGCAATCACACGTATTACTGTTCTTTTAATACCGAGTAGTTCAACATTATTAACGGTAAAACTTCCGCCGTTATTTTCATAAAATATTTTTGTCGTTTTCTCAATCCGATAATAATTTCGTTGCGGGGTCCACCAAAGATTGTACTGTCATATGGATATTTTCCGACCAAAAAGAATATTCCCCGACCAATCGAAATATATACAACAACTTGGTATCTTTTCAAAATTTATAAATACTACCCACAACTATAACATTATTCAAATTCACACCATAATATTAAAAAAAATATTTTAACAAAATTAAATCTTTATTCATAAAATCTGGGGTTTCACAATCTCCCCTCCTTATGAAATTTTGCTCTCGAAATTACGTACGTGCCTGGTATACCGAAGAGGTGAGGATCCCTTGACTTTTATTTCAGATTCTAATTCTTGAGGTATAACCTTTGAGTGTTGAATCCGATCCTTCTTATCCAAGATTTTTACACGTATCTCCTCATACGTTAATCTTCTACTATATCATTTAGTTCTAATTAAAAATGTGGTTCGGGTCGTCCACATATTACGTAACATCGATACGTTAAAAGAACGTTCTGAACACGCAACTACTTGGCGGTAAAACGAGTCTATAGGCCACAGTTCCTACTTCATCGAGAATTTCAAATGGGCCAATTAAATCGAGGGTTGAGATTTCCTCTCTTCGTCGATTCTTACTTCTAGAATATTTCTCACTTGAACCTTCTTATTCATATTCATCAGCTCCGGGTGTATAGCTTGAGCGACTTTAACTTTATCGATTAAATTTGATTCTAATCGTATATTCGTTATCTTCACGTGGGTTCATATATTTTCACTTGTAACCGCATTACAATCTTATACTCAACCCTTCAGCTATCACATTCGCTTTCCCACAATGGTATTGAATGGTACGATCGTATCTTCAACAGCTCGAGTCAACGTCTTTGGCACGTTATACATTCGTTTAGTTGAAGAAATATTTGAGGGTTTTAGAAATGGGTTTTGTACTGGGGGTCAATACAAAATTCGATTTCACGCTCTAGGGTAGGCTAAGAAGTCTTCAAAAATACGTCAGGAAATTTATTAACAATAGAAATATCATTTAAAACTGTGACCCTCATCCACGACTTGGACAGTACGTCACATTGATACCTATCAATTTGCCATCGTCATTCACGACATCGCCTATAGAAAGTCTGGCTTCGGTGCATTCCACACAAGAAAGTCAACAACAAAAGGATCGAGGCTCTTTATTTATGGCTTAATATGACAATAATTGACTTTAGTGGTTTGGTTTCTTGGATTCGCATAACAGGTTGGTTAGGAATATGAAAGCTAACAACCTTACGAAAAGCATGATGAGTAGTTAACCAATCGATTCCTAAAATCACATCAAAGGCAAATATTTTAAAAGAGATAGGATTGGCACGTAACGTGAAAGTATCAATTTGAATTAAACAGGATTTATAAATAGTGGAGGTAACAAAGGTTTCTACTAACGAGGTTTCAACCAATAAGTCAAAGTCCAACTTCTCTGGGGTCAAATTTAAATGTTGAGTGCAAGCAAGAGAGATAAAAGAATGGGTGGAACCGGTATCTAATAAGGTATACACTTCGCAAGAATTTATAATTAACTAACTCGTGCTAACTTCGTTCGGGTTACACGCTTTTGAGAAGTCACAAAAAACACTCTTCCTGAAACCACCGACTTTATTTTGTCCGTATTCGCCTTTGGTGCCACCGTTTCAGCTGGACTATATGACAAATTCGAGCTAAATGACCTTCTCTTCTTGAAATTTCTACTTCTATTATCCTGGACATGATTACCATCGAAGTGGTTACCATTCTTGGCATGATAATTTCCCCCACTATGGTTATCATTATTTCGATGGCCGTTGCAACCGGTATGATTATTATCGTGTTGTTGGTCGTTACCTTTTGGTTAAGTTAATTCAACGGTCTCATGTGCTTCATTGCTTATCTCAACATTTTCGGATGCCATTTGCAATTACTGCCACAAAACAAGGGTTAATTAACATGTCACATATTATCCCTATACTCTGACCGACCAGTTAAATACCAAATAAACTTAGGTGGGTCATACTAGCGAAGGAATTCCCCGTCTCTCCCCTCCTAGTTCTATTCTCACATCCTAGCCAGGGATCATATCCCTAAGCTTTGATTCCAACTGTGACGCCCCCTAAATTAGGTATACATCACCCATCTTGAGTCGGCAGATACATTGTACAGAATTCAAATACAACTTAATAATACAACAGTCGTGTACAATACGACAAAACATAAACTGTGAGTTTGAATACAAATATTGCCTACTAGAGATTATACAAAATCAAAAGGAGTCCTCATTACAATTATTATCACACTATTTCACAGAATAGTGAGGACTACTAATGCACCATCTAGGACCATCACTCTGTTCCCCGACTAGTCGCAGCTACGTTCTTATTTCCTGAAGAGAACAGTGAAAGAAAGGGTGAGCTTAACTAGCCCAGTAAGAAATATTATGACTAAGATAATGCAGAATAATTTATCGTTAGCCTTCAACAGTGTTAAACAGATAAAATATAATAACTATCAAGTCTAACTGCAGCAGAACAAGTAATCTATTAGAAGAGTCAAGTAGAGAATAAAATCTACTATCTTCTATGATTTAAAAGGTTTTTCATCACTTTTATCGCTGGGACATAGCTTAATAAATAATCCACATCATCGAATCACCCCTGCACTACGGCCAAGGATATTCTTTAGTATCACGACCATGAATTATCCATGCACTACAGCTAAAGATAATCATGTTTTTATCAACGGTCCTAATCATGCCATAAAATAATTCTTCTTTGCACTACGGACAAAGAGAATCCATAGTCATAATCATACCAAAAACTGTCCATTAATGCACTACGGTCTAATGAGGACTTTTTCCACATCATTTGTAACATTACAGTTATGATTACACCGAATAATCCCAGGTCATAATCATACCAAGTCCATCTATGCACTACAGGCCACAGATGACTTTCAAAAAAAATATAAACATGAGGATGATGACAATGATATAAGAATTCAATAAAACAAGTTCAAGAATTAATTTATTTAGGAACTAATAACGTCCAAATTGTCAACATGATACTGCTTTGTAAAGTAAAATTCAAGAATGCTCAGAAGAATATTTTCATGAAAAGATACTGGATAAAGCGCAAATATCAAGGATATTCCACTAATTTCATGGAGTATAGAAGTCAAAATTTTAACCAACTAAGTATAATAAAGAATGGAATAACAAAAGAAATCATCATGCATGCGGTACTTCGTATAGATAGGTTATTCCAACAGAATAATAATAACGGAACCAGGTCAGGCGAAATTCGCACCGACAGGATGTTCCAACAGAATAATAAATAACGGAACCAGGTCCGGCGTAAAATGCACAGACAGGATATTCCTACAGAATAATAAAGAATGGAATATTAGAAGAATTTCACCATGTATGTAGTACTTTGCATAGACATGTTATTCCAACATAATAATAAAGAACGGAATAACAGAAGAATTTCACCAAGTATAGGGCAGCCTGTGTATACAGGTTATTCCAACAGAATAATAAAGAATAGAATAACAGATGTTCTCTTCATGAATAAGAAAGAAAGAGTACCCCTTACGAGTACAACAAATAATATTCCCTACCTTAGAAAGAAGAGTACTGGATATAGAAGTAGTGAAGTAGCATAACACTTTTCTTCTTTCTCTCTATAGTTTCTCTCTCTAAAGTTTCAATGAATTCGTATGAAATAATGAATGAATGAGCTTCTATTTATAGAAGAATGGACTGCATAGTAACTAATTCATGAACGGTCCAGATTGATTTACTTTAATCTGATGGTCCATATTTAAAGCAAAATATTTTAAATAAAATATAATATATTCTATTTATAATCTAATAAAATGAATAACTTTATAAAAGATTTATTATGCAAATAATATGCAGGCACTATGCAAACACTATACATAATAAAATATAATATATTCTAATTATTATCTAATAAAACAAATAACTTTATAAAAGTATTTTGTTTTATATAAAAAGATTTTACTATGCAAAATACTATGCAAACAATATGCAACACTATGCATAATAAATATAATATATTCTATTTATAGAATAACTTTATAAAAGTATTCTTTTTTTATATAAAAAGATTTTACTATGCAAAATACTATGCAAATACTATGCATAATAGAATATAATATATTCTATTTATAGAATAACTTTATAATAGTATTCTGTTTCATTACATTAATAATACCAATAAAATAAAACTGAGTGACTTATCACATAAGCATCAATAATCAATACCGTGTGCTACTATGCAAACACACGTATTATTGTTCTTTTACTACCAAGTAGTTCAACATTATTAACGGTAAAACTTCCACCGTTATTTTCATAAAATATTTTTGTCGTTTTCTCAATCTGACAATAATTCCGTTGCGGGGTCCACCAATGATTGTACCGTCATACGGATATTCCCCGACCAAAAAGAATATTCCCCGACCAATCGAATATTATACAACAACTTGCATACTTTTCAAAATTTATAAATACTACCCACAACTATAACATTATCTGAAATTCACACCATAATATTAAAAAAATATTTTGAGAAAATTAAATCTTTATTCATAAAATCTGGGGTCTCACAAAAATACTATGCATAATAGAATATAATATATTCTATTTATAGAATAACTTTATAAAAGTATTCTGTTTTATATAAAAAGCAATTCTGTTTTATTACAGTAATAATACCAATAAAATAAAACTGAGTGACTTATCACGTAAACATCAATAATCAATATTGTGTGCTACTATGCAACCACGCGTATTACTATACTTTTACTACCGATTAATTCAACAGTATTAACGATAAAACTTTCACCGTTATTTTCATAAAATATTTTTGTCATTTTCTCAATCCGACAATAATTCTGTTACGGGATCCACCAGAGATTGTGCCGTTGCACGAATATTCCCTGATAAAACAAATATTCCCCGACCAATCGAATATAATATGACAACTTGCATACTTTGCAAAATTTATAAATACTACCCACAACTATAACATTATATCAAATCCACACCATAATATTCAAAAAAATATTTTGAGAAAATTAAATATTTATTCATAAAATCTGGGGTCTCACACTGACCAAAAAAGTCTGAAGTATATCTTTACACAAAAAGACTTAAACATGCGACAAAGAATATGGTTGGAACTAATCAAAGATTATAATTCTGAGATCTTCTATCATCCCGGAAAGGCGAATGTTGTTGCTGATGCCTTAAGTAGGAAGGGACGAGAGAAGTTAATGTTGTTGATAGCCCAGGAGAAGCTAGTGTCGGAAATGGCTAAGATTGAGTTAGAAATTAAATACCCAACAGAATTCGATGAAAAGTTGTTCCAGATAGGAAATGATTCAATGCAGGTAGATAAAGTGAAGAATGCACAACTTCAGGATGAAGACTGCGACAAGATAAAACAGAAATTAGCTAAAGGTGAGGAAAACAAATTCAAAATCGATTCGGAAGGGTTACTTCGGTTCGAAGGGAGAATTTGTGTACCGCAAGTACAGAAAATTAAAGAAGAAATCCTGAGTGAAGCTCATAACTCAAGATATTCGATTCACCCTGTAAGTACAAAAATGTACCAAGATCTTAGACATCATTTTTGGTGGCCAAATATGAAGAGGGATGTGGCTGAGTGTGTGGCGAAATGGTTAACGTGTCAGAAAGTTAAAGCTGAACATCAAAGGCCAAGCGGATTGTTACAACCGTTAGAGATACCATAATGGAAATGGGAGCATATCACAATGGATTTTGTGGTAGGACTTCCAACGACTCAGCAAGGATATGACGCCGTTTGGGTAATTATTGATCGATTGATGAAGTCGGCTCACTTTTTGCCGATCAAGATTCAATTTACCCTAGATCAGTTAGCAAAACTGTACGTAAAGGAAATTGTGTCAAGACACGATGTACCTGTGTCCATTGTGTCAGACAGAGATCCACGTTCCACATCTAATTTCTGGAAACGACTACAAGAATGTTTGGGAACACAGCTGAGAATGAGCACAGTATACCATCCTCAAACCAACGGACAAAGTGAGAGAACCATTCAAACACTAGAAGATATGCTCAGAGCATGTATTATGGATTTCAAGGGAAATTGGGATGACCATTTACCATTGGTTGAATTTTCATATAATAATAGTTATCACGCGAGTATTGGCATGCCGCCTTACGAAGCGTTATATGGCAGAAAGTGCAGAACTTCGTTATGCTGGGATGAGGTTGGAGAACGTCAGCTATTGGGTCCAGAGTTGGTGCAACAAACCGTCATAGTCATCAAGGTGATTCGAGCAAGATTGATAGCTGCACAATAAAGACAGGAGAAATATGCCGATCAGCACAGACAAAATCGAGAATTCGATATTGGTAGTTATGTTTTCTTAAAAGTATCTCCCTGAAAGGGGAAAATTTGATTTGGCAAGAAAGGGAAATTGAGCCCTAGATTTATAGGACCTTTCGAAGTGCTTCGACGGGTAGGCGAAGTGGCGTACGAGGTAGCCTTACCTCCAGAGTTAATGCATATCCATAATGTTTTTCACATCTCAGTATTGAGACCATATAAGCCTGATTATAGGCATGTTATAGAATATGAGCCCTTATAGTTTGAAAAAGACTTAACTTATGAAGAAGTCCCTGTTCAAATTGTTGACAATAAAAGAGCAAGTATTGAGGAATATGGTGATACTTTCTGTTAAGGTAATTTGGAGGAACCACAATGCTGAGGAAGCTCGTGGGAACTTGAAAATGTTATGATGAAGAATTATCCTCAGTTGTTTGTTTGATCTTGTATAGCAATTCTGGGGATAGAATCTTGTTAAGGAGGGAAGAATGTAACGAATAAACGTTTCGAGTTGTGATTCTGGGGACAGAATCCTTTTAAGGAGGGAAGGATGTAACAATCGAGAAATTTGTAATTTAATTTAAATATTTATTGAATTAAATAAATAATTTAAATAATTTATTTATTGAGAAAATAAATAATTGATGAATTGTGATGAATTAATTTAGTAACTAAATTAGTTAATCGAATAATGATAATTTTATTTGTTGGATTTAATTTAAGAAGATAATTAAATTAAATCAAATGCTTACTATTTTAGAAATTAATTAAATTAAATGAATTGTTTAATTTAATGGAAATAAATAAATTAAATAAAGTGATGTTTCTAATTAAATTAGATATTTATTAATTTTAATGATAATGAGATTTTTATTATTATTATATAAGTTATTTAAATTAACTAAACTAAGTTATTTAAATTAATTAGAGTGTGACACAAAGTAACTATGCAATATAAATAATATAATAATAAACTAGTTTCGAAATATTGTGGTAGCCAAACAAGGCCTTATGACCTTTAGCATTATTCAACTGACGCTACCTTTTTGGTTTTCAACCTGACGTTTGTGGGAGGCCAGTTATATTTTCCTACGCATTATTTTCTAAGGCTAAGTTGTGAGAAGGAGAAATAATAGAGTATGGAGAGAGTTTGGTAAGAGAGTTTTCAATTGTGCTAAGAAAAGAGTGTCAAGAGGGAACACAATTTCTTGTCATCCTTCTTCTCATCAATCAAGGATTTAGGTAAAAATTCACCCTTAATTCTAAAATTTAGTTTTCTAATTTCTAGTTCTCTGTAATCGATTTTGTTGAATTGTTGTTTTAAACGTTGTGTATATGATATGGGTTATATTGTAGAATTTGTTGTCGTCATGGATGAGTGATGTATCAGTTATCAAATTTGTGTAAATTGAATTTAGGAAGAAAATGAAAAATAACAGTGTTTATGTTCATATGTTATAACCTTAGATAGTACCAATTCTAGTGGCCAATTTGTATGCTAAATTGTAAATTGAGTCTTGATTATGCTAGTCTATTAAGAAACGAGCATAACGTAATTTGAATTAAGTGTTTTGGCCAAGTTTTGAGATGTCAATGATGATTTCTGTGAAAGAAGTTCAAAAATGGAGTTTTATGTGAAAAACTTGAAAATTGAGAAATTAAAATAGTTCTAATTGTTGTTAAATCGTACTAAGTGGTTGAATATATTAGCAATCATGTTTAGGATAGTTGTATATTTACTTTACATGTTGTTATCACCATTTAATGGGTGAAATTTGTGTTTGTTGGGCTAAAAATGGCTACTGTTCATTGCCGAGTCTGCGTCTGTCTGTGCACCAGCGCAGCTGCGCTGGTGCCAAGGCAAAAAATGGCGCAGCTGCGCCACACCCTGAACTGAGACAGTGAGGTATGCTTGTTTGCAGGTCAGACTTGTCGGACTTGTGTTAGTTTAGTGAGTATATTAATGATGTTAAAATATGTTATAAACTATAATAACAGATGTTAATATGTTGAAATGCAAAGTACAAAAATTTGAAATAATTATTTAAATAAGTTATAAAAGGAAACCAAATGAGATGTTTTTGAAAGATAGAGTTGAACAACTAAGTTATGTTGATCAATGTGTAATTTCGGAAGCGTTAAGTATGTTAACCTAAATGGTTAGGTGATAGGTTAGGGTTATGACCTAAATGATTGTTTAAACCCTAAAATTAATATTCATACAATTAATTGTTGTTGCGATTTCGATGATATGTGTAGGATAATTGGAGATTATTTCATTTGTGTAGCTCACAAACAAGGCAAGTCTTCTAACTCCATACTTTCATTGAGTTAATTTGTTATGGTTATACAAGTTCTCTAACTCTACTTTCATAAATGTGCAAGTTTCTAAATCTTATAATTGTCATTGAGCAAGACTATTGATTCTATTCTGATAAATGATTGAATAAGCTCATGTAACCTAATTCGTTACATCGAATGAGTTTCACATTCTCATTTCTTGTTATTAGTATTCAAAACATATATTGTTCTAACACATTGATTCAAAGGAGATTGTTTTAATTTCTTGAATACAATACTTTGCATATATATCATGTTTATTCAGTTATATATTGTAGATATTTGATCTTTGACTTTAATAGCCTTGTTCAGTTATACATTCTTGTATTAAATCTTTATTTATGGAATTGAATAAGTGTTCTAAAATTCTAGAAACACTGATAAGCTAGTTCCAAACTAAACTTTCTTTAGTGCGGAAATTCTAAATTCAAACTGAGACGAATAACCCTAACATAGGGGATTTTGTACGTGTAACGTTTAGATGTTTGTGCACAACACATGGTACAAAGGGCTGATCCCCTGGGTATGTTAAGAAGAGTCCGTACAGTCTAACGACTGTTGAGGTTAAGGTAATAATACCTAAACACCGTGGACATAGTTCGTGATCATAAGACCCTCAGATAATTAAAGTTCAAACTTGTTTTCTATTTTGATTCGTAGAACAAGTTCTTTATCATTCAGTATTCGTTGTTCACTCTCATGCTGTTATTATACTCTCTTTATGTCAGTGAGCAATTGTTTGTTCACTCTTGCAATTAAACAATGCAGCTAAAGTTGAAAGAGGTGATGATCCATCTACTAGCAAGGGAAAGGGCAAGATGTCTAAGTGATGAAGAGTTATTTAAAGTTTATTTAAGTAATTGAAGTCTTAAGTCTTGTTTTATTTTATAATGTATTCCGCAAACTGATGTAATAATTTTAAGGTTGGATTACCTGGGATTTGTTTTGAGATTATGATGTAAC
This sequence comes from Panax japonicus, assembly GCA_020205505.1. Classification (NCBI taxonomy): domain Eukaryota; kingdom Viridiplantae; phylum Streptophyta; class Magnoliopsida; order Apiales; family Araliaceae; genus Panax; species Panax japonicus. The sequence continues at coordinate 46,045,679 of CM035096.1, forward strand.
CCTTTAATGGGAGAGATTATTGTTTAAGTTATTTAAATTATGTCTTTCTCCTTTGATTATATGTAGTTAGATATAATAGTTTTGATAAGTAAGCACCAAATTCGGTGGAAATGAAGTACCAGAATTTGGGGGTGTCACAGCATGTAATCTGATAGGGAACATGTGCTTTAAATCCTTTTTAATTGTAATTCACATAGGAATATAGTGAATTTGTTAATTAGGGTGTTTGATTCAATTCTATCAATTGTGGATTTAGATTAATATGTTTGTGATGCATCTGAAGGTGGTTATAAATACTAATAAGTTCCTTATTAACAATCCAGAATAGTGAGCGTAATTAATAAGAAGTGTTTTAATATAAGTGAAACAATAAGTGAAGTTGTGATCTTAAATCTCTATAATCTGATTTTTAACTAGTGGTAATTAGAATTAGTTTAATTAAATAATTTAATTCAAAATATTAAATCGATTGTTTAAATAAAATTAGTTTGGTTAAGAACTAATACTTGGTGATTTTTATTAAATAATTCCTCGTGGGAACGATACTTTTCTTATCACTTTATTACTTGTTGACCATGTATACTTGCACGTATGTTTTGATTGTGAAATCGATCAACAAGTTTTTGGCGCCACTGCCGGGGAATTAGTTTAATAATTTTGCCAATATTAATTTTAATCAAATTAGTTTTAATTTAAACTTTTTTAATTTATTTTTATCTCACTTGATTTTATTTCTATTTTTTCTTTCTTTTCAGGTACCATAGCGGAATTTAATTATCAATGGTCGTATACAAGAATGACTCAGTCAAGGGGAGCGGAGATTGATGGACTCGCGACACTTTCTGCATTATCAGCACAGATTGAGACACTTTCGAGGAGGTTAGACACTTTTTCAGCTCAACGTCGTCAAAGTGTGGCATTTACTTGTTATTATTGTGCTGGAAATCATCTGAGTCATCAATGCGCCATCAATTTTGAGCCGGTACAGTATGGTGGTGATTACCCTAACAATTATGCTTATCCCAACAACTATTATCAAGATTGGGGGTATCACCCGGATTTTTCATGGAGCCATACGTATTAAGATCAATTTTATGCTTCAAATCCAACATACTCACCAGAGTTCTCGTGTCCACGTCCACTACAACAGGAAGAACATTCCAATTTGGAGGAAATTATGTCCAAGTTCATAGCTTCAAGTGAAGAGAGGAGGATTAATCAAGAGATATCGAGTCAAAATTTTGCGAACCAGATGGAAAAGCTACTTAATGCCTCGAACATTTGTCCTCAATACATTTGGCCCTATGACATGGATTCTGAGACTGATGGTGAGCCCGAACAAAGTCTGCAACCGGATGTGTCAAATGATATAGATGGTGAAAGAGAGGAGACACTTGGGGACCAAGAAAAGGAGATCGGCAAAAATCTAACTTTGAGTACCAATGAAGATGACCCAATTTTTATAGTGGCCCAAGTACCTTCTCCACCAAAGTTCAAGAATCCGGACAGTTTTGCAAAACCATGCCCAATTGGCAGTCATGTCGTCGGCAAAGCTCTTTGTGACATGAGAGCTAACAAAACTTTAGAGCCATGGTGGGACGAGAAAGTGAAGATAGAAGAGGAACCTATTGTGTTTGACAAGAATCCGTGCCATAATTTGATCACAAACACAATGGGGAAAGCACCTAGTGGTTTGTCGTACTTAATAGGGATCATATCTAAAAAGATCATGCTAGGTGACTTAAATTCAATAGCCATTTCAAATGGGAACCTCCCAAAAGAGATATTGTTACTGATGGATGGAGGGTTCCTCAATTTTTGTAGGGGAATTGGATAGAGAATTGAAGAAGTCAGGCTGAGACTATAAAACAAGCGCTTATTAGGAGGCAACCCAAGTTTAATTTTTAGTTTTTGTTTTTATTAGGTTTTATATTAGTAGCTTTGAATTTACATTTATTTAGGATTTAATAAAATTGTTTCTATCATGGTTTACATGTTGTTCAAGTCAAATTCAAGTGTGGTGCCCAATTTGTTCCATGTGCTTAGCCTATTCTCCAAACTTAGTGGACAAGGAGGATGATTGTTATATTTTCAGGGAAGTCATCTGCTCTACTTTTTTCTATTTCAGCCATTGAGGACAATATATAGTTTAAGTTTTGGGGCATTTTAGTGTCGTACTGCATATAGTTAGTTATCTGCTTGGTAGTTCGCTTTTTTTATGTGTTAGCATTGTGTGTTTTTTTAGGTTGCTTATAATACATGGTAGTTATTTGTATATTTATATATGTGTTCATGTAGTATAATTGCATTTTTTTTTGCATGAATCTGTGCGATCGGTTGGTTTGGTCTTAGCTCGGCCTATGATATGATTGGTTTTGCATGTTATCTTGAACAGTGTTGATAATTGATGATGAGTTCTAATTTTAATCAGGATGATAATCTGAGTCTGTCTGAAACTTATGTAACCGGTTAGCACTTAAAGTTTAACTATTTTAATCCACTTGGTTCAAGGGTTTCATAATTTGTTTCTGAAGGAAAATCTTGATTAAAATTTAAGGAAATTAATGAACTGGCGGTAAAGGTTGGAATGACGTAAAAGCTTGAGTTTGGAGGAATATATGGGGTATATATATACAAAATGAAAAAAGAAAAAAAGAAAAAAAATAAATGATGAAAAGAAAAAAATAGAAAATTCTAGAAAAAAAAAACAAAAATAAATAAACACTGTGGCATGTTTGTCTAGTTTTGTGGCCTTTGTTACTTAAGTAAGTAATCCCGAGGGGATTGTCTTTACACCTACCGCCCTAAGGTCTTAATGGTTTGGAAGTCATTGGTTGAAAACTCGTTAAGGTAGCATTGAAAACCCTAAGGGAATAAGACATTACACAGCAATGAGTATAAAATAAAAAATGAATACAACACGAGAAAGAGAAAAAATGCACTCGTGGTTGAATAAAAGTATAAATAAATCTTGTATTTACCCTTAGACTTAGTAATTGCTTAATTTTAACCGGAGTTGTCATGTTCACAAAAGTAATTGAATTGAAACTGAAATTTTCCTTCTAAGAAGTTTGTTATGTGATTATTTTGAATTGTGGTTGGTTAGAATGGTTAACATTCACACACGCACAACGTGGGTGATGACAGGTTTGAATTGACTAACTGGATAGAGTTATGAACTTTGATTTGATTGGATAAATTGTTGGAGTATCATTGGTATCTTTGAGGCATGTTGCTATATATCATACTAATTTATTACTGGGTTCGTAAGTATATTAGGAAGTAGGTCATTCATATGTATTCAAGTAATTGAGTTAGGTTGTTTATTTTTAGTTCTTTTGTGTTTTTGCTTGAGGACAAGCAAATGTTTAAGTTTGAGGGTATTTGATGAGTGAGTTTTATACCCATGAATTGAATGTGTTTTAGCTTAATCTTTTGGAAGTTTTTAAGTGTTTGTGTCTATTCAAGCATGTTTTACATTGTTTTGTAGGAATTGGGACAAAAGTTACTTGGATCGACGTTCGGGGCTGCTAGATTCGCATTTTTGGCTTACTATTTACATATCATACACTTTAGGGCCAATTTCAGTAATGCTCCGGACCTTATTTTGAAAGACGCGGAGAATGAAGTTGTAGATCTAAGTCTTTTCTTTCTGTAACATCTTGAATTAGTGAAATCAAAGTTCGAACGAAGAAGTTATGGTCATTTTCCTAAAGTATGTCGGAGCAGAAAATTTCCAGAAAAGAGGCCAGCGCCGGGGTGCTAGGAGGCAGTGGTGCAGCGCCGTGAACAGAGTTGGGGCACTAGAGAAGGGCATGGTCAAGATTAGACGCATTTTTGGACGAATTTTGACACTTTTTGACTCCTAATTGGATTAGATTTGTTCCTAAGCTAAAAATTGGACTTGTAACTTATAAATACATGATGTAAGGCATAAAATAAAGGGAGATTACATAGATTAGATTAGATAAAACACTCTATTAGATTATAACATAAACCCTAGTTTATAATAGATCATAGGAGATTGAAACAACTTGGAGATCATTGAAGATCAAGAGCAGGAGCAAGAGGGAGACATCATGTTTGCAGACAACAGATTTCATTCTTTCCTCTACTTTTACTTTTATCTTTTAATGTATATTCAGTTATGGATTCTTGATTTTAATTCAATGACAATGGACTAAATTCTTGTTTAAGATTCCAACAGATCTTATTGCATAACTTATTTTAGTATGCTTCTTTATTAATTATTGTGATCTATTCTAGGGATTGTCTACTATGATTTGTGCATAATTGTTTAATTGTCTAGCTAACAATTACCATGATAATTTATATGAATTCGGGAAATGAAATATAGATTTAGATCTGATCTTAATAGCATGTGCTTGTGTTTTCTGCATGGTGTTGGAATTCATGATTTGTGTTTAGGATAGGGATATACCTTTACACCGCATGTAATCTGATAGGGAACATGTGCTTTAAATCCTTTTTAATTGTAATTCACATAGGAATATAGTGAATTTGTTAATTAGGGCATTTGATTCAATTCTATCAACTGTGGATTTAGATTAATATGTGTGTGATGCATCGGAAGGTGGTTATAAATACTAATAAGTTCCTCATTAACAATCCAGAATAGTGAGCGTAATTAATAAGAAGTGTTTTAATATAAGTGAAGCAATAAGTGAAGTTGTGATCTTAAATCTCTACAATCTGATTTTTAACTAGTGGTAATTAGAATTAGTTTAATTAAATAATTTAATTCAAAACATTAAATCGATCGTTTAAATAAAATTAGTTTGGTAAAAAAACTAATATTTTGTGATTTTTATTAAATAATTCCTCGTGGAAACAATACTTTTCTTATCACTTTATTACTTGTTGACCGTGTATACTTGCATGTATGTTATGATTGTGAAATCTATCAACACCTAGCCCAGAGTATAATCATTATTCTGCCCCGACGTTAGTTGGTATTAAAGCTTAAAATCTTTATGGGAATAGAATCTATCAATTTCAATGGCTGGTGGTCGTGGTTGTGGTCGTAGAGGGCAAATTCCAACTAAGGAAGTCTCGCACCATGATTGGAACGTCTAGGATATGATGATTGAGGATTTACAGAGATAAGTTGCAGAGCTAACCTAGTACCTAGCAGCGCAAAGTCTGGGTCATCGTGGACAAGTTCTAGAGGAGGAAGTCCCGTACCTTGAACACGATGAAGAATCTTATGATTCTGAATTAAGTTTTGATAACCTTTACTTCCATAGGAGACAAATATAGGAAAGATGTGATCGCGAGGACCATCGTAGTGATCTGGATTTTAGAGTGAAGCTACGGTAATTTTTTGGTATGCTACAAGCAAAAGGATTCATTGATTGGTTGAACGAAGTACAACACATCTTCAAGTATAAGGAGGTATCAGATAGCGTTAAGGTGAAATTTGTTGCAATCAAACTAAAGGGCCGAATATCTTCTTGGTGGGAACAGATGAGGTGCTCAAGGGAGAGACAAGGAAAATGAAAAATCACGAAGTGGGAAAAGATGAAGAAAAATATGCAGAGTCACTTTCTTTCTTTCGGCTACACCCAATCCTTGTTCAAGAGGTTGCATCTGTTAAGATAAGGTACAAGTTTTGTGGATGACTATACCAAAGAATTTTATCAGTTGATAGCAAGAAATGATCTTTCGGAAACAGAGGAACAATTGTTGGCGAGATACTTGGGAGGATTAAAATAGCAATTACAAAATACCCTCAGCCTCCATTTGCTATGGACTGTTTCAGAGGAATATCAACGAGCGCGTGAGGCAGAGCAACAACATAACAGTAGGTCGATGCCGAGGAGCACTCCCCTAGTAAACCGAACCCACCTCCATAATTTCTTACGACACCAAAACAACCTCATGGAAACTTTAATTTTAGCATTAAGTGCTTCAGATATGGAGAACCTAGTAATTTATGATGGATGGAAGAACACGTATTCCCTTAGTATAAAAGGGAAGAAGATTGTGTTATCCCCACAGAAGGAAGGTGTAATGTATTAGTTACTTCCTTGTGAGAGAAACTCGACAGAAGGGCACACAAAAGTATCAAAAGATGCATAAAAGATACTCTTCGAGTATGCTAATCTCATTCCCGAATAGCTTCCACCAGGATTACCACCACTCAGAGATATTCAACATGAAATAGATCTCATTCCAAGATTAAATCTACCAAACATGCCAACCTACAAACTTAGTCCCAAGGAATCCGAAGAACTACAAAGGTAGGTAATTGAATTAATGGAGAAGGGTTATATTCGTGAAAGTATGAGTTCATGCGTAGTTCCAGCTCTATTGGTGTCGAAGAAGGACGGTTCATAGAGAATGTGCATCAAAAGTAGAACAATCAATAAGATCACAATGAAGTATAGTTTTTTTATACCTCGTCTGGATGATATGTTAGATCAGTTATCTGGTGAAAAAGTCTTCTCAAAAATCGACCTGAAGAGTGGATAACATCAATTTCGAGTGAAACCTGGAGATGAATGGAAGACATCTTTCAAAACACAACATGGCTTGTATAAATGGATGGTTACACCCTTCGAACTTTCCAATGTGCCCAGTACCTTCATGAGGTTTATGCATCAGGTACTACGACCTTACATTGGAAAATTTCTAATTATTTATTTTGATGACATTCTTCTCTATAGTTCGACATGGGAGGTACATCATGAGCACCTCTAAGCTGTATTTGAAGCATTGAGGAAGGAACTTTTATTTGTAAACCAGAAAAAGAGTTCCTATTTCATAACTTCGGTAACCTTCCTCGGTTTCGTTGTTTCTATCGAAGGTGTTCATGTAGATCGGACAAAGATCGAGGCAGTCTTGGCATGGCCTATGCCAAAGACTATACATTAGGTCAAAAACTTTTATAGTTTGGCATCTTTTTACAGACGGTTCATCCGAGACTTCATCACATTGGTCGCGCATATCACTGAATGTCTTAAAGGAAACTTATTTCAAATGGTCCCAAGAAGCCGAAGTAGTTTTCAACTGGTCAAGAAGAAGATGACTGAAGCACCAGTACTGACACTTCCTGAATTTGAGAAGGTCTTTGAAGTAAAATCTGATGTGTCAGGAGTTGGTATTGGTGGTGTTCTCAATTAAGAAGGTCGGCCAGTGGCTTTCTTGAGTGAAAAGATATCAGGATTGAGAGAGAACTATTCTACTTATGATCTGGAGTTCTATGACATAGTCCAGACGCTGATACATTGGCGTCATTATCTGATGCAAAAGGAATTCATTATTTTTATTGATCATAAGGCCTTAAAGTGTATTAATGGTCAACATAAGCTCATCCGAAGACATGTTAAATGGGTGGCATACTTGCAAGAGTTCACTTTCACTTTGCGACATCAGGCATGAATTTTGAATTGTGTTGCCGATGTGGTAAGCTGAAGGGCATTACTCCTTGGTACGATGTGAAACAAGGTTGTAGGCTTTGAAGTTTTCACTGAGATGTATGAAGGGGATCCTTCTTTCGGGAAGGTAGTTCAAGAAATACGAGAAGGTCGACAATTTGACTTTGTTTTACATGAGGGGTATTTGTTTTGAGGACTCCAATTTTGTATCCCTGATTGTTCATTTCGGTAACAGGTAGTAATAGAACTGCAAAACGAGGGTCATTTTGGGCAAAATAAAACATTTTCCCTAGTATCTGCTGACTACTACTGGCCGAAGATATCAAATGATGTGGTTCATTTTGTTGAAAGATGTTATGTATGTCAAAAGTTTAAAGGAACTCTTATGAATGCAGGGTTGTACACACCCTTACCTGTTCCTAACGCTCCATGGATTGATGCGAGTATGGATTTTGTGATGGGACTGCCTCGAACACAATGATCGATGAATTCTATTTTTGTGGTGGTTGATCATTTTTCAAAGATGATTCATTTTGTAGCTTGCTGAAAAATGATGGATGTGAATCGAATCGTACAACTTTATTTTTGAGGGATTGTACGTCTGTGTGGTGTTCCCAACTCAATTGGATCGTAACACTAAGTTCATGAGCAATTTCTGGAAGAGTCTATGGGAGAAACTTGGTACATAGTTAAATTTCAGTAGTGCTTACCATCCCCATACTAATGGTCAGACCAAACAGTAAACAGGAGTTTGGGTAATCTTTTACGGTGTTTTGGCTGGAGGTAAGCCGAAACAATGGGATCTGGCGCTTCCTCAAGCAGAATTTTCTTACAATCGATCGGTAAATAGAACTACGGGGTTGAGTCCTTTCGAGATTGTTTATGGCCAAAAACCATCCAGGGTCCTGGACCTAGTTCCCATTCCACGAGTCGACAGAATACACCCTAAAGCAAGTGACATGACAGATAATCTTCGAGAAATCCATGATCGGGTGTACCAAACTATTTGTGATAACAACGCCAAGTATAAGGAACGGATTGAAAGTCATCGGCGTCAGGTACTTTTTGAAGTAGGTGACCTTGTTTGGACAGTATTGACGCGTGACCGCTTTCCTGTTGGTACTTATAACAGGCTTAAGGATCAGAAGATTGGACCCTTCGAGATTCTACAGAAGATTAATGATAATGCCTATCGATTACGTCTTCCTAGTCATTTAGAAACCTCAGACGTTTTCAATGTGAAACACTCGAGTCCTTGTTCTTCTGAGTCTGATGTCAATAATGTGAACTCGAAGACGAGTTCTTTTCAACCCGGGCTGACTGATGGAAGAAGATCCGATTTCAACGAAGCTGAGCTATCAGATAGTACTCTAGTAGTGTTGAGATACCATGCATTGAAGGATTGGTGTAAAGGCAGTCATTGACGCCTTCGGGCTCGGATGTCTGACCTTCGGGTTCGGATGGTTAATTAGTTCAGGAGTCAGATGACGGACTTCCTCTTCGAGTTCGTCTTTGAAAGAACAGACTGAAGTTTGACTTCTTATTTTTAGCTATGTTTGGGTTTTATTGATAATATTTTATTATTAGCAAGTTGTTAATTGTTAAGAGTTGTTTCCGTAAATTTAGGAAGTTTGTTAGGATATTTTTCGAATCTCTAAGAAGATTTTGTTTTCGTATCTCTAAGAATATTCTAGAGTGACTTGGACAGAAAGTTTCGTTAGTTATATAAATCCGGCTTGTGGATTTAATTTAATAACTTTGATTTTGATAAATATAAACTCAAACATTAGAGAAATTTTTCTGTATTTTTCCGGTGAATCTCTTGTTTCTTTGTTGTAAATTTATTTGTTAACTAGCCCGCATGATAATCGCTATACCACGCCGACGTCAAAATAGCAATTATAGCAAATAGTCATTTTTAGTGCTAAAGCATTGTTGGCTTCAATTAATACCTAAAATTATTACGAAACAAATATGACGCATTAAATGCTACACGGACAGGAAATTGGGACCGGAAAATTGGACCGGTCCAATTTTTTTTTATTTTTTTATTTATTGTGACTCTCAAAAAATGTATAGTATTTATTCCAACGGGAATTTTTACAAAATATAGTGTTTTAGGTGTAATTTGGATACATATACAGACTGTATAACCCTGTATTTGTATATGTATCCAAATTACACCTAAAATACTATATTTTGTAAAAATTTCTGTTAGAATAAATACTATATATTTTTTGAGAGTTACAATAAAAAAAATTAAAATAAAATTGGACCGGTCCAATTTCCTGTCCGGCTAGACTTATTCAATATGCCGAGGTTATCAAGGGATTGCTCAATTGGAAGGGCGGTATTAGGTTTTCACAGCCCATGAGCCCCAAATATATAGCAATAAATAAGAGGCGCCTAATCAGTGCACTAAAATAACGGTTTGCAATTTAAATGCAACGTTTGCTCTGTAGACTCCAATGAACAATATTGCCACCAAAGAACTTAACCCTTAAACCTCAGCCACCAAAACCTCCGCTGTCGCCACCACCACCGCCACCGCCGCTATTTAACCCTATAACACCATTCATGAAGTGAAGCCTTCAGGACCTTGGAGTTAAGTTTTAAGTTGTCCGTTACAACATCTGCACCACCACATTGACAGCCACCATTACCAGCAGCACAACCACCGGCGCAATCAGGAGGAGAGGTCTTTTTCCGGTAAGACTGAATACCCTGCAGCATTCTAATTCACTATTCTTTACTAGAAGTAGAAGAAATACAAGAATTAAACTTTTATTCACATGCATGGATTTTCAACAAATAATGAGTTTTAAGCATCCCATCACCTCAAACCCCCTTTGACATGGATGTTGTCCCCCTAGACTAAACTTCAACCACAACCACCTCTACCATACCCACAAACCCATTTTATAATTTCCGCTTTCAATCCTTCCCCAAGCCTCAAAAATGCAGAAAACTAAAACCCCCCATTTCATTCCCTCATTTTTCTTCACATTTTATTTTTGGGTATTCTTAACAAGAACACAAATTATAACCTCTCTCTCCCCTGATGGACAAACTCTTCTCACTCTTCTCTTCTCTGCTGACCCTTTTTCTAAATCCTCATCTCCGTTACTCTCCTCTTGGAACCCATTAAGCCAAACCCCATGTTCATGGCAAGGCATAACATGCTCTGCTCAAAACAGAGTAATCTCTGTTTCTATCCCAAACACATTCCTAAATCTCTCCTCATTACCTTCAAGCCTCTCTTCTCTTTCATTTCTCCAACTTCTCAATCTTTCCTCCACTAATATCTCTGGCTCAATCCCCCCTTCTTTTCGCCAATTTTCCCATCTTCACCTTTTAGACCTCTCCTCCAATTCCCTCTCAGGGCCTATTCCTCCTGAATTAGGCCATTTAACTTCACTCCAATTCCTTTTCTTGAACACAAACCAATTGACACATTCCATCCCCTTACAACTTGCCAATCTTCCTTCATTACTAGTGTTTTGTGTCCAAGATAATGTCTTAAACGGGTCGATTCCATCTCAATTAGGCTCATTAGTGTCCCTCCAAGAGTTTAGAATTGGGGGTAATGCATATTTAAGTGGAGCAATTCCCCCACAGTTGGGACTACTCACTAATCTTACAACATTTGGCGCTGCGGCTACCGGGCTTTCAGGTGTCATACCTTCTACATTTGGGAACTTAATCAATCTCCAAACTTTGGCTATTTACGACACTGAGGTATTTGGGTCAATTCCCCCTGAACTTGGGTTATGCTCAGAACTAAGGAATTTGTATTTGCATATGAACAATCTCACTGGTTCAATCCCTCCTCAATTGGGTAAGTTGCAAAAACTTACTACCTTGCTTCTTTGGGGCAATGCCATCACTGGACCAATCCCGGGTGAGATTTCAAATAGTTCGTCACTTGTAGTGTTTGATGTTTCTGCTAATGAATTGACTGGTGAGATTCCGGGTGATTTTGGGAAGCTAATAGCTCTTGAGGAGCTCCATTTGTCAGATAATTTGCTTACAGGTTTGATTCCATGGCAGTTGAATAACTGCACTAGTCTTACAGCTCTTCAGTTTGACAAGAACCAATTTTTGGGTCCAATTCCATGGGAAATTGGAGATCTGAAATTCTTGCAAAGTCTCTACTTGTGGGGGAATTTGGTTTCTGGGAGTATACCAGCCTCTTTTGGGAACTGCACTGACCTTTACGCGCTCGACTTATCAAGAAACAAGCTCACTGGCTCCATACCAGAAGAGCTATTCACTTTAAAGAAACTGAGCAAGCTACTATTATTGGGAAATTCATTATCAGGAGGGTTGCCTAAAAAAGTTGTGAAATGCCAGTCATTAGTGAGATTAAGGCTTGGTGAGAATCAGCTTTCAGGACAGATTCCTAAGGAATTAGGCCAGTTGCAAAATCTTGTATTTCTTGATCTATATTTGAACTATTTCTCTGGTGGTTTACCCTCAGAGATTGCAAATATCACGGTTCTTGAGCTGTTTGATGTGCACAATAACTACATAACTGGCAATATACCGTCTCAGTTAGGGGAGCTTGTGAATTTGGAGCAGCTTGATCTCAGCAGAAACAGCTTCACAGGAGAAATTCCTTGGAGTTTTGGAAATTTCAGTTACTTGAACAAGCTCATTCTCAATAATAATTTGCTTACCGGGTCAATACCAAAGTCCATTCGGAATCTGCAGAAGCTAACTCTACTTGATTTGAGCTTCAATAGTCTTTCTGGCACCATCCCACCTGAGATTGGTTATGTTACAAGCTTAACCATAAGTATAGACTTGAGCTCAAATGGATTTACTGGCCAAATCCCTGAGACAATGTCCTGTTTGTCACAATTGCAATCACTTGACCTCTCACATAATGTGCTTTATGAAAAGATTGCAATTTTGGGTTCTCTCACAAGTCTCACCTCCCTAAATGTCTCGTACAATAATTTCGCCGGGCCTATACCCATGACACCTTTTTTCAAGACTCTATCCTCAAATTCATTCCTCAAAAATCCAGATCTTTGTCGATCTCTTGACGGTTCTACTTGTTCTTCACGTCAAATTCACAAGAACGGATTGAAATCCGCAAAGATTATAGCTTTGTTAGCCATTTTTCTAACTTCTGTGACAATGGCTATTGTTGCCACATGGATTCTTGTGTCAAGAAATCACAAATACTTAGTCGAGAAGTCCTCATGCACATTGGCCTCTTCGTCAGAAGGAGATGATTTTTCTTATCCATGGACTTTTATTCCATTTCAAAAGCTAAGTTTCACCATTGATAACATTCTAGATTGCCTAAAAGATGAAAATGTCATTGGAAATGGATGTTCCGGAGTTGTTTACAAGGCAGAAATGCCCAATGGTGAGCTGATTGCAGTGAAAAAACTATGGAAAACAAAGACAGATGAAGAACCAGTTATCGATTCTTTTGCTGCAGAAATTCAAATTCTTGGCCACATTAGGCATCGGAACATAGTAAAGCTCCTTGGTTATTGTTCCAATAAGAGTGTCAAGCTCTTGCTCTACAACTACATTTCAAATGGGAATCTCCAACAACTTTTGCAAAGTAACAGGAACTTGGATTGGGAAACTCGGTATAAAGTTGCAGTTGGATCAGCTCAAGGTCTTGCTTATCTTCATCATGATTGTGTGCCTGTGATTCTTCACAGAGATGTGAAATGCAATAATATACTGCTAGACTCAAGGTTTGAGACTTATTTGGCTGATTTTGGAATGGCCAAGCTGATGAACTCTCCGACATATCACCATGCAATGTCCAGAGTAGCTGGTTCATATGGATATATTGCCCCCAGGCAAGTTCCTTTAAACTTCTTTCTTTTGTTTAGATTCTTTTAGCTGCAATAGTGATTCAAATTTTACATTTTGTGGGTTCTAACTCGGATAATATTAGTCAAATGCTATAAGAGATTCATATACCCATGATCAGGGGCAGACCTGCCTTAGGGCAAGGGGGGCACCTGACCCCACTGAATTTTCAGGGGGTCAAGGGTCATATTAGGAGGGAAAAAAATTAAGAAGGTCTAAAGTGAACATGTATACTAAGAAACATGACCCCACTGTATTATGTTATATATATACTAAGTAAGCAGACACTAGGCAACAATCCCTAATTCTCAAATCCCACCAAGTCATTAAGACAACTTTTCTATTCTTCTATATTGTGGATATAGAGAAACGATTCCAATTTTTCAAGTATAGAAGGAATTGGGGAATTGGCTCAAATGTTGGTTCAGAAAAGAAAGGATGATGTGTATCCCCAAGTCTATTTGTTGCTGAAATTGGCTCTACTTTTGCCCGTTGCTACTGCAACTGTTGAAAGGACATTTTCAGCCATAAATATCGTGAAGAATGAATTCTGTAACCAAATGGGAGATGAATGGATGAATGACTGTTTAGTAACATACATTGAGCGTGATATTTTTGTAACTATTAAAAATGAGGCTATATCATGCAACAATTTCAAGCAATGAAATCTCGAAAAATGTTATTATAAATAATATTTGAGGATTGTTTAGTTTTGTAAGTTATTTTATGAAATTTTATTTGTAAGAAATTTTTTTTCCGAGTTTGACCACTGAACTATCCGTCTGGATCCGCCCCTGCCCATGATTGCTTAAAAAATCTTGGATCTAGGAAGCAGGGATTTTTCATTACCCTGATGAACTGCCATATCTAGCACTGGATACTCCGATTCTCGGGGAATCTTAGGGATTCTCTCCTCCTTTATAACATGTGTTTTGAAATATCTATGATTATTTTTGTTAATTTTACGACTTCAAAACATTAAAGTTGTATTTGTTTGTTGGATGTTTTTTGTTTTCTTTTATAGTACCTATTTAGTTGAATGTTTATCATATATATATAAACTACACATAAATATTTAAATATTTGATGATAAATATATGTCGAATCTCAAAGCACCCGGATCCCCATATATTGAGATTTGGCGAATCTTCATATTCTCGTACGATGCACCCATATTCGTGCTTCTTAGACTAGGATAATATTGTATGATCCTTCCATTTGTGCTGCATTTATTGAGTTTTTTTTTTCTTCATATATATAACTTTGAGTACTATAACAAGTTGGAAATTGACCTTTTATAGATTTCTTGGTACTAATTGAAAACATTTTGTACAACTATTAATGCAGAATATGGATACACCATAAACATAACAGAGAAGAGCGACGTCTACAGTTATGGATTGGTTTTGCTAGAGATACTAAGTGGATGAAGTGCTGTTGAATCTTAAGTAGGCGATGGATTACACATTGTTGAGTGGGTGAAGAAGAAGATGGGAAGCTTTGAACTAGCAGTGACAATTCTTGATTCAAAGTTTCAGGGACTTCCTGATCAAGTGGTGCAAGAAATGCTTCAAACTCTAGGAATAGCAATGTTTTGTGTGAATTCGTCGCCGGCTGAAAGGCCAACCATGAAAGAAGTGGTGGCATTGTTGATGGAAGTGAAGAGTCCACCTGAAGAATGGGGAAAAACTTCTCAGCCTTTAATCAAACAGTCCTCAAACCAGAGTTGATATTTTTCCATTTGGAAGAAAAGAAGGGGATGTGAAAAAAAGTGGAAAGCTTTAACTGTTGTTGTACAGTTTTAGAAATTAGAAGCATAAATATAGTTGATTTGCCTAATGTTTTAGTCATAGTTCTTTTGACTCTCAGAGGCTCTAATTGATCATATATATAAGATTGAGAAGAATGTAAATTGCTTTACTTTTAGGAAAATGATTTACCTGTTAGTTAATTTTATGTCGAATATTCATTACAACTAAAGTAGAACTGTAATTGATAAAGTAAAAAAAGTAATATGTGGGTCCTTTTTTTTAGTCCTTCATAATTGACATAAGTTAGTATTTAATATCGACATACCATGTAAGATAAGAGGCTCATTTTTGGGTACTTTTTGTGCCTCCTTGTTCTTTATGAATCATAACAACTAAAACCATTGCATTGCAAAAGTTTCCCCCCAGAGTTTGTCTTCCAGTTTCCATAAACTCATACTCTTATAAGTTCATAAATTTGAATTTCCTTTTAATTCTATTTCAGTTTTTCAGTTTTTCAGTTTTCCTGTTTGTACTTTTATGAAATTTATACAAATTGGAAAGAAAGACAGTGAAATTCATTCCTTATAAGGATGAGCACTTCAAAAGACAGTGACGTGTGTAAATTAAAATGGAAGCATGACTGCACTAGGTGGAGCCATAATATATAAGAAAATACTAATTTTATGTCAGAATGTGAATTGGGACTAAATGAAATTGTAAGGGATAAAATAGTATAGTAATATATGCGCCCTTTCTTTAATATCGGTATTTAATATCAAAATAAATTTGTCTTCATATACCACATCACTCACTATCCAAGTATCCACATATTTTGATATTTAATATCAACATAACATTGTGGTTATATATAGTTCCCACTGCCCACATGCCATTAGATCCAGTTGAATCGTCTCCTCAAACTCCAATGATCTTTAAATATATTCCATTCCACATTGTGTTTTTTCTGAGGAAAAAAGATGGTCAAAAAAGAAATAATAATAAGATTCAAATTTTCAGTTATCTCCCCCACACATTACACCTTTTGTCACAAAATCTTTTAGCCATGCAATATTGATTTCCTCCGGACTAACCAAAAAACATAACATAAATATTCAAAACAAGAAGATGCCAAATCTAAAAGAAAATGGTGGCAGCCTTTATATGATGAGTGAAAAGTAAATAAGGATACATGAGATAACAATGAATTAAGAAGGGCCTCACTTTAAACTACCATAATCTAGTCGCAATTCGATGAAGAGATTTGTCGACATATAATTTGTTTCTCAACCTCAATGTGATCAAATTAGACTCATTGTGCACTAACAAATAGAACATTAAAAAAAGTCCTAGGGAGACATTTTTTTCTGACATTCTAGCGACATTATTTTTTATTTTGATTTTTGATTTTTTTTTGTAGTACTTCTCAAAAAATGTATAGTATTTATTCCAACTGAAATTTTTATAAAAAACAGTGTTTTAGGTATAATTTGGATACATACAAGAAACAGGGTCGCTATAATATCAGCAAAAAATGTTCTCCTAGAATTATTGTTTTGGATAATATTGAGAAAAATGCCAACAAAATGAAATAGAGAAACGAAGATAAAGGAGATAAATAACCCCCGTACTTTCGTATTTTTTTTTTTCAGATTGGAAGTAGAAAAGATAAAGAGGAAGCCTTTTAATGCATTTTCATCTAATTTTTACCTTTACCTCCCACTTCCATCTCACCTTTCTCCATTTTCAATATTATTTTATAATGATAAAAAAATAACACTCTATTTCCTTCTTTTTCCTGACAAGTCTCTCCATTCCATTATTTTGTTCTCAATTTACGAGCAACGAGAAATAAAGCAGCCTTCGCTTCATTCTTAAACTATCAAACAAAATGTAGTGAAAATTATTTTTTCTCTCTCTTTCCTTCTCATCCCTCCTAAACTTTTTCTTCTCTCTTCTCTTCATTTTTAAACACTCCCAAGCAAAGCCTTAAAATTCACATCAAAATTAAATAGGACTCTTTTTGTGAATAACATGAGTAATAAATATTGTAACACCCCAGTCCCACATCGAAAGATAGGAGAAAAATTTGTGTGCATATAAGGAATTAAGTAACTACCAATAGTACTTTCAAATCATGACCTTTTGGGAGCATGTGGTGGGCTAGATGACCCAAGAAGATACTATTGGGCCAGAGGCCTTATTTGGATGGATTTGATTCGATTCGGACTCAAGATTTGACCCGGGTTGTTTCAAATAATTATGTTGTGCGCGACTGGGGAGTTATTACATGAACCAGATAGTTTATTCAGTGCACTCTTTAAAGATAGTGACTGCAGATCTACCGTGATATAAATTTATAGTAAAATCATTCAATGGACATCTTATACAGTTTGGAAATTGGAAAGCTTATATGACATTTCCTTGGTTGGTTTCTTAAAAAGTCTAGGCAACAAATGGCTACAATTAGCAGAGGTAATATAAGTAACTGCTTTTAGGTGTGTTAAGAATTAAAAACATCTCTCTCCTTCTTTTTAACTCACTCACCAGATGGCAATATGGCATTTCCTTAATTAATTTCTCATTCCACATGTTGAACCCTCAGCCTACAACAATAAGAAAATATATGACACCAAGATTAAAAACAAACTTTTCAGTTTTGGGTTTTATTATTTGTTATGGGTCATTTATTTTTCTTGGATAAAGTTCAGGTAGGTTATGGGTCAAATTTTTTTATTGGACAGGTATAGATGTGTTATGGGCCAAATTCTTTTTTTGGACAAAGGTTTATTCATGTTATGGGTCATATTCTTTTCTTGGACATAGGTTTAAAGTAGAGTTCATACCCTTACAAATATTTTCTGACCAAATATTTTCTGGCAGTAGTCATTTACTTAAAGTCTCATTAAACTTACAGAGTATATACACACAAATACATAGTTGTGTTATGGGTCAAATGTGTTCTTGGACAGGACAAAGTTATAGGTGTGTTATGGCCTTATGGGACATCTTTTTTTTTTCTTGGTCAAAGTTCAGTTGTGTCATGGGTCATGACAAAGGTTTAAATTAGAATATTTCTAGAACAGGAGTATATTCTGGCAGTAGTTATTTACAATTGAGGATAATTTATCCTTTCAGAATATACTGCAACTAACTATTGGAGGAAGATTTGGAAACTTATGTGCTGAAGAATGCACAGATATGTTGTTCAGATATTTGTAATTTTGTCTACAACTTTGAACATAAATTGAATAAATAAGGTATTTATTCCTCGTATCACAATTTAAAATGGTATTACCTGATACAAGGAACATACGAGGGTAAGAATTCCGATAACCCTTTCCAAAGTTCCAATAACTTGAACAACAATGACACTTTCTGCTAAGTTTATGAAGCTGGTTGAGAAGATATGCAACTAAAATACTCCCTAGTAGATGTTTGACCCTAAATACTGACGTAATTTCCTAACTTTATTTACAATTCTTTGGTAGGAACTAGAGATCATAAAGTTAATAGAGTTGGGTTATATTGTTAGGGTTCCTAATTAATTTTAACAAATTAAGTTGTTATGAATGTAATAAATTTAATAACTCAATTATTTATCACATTTAATATTTTAGAAACCATAAAGAACAAACATATAAGTGATATTAAATAAATAAATTTAAACAGATAAATAAATAAATAAAATGGTAAAAACCAAAAATAAAAGTAACTGGTTCGATTTTCAGCTTACGGCTCAATCCAGTTCGAAGTGGCTCCCTGTTTCATTTGATTCTCTGATAACAAAATCAGGATCGTATCTATGCGACAATTAAATTTGTAAAAACTTTAATTACCAAGGATGAGATGGTAAAATATAACTACCCTTAAAAAAATAGAAAATAAAATTAAATAACAAAGGGAAAAAAGAGCCACAGCCCACTAGCCACCTCTACGCCGCGGCCCCTTATGCTTCTGAAGGAAATTAGTCTCAACTCTCATGCCACATTACTTGCGACTAGTACAAAATTTAATTGCAATCTCAATTCAAAAATTATACTCCCTCCTATTCAGATTAAATATCATTTTAGAGTTAAGCACACTTAATAAGAAATAACACAAAATATCTTTTGTGTCTCTAATTAATTATTTCTCTCTCCACAATTGTCTCTTCTCATTCTCCACAATTGTCCCTAATTAATTATTTCTCTCTCCACAATTGCATTTACTAAGCATATTAAATAGAGGGGTAAATTAGAAAAAAAAATAGTGCAATATTGCATAGAGATTCTAAAACGACACTTATATAAAATAAAATTAAACTTCCTAAAACGTCATTTAATCTGAATAGGAGAGAGTATTTGATTATTAGACTCGACATTAAAAAAAATATGTACTTGATACAATTGAAAATGAGGAGTGTGGGAAAACATTTTAAATTGGGCCTTGGAAAAATAATTTTGTAATGATTTTAATATATTTTTAACAGCTTTATGTTTGGTGAATTATATTAATTATTATTTTTACTTGTCAATTGTCAATTTTTTTTTGGTCTCAAATTTAACTAAAATGAAGTAAATTTGAATAAACATATTCAATCACATTAAAATTTAAATGCACTCAACAAATGTAATTTGAATGAAAAATTAAGTGTTGATACACATAATGACAAATACATGTCAATATTATTTAAATACCAACGTAAGTAAATGCATGGAATACGTTGGGACAAATTAAAAAGGCTTAAATATGAATTAGTACCTTAAACTATAAGTCATATTTCACTTCAGTGATCCACCTTTCAATTTTGTCAATTAAGTGATTAAACTATCAATTTTTTCCAATTACACCAAATTGAGCACGCCACGTCAGAAATTGCTGACGTGGCTAATTTTGTGGGGGTCTTAACAAGCTTATGTGGAAAAAATAATAATTTATTATTCATTACATAAACAAATAATTTTATATCATGGGCAAAATGGTCAAATCTAACTTAAAATCCCTAATTAAAATAAAACAAACATATCAGTTTAAAGAAAATCAAATTCGTCGATCACCATCTCTCCCCCAATTCGATAGAAAAAACCTATCTCAACCAAAGCGCGAAGAACTTTTGAGAATCAACCATTTCGGCACGATAATCGGTTCAAGAATCAAGTAAGTATGTGATTTAGCTCTTCTCTATTGCTCTGTTTCTACCCTAATTTTGCATAAATCTTACTCAGTTCTCACGATAGTCCTACTATCAGCTTGTGTGATTTAACAGATTTAAGGAAAACAAGCGAGATAGGGTTTCAATTATCTACCCCAAAAATTCCTCACTGAAAATGGAAATTACTGGTATGGAAGATGAACTGGAGTTGGGCGAGTGTCTTGATTCGATGGGTGAGACTCCAAGGTGCTATTGTGGGTATAAAGCTCGAATGAAGATATCTTGGACTAAGAGTAATCCAGGAAGAAGGTTCTTTGGTTGTCCACAATGGAACAAGGTATAGTAATATAGTTTTGGTTGGCTGAGTTTTTCTCTTATTCTCTAGGTACTGTAAAAATACACTTGTGTTGGAATTCAATTTATGCTTTGAATTGGTTTTTATCAACCATGCATGCAGGACAAATTAACAAGCAAACACTGCAACTTATTTTGTTGGTATGACCAAGAGATTTGTAAAAGGTCTAAAGAAGTTTTACCTGAGTTGAAACTTATGATAAATGCTCAGAATTTAGAAATAGAAAGGAAGAAGTAAGAAATTGAGATAAGCACTTAAAAATAAATGAATTGGAAAAAAGCAATGAAAAACTTCAAATTGAATGTGCAGAGCAAAGTGAAGAGGTTGGAAGATTGAGAGAGCATATTGAATTGTTGAGAAGGAAGGATAAAATGTGTAGCACTTCAATTAAAGCCTTATTGTTAGGCATGATATTTGTATTCATGTTAGGGCATCTGTATGTGAATGATAGTGGTGAATGATAATGGTGAAAGAACAAGTTTACAATGAATGTATAAAAGAATAAGTTTCCAATGAATGATTGTAATTTTTATTTTGCAATGAATGAATGTAAATTTGCACTGAATGATTGTAATTTTTAGATTGCAATGACTGATTTAAAGTTTTAGATTTGCAATGAATGATTGTAATTTTGAAATATAGTGAAAGTGTATAGCATATGCTTGCAGTTTATATGTGCACAAAGGACTGTTAAAGGTGTACAAAGCACTGCAGTTTATTCCTTTTTTATAACAAAGTCCTATTATAACAAACTGCTGCAAACATAACACCTACAGTGCAAACTTAGTGCAAGCATTGTTATAACACTGATTTTTCGAGCCCTGTGCAAACAACTGTTATCTCCATTAACAGATGCATAATATTAAAAGCAGCAATAATACAATGATACTTCCAAAAATAATGACTTTTGCATTAAAGCACTCTGTTCAACATGTTCAGACAAAATCATATAGCTGTCATACATAAAGTGCACCACTTGCATAAATTAAACCAAGATGTCACAGTTTGGCAAAAACATAATACTACATAACTTAGTGGCTGACATAATGTGCACCACTTGCCAAAACATTATACTAATACTAATAATATCCACTTGCCAAAACATAAGTGCACCACTTACTGTAACATAAGTTATACTACATAATTAATTGCTTGAACTCCTATAATACTAATAATATCCATCATGCACAACTTGAACTAAATATCCACTGCTTTCTCTTTTCCATTTGCATCTTGTCTTGCATTCCTTCCATTGTTTAGTTGATTTGCAGAAATCCAATTTCTTAATCTAGATTGGAATGTAGATGGCCTCATGGCTGACATGGATGTTGAACCTTGAGTATTACCTTGGCTTTGATTGTGAGGATTTTCATGACTTGCATTAGACCCAGTTGAAATCTAAAAAGTATTAAACAAAAACAATTATTAATGTATGATTTAATAAAGTAAACATGCTAGACAACAGAGGTAGTATTTACCCTAGTATGTTGTGCCCCACTTGATATGTAAGACTCCCCACTTGCAAATATGTAGACACCAAACCCATTTCTACCTCCACTTCTCCCTCTCCCTCTCCCTCTCCCTGGTGGCCTACCTCTTCCTCTTCCTTGACCTCCAATGCTTGGGGGCCTACCCCTTCCTCTGCCTCTACCTCTTCCACCTACTGTAGCTGTAACATCCCCATCTCTTTCTGCACTAGTTGATGCTCCTCTACCTGATCCATCTTCTGCAGTTCAAAGATTTAAACAGATGCATGTTAGTTTTCTTTGCAAATTAAGTAAAAAAATTGTATCTTGACTGTTAGTGTTTCTTACCTTTTTCTTTTTGAAGCTTTTGTATTGATGGGTTCTTGCAAGTTCTCATATTATGACCAATCTGATTGCACCTCCGGCATGTCATCAATATCCCTTTTTTGACAATCTTCCACTTGCACCTATCTTATGTTCCTCATGTAGATATTTAATCCTTTGTTTTTGGGCCTTCCAAGAAGCACTTTTATTTTATCATAATAGTGCTTGGCCAAAACCTTGCATTTACTTGTCTATTTTTCTGTTTAATTGTGCACTTGTGAACATTGTTATACCTTTTAACAGTAAAAGTGTTCTCATGTTTCAACACACTGATAAGTCGGTTTTATACCTACTTATCCGGTATCTATTACTTGAATTTGTTACTTAAACTCATGTTTCTTAGTTACTTTTCATGCATTTCATGTTCATTTTGTAGGTTATACGTTTGGGAGCGGTGTGAGCGACTATTGGTAAGGAAAAGCAATGAAAATGCAAGGAAAAAGCAATTCGGACATCGTTTATGCTTTCATGTTCAATTCATGTTCTTGGCTTGGAGCTTAGACTATATTGTAGAACGTTTTCTTAGCTTTTCGGAACATCTTGAATCATTCAAATCGGAGTTCGGATGAAAGAGTTATGATATTTCTACCAACGGACGTTGAACTTCACCGTTTTGGGTGGTCATTTGCATAGCAGTCACTTCCAGTCCAATTTCGACCATCATGTGTTTGTTATATCTGAAAGCTCAAAGAATAAAAGTTGTATATCTAGTCGATAGCTTCGATTTGATAGGTCGCGGACCCCGTAACTCCTCTCGGTGTAAAAGTTATGGCAGTTTTAGCAGAGGAGGTTCCAGCAGAAAATCAATTCGTAGTTTAGTGTCCAGCCGGGGCTGGACGTTTTTAGCCTTAGGATCCAGCCGGGGCTGGGTGTCCTGGGCGTGAAATCAGTAGCCTATCCAGCTGGGGCTGGGTTTTTACAAAGGAAATACCCAGCCGGGGCTGGGTATGCGCGATAAGGAGGAGATTTTGTCCGAATTTGAGTCCGAAAAGGATTGTTTTCGAGTTGTTTGATTAAATGACTTCCAAGAGGACTTAAAGACATCTACAAAGGCTTATAAAAGGAGGGGAATAACACAGATTAGAGGAGAATATTAGGAGATTAGAGAGCATTCTATTAAATTAGATTAGAGTAAATTAGAGAAAAACACTAGTTCTAATTAGATTTGGAGATTGAAGCAACTTGGAGACCATTGAAGATTTGAAGTAGGAGCAAGGAGGGAGCATCAAATCTACTGACAATAGATTCTATCTTCTTTACTTCTTCTATTTTTGTCTTTTAATGATTATTCAATTGTGGATTCTTAGTTTTAATTCAATGAACTAATTCTTTGTTTGAGATTACAATGGATCTTATTGTGTAGTTTATTTTAATATGCTTCGTTATCAATAAGTATTTTCTATTGTGAGGATTGTCTCTTGTGATTTGGACTTAATTGTTTAATTGCTTGGCCATCAATTACCGTGATAATCTATATGAACTCGAGAGATGAAATATTGATTTAGATCTAATCATGATAGCATATGTTCAGGATTTTGTTAGTAGCTTAAACTTGATGAGTGTTAAGGTAGAGATATGCTTGACGCCATATGTAATCTTATAGAGAACTTGTGACGCCCCCAAAATAGGTCCATTCCATCCAACCCATTTTGAGTCGCCAAATACATGGTACAGAAACAACCACAACTTTTAAAACCCATAAACTGTGAGTTTGAATACAAACATTGTAATCTAGACAATATACATACCCAACTATGTCCTCAATACAATTATTGATATATTATTTTACAAAAATGGTGAGGACTACTAAACAACTCTCTCAAGGACCATCAATTCATACCCCGACTCGTACCCGCTATATTCTCGTCTCCTGAGAAGAAAAATGGAACAAAAAGGAAAAGGGTGAGCTCAACTAGCTCAGTAAAGAATATTATGACTAAGATAATATACAACAAATTATCGTTAGTCTTCAACAGGGAAAAATCTGATAGAATACAATAGACAACAAGTTTTAAATCAATATTCGCAGCGGAAAATATTAATTCATAGAAGAGTTACGTAGAGGATGAAATCTACTAATGTCTATGAATTTAACAGTCCATCAACAGTATTTTTTTATCCCTGTAACATCAATCAATGCACATCTTGAATCATATATTCATCCTTGCACTACAGGCCAAGGATATTCATCTGTTGGTCATGTTCATCTAAACACCTGTTCATCTTTGCACTACGGGGCAAAGATATTCATCAGAAATCATTCATCTTTGCACTACAGGCCAAAGATATTCAATAATAACATCCTTTAAGACTGAAGATGATAAAAAAAATATTTTTAAGGAAACGAATCCAGTGAAACAAAATGACAAGGATTAAGGATTCGTACTTTGTTTTATCCATGTCCAAAAATACATCAAAAATAATCATAGTGGTGTAAAATTCAAGAATGATCAAAACATGTATACAATCAAAGCTAGTATCCACAATAGATATTTTGGACGAAAAGAAAAAAAAAATAATTTTTCTGTGAATAGTGCCGTATTCGTGAATAGTGTCGTATACGTGAATAGTACCGTATACGTGAATAGTAACTCCGGCACAAAAAGTTCCAAATTTGATAAAAACGTTCACCAATATTTCGGCATAATGATATTGAAGAAAATAATATCATTTAAGAAGAAAATAACATCCCTTACCTCAAAATAACCGTACTTCTGACTGAATTTCGGTATAGTGCTGACAGAAACTCGCACCGTATAGCAACACTCAAAGTATACTCTCAAGAATACGCTCGATAATATAGAGAGAGAAAGAGAGAAAACTTTGTTTCTGGTGTGATTTTCAATTCTAACTTAGCCCTCTATTTATAGGAAAATGTTAGAACGCCAAAGGAGACTAAATAATAAAATAATATTATTTACTTAAAAAATTTCTCTACGCATGCTTTGAAAAAGTCTAGCATGCCTCTTTGGAAAAAAATATCAGCAGCCCATGTTTTATTTTACCAACCAAAAAGTGGGCCCCCATTAATTTAATAAAAATCATTTTATTCTCCGAAACTTCAACAATTCATAGAAAATAGCTCGGTTATCAGAAAATTCAAAACTCGCGACTTTCCATAGGAAATCCCATTATCTACAACTTTGCAGAAGAAAATTTTTCCAAATTCCAAATAGAAATTGATCGAAATTCACAAACGGGCGATTTTACAGTCTATACTCAATTTTCGGTCAAAAATTCTGTCCACCGACACACAAAACATGTGTTAAACATTTAATGCCACAAAAATACTCTACCTCCTCATATACTCATATATCCCACATTCATTATAAAAATATCACCGTTAATATATTATTAAAATAATATATTTAAATGAATTATTTTATCAGAAAAAGATAAAATATTAATTTTCAACAATTGTTACATTAAAAATTTTTCTCCATCTATATCCACATAAATAAATATTTTTTTTATCATAATAATCAATAATTAATTATTAAAAATAATATTACAGAATCACAGTACTGACAACCAGGCTGTTCCCAGGATAGAGGGGGCTTTCCAATAAGGATTTCTCCTTACTGGCGCGCAATTAGATGACCAAACCTCTCCTTGACAGAACTTTCTAGACATTGCCAATAATGTTATCTGATAATATTATTCAAATAATATGAATTATTGATCTGATAATGGAAAATACTGTGCAATGACAATTACTGAAACAATAAAAATATAAATATCAACGCAGCAATTATTGAATCAATAAAGTAATGAACAGTAACTCCTGTAGCAATTATTGAGTAGTGCCTTCTTACGTAAGGATCAATAATTCAAAATACTGTGCAATACCGTGTGCCACTGTGCAACAACGCGTATTACTGTATTTTAACCACCGGGTATTCCAACAGTGTAAACGGTAACAACTACGCCGTTATTTTTAAACAGTTTATATTTGTCGTTTTCTTCCTCCAATCGCTTTCCGTTATGGGGCCCACACATGGCTGCGCCGTCGTACGAATATTCCCCGACAGTACGAATATTCCACGACCAAACGAATATTCCCCGACAACAATGAATATTTTATAACCACTTGCTTATTTTGAAATGTTTGCGTATTTTACCCATAACTATCCACATTATTCAAATCAACCCTTACTATTCAAAATAATAATTAAAGGAAATTAAATTTCATTTATTAATTATTTGGGGTCTTACAACCTCCCCTCCTTATGAAATTTCGTCCTCGAAATTGACATACGTACCTGGTGTTTCGAAAAGGTGAGGATACCTCGCTTTCATTTCCGTTTCCAATTCCCAGGTCATTTCCTCTATAGCATGATTCCTCCACAAAACTTTAACTTGTGGTATTACCTTCGTGCGTAGGACATGCTCCTTCCTATCCAAGATCTTGACAGGTACCTCCTCATACGTTAAATCTTCGGCTATCTCGTCCGGTTCTAACTCAATGACGTGGTTCGGGTCTTTCACATATTTACGAAGCACAGATATATGAAAAACATTATGAACACGAGACATACTTGGAGGTAACGCAAGTCTATAGGCTACATTACCTACTCGATCAAGAATTTGAAACGGACCAATAAATCGTGGATTAAGCTTTCCTCTCTTCCCGAATCTTGTAACTCCCTTCCATGGGGCAACACGCAACAATACATGATCCCCAACACTAAATTCTACGTCCTTTCGATGAAGATCCGCATAACTCTTTTGTCAATCTTGTGCCATTTGTATACGTTGTCGAATCGTTTGGATCTTCTCTGTAGTCATACGTACTAACTCGGGTCCCAACAATGTTGCTTCACCCACCTCGTCCCAACATACTGGAGAGCGACACTTTCGTCCATACAATGCTTCAAATGGGGCCACACCAATGCTTGCCTGATAACTGTTGTTGTAATAGAATTCCACCAATGGTAAATATTTATCCCAACTGCCCTTGAAGTCTAGGACACAGAGTCTTAATAAATCTTCAAGAGTTTGAATAGTCCTCTCTGATTGTCCGTCTGTTTGAGGATGGTATGCTGAACTGAATCGTAACTCCGTACCCATAGCTTTTTGCAAGCTAACCCAAAATCTTGAAGTAAATCTTGGGTCACGATCCGAAACTATGGATACTGGCATGCCATGCAATCTTACAATCTCATTTACGTACATTTGAGCAAGACGTTCAAGGGAATAAGTCTCCCGTATCGGCAAGAAATGAGCAGACTTGGTTAATCTATCAACAATAACCCAAATAGCATTGATGCCTTGAGAAACCGTAGGAAGACCCGTGACGAAATCCATAGTAATGTGTTCCCACTTCCATTTCGGAATCTCAAGTGGTTGCAATGGACCCTTTGGCACTTGATGCTCCGCCTTTACACGTTGACAAGTTAAACACGTTGAAATAAACTTTGCAATCTCTCTCTTCATATTGTTCCACCAAAATGTATGTCGAAGATCACGATACATTTTGGTACTTCCGGGATGAATTGCAAACGGTGTATTGTGTGCCTCCATCATGATCTTGTACTTTAAATCAGAATCGTTAGGAACACAAAGTCTGGAGTGGACTCGAAGTATTCCTTCTTCATCAATTCTCGCTTCTGGAATGGCACCTTCTTGTACTTTCGTCTTCATATGCATCAACTCCGGATCGGTGGCTTGAGCAACCTTAACTTTTTCTATTAAAGTTGGCTCTATGCGTATACTTGACATCATTGCACTCATTCCTGCATATGATCTTCTACTCAATGCGTCAGCTACCACGTTCGCTTTTCCAGGATGGTATTGAATAGTGTGGTCGTAATCTTTCAACAACTCGAGCCAACGTCGTTGCCGCATGTTGAGTTCTTTCTGCGTGAAGAAATATTTGAGGCTTTTATGATCTGAATATATCTCCACTTTCTCCCCGTATAGATAGTGCCTCCAGATCTTTAGCGCGAAAACGACTGCTGCCAACTCTAGATCATGAGTAGGATAATTCCTCTCATACTCTTTAAGTTGTCGCGAGGCATAGGCTATGACTTTCCCACGTTGCATGAGAACACATCCTAACCCTTTGCCCGAAGCATCGCTGTAGATAACAAATCCATCCGAACCAGATGGTATTGTTAGAACAGGTGCCGAAATAAGTCTCCTCTTAAGCTCTTGGAAACTCTTCTCGCATTCCTCGCTCCATACGAATTTTGTATCCTTCCGAGTTAGTTGAGTTAATGGAGTAGCAATTCGAGAAAAGCCTTCCACGAATCTCCGATAATAACCAGCTAAGCCCAAAAAGCTACGTACTTCAGTGACCGACTTCGGTTGCTCCCAACTTTGTATTGCTTCAATCTTCGTCGGGTCAACAGATACTCCATTTTTTGACACCACGTGCCCAAGGAATGCTACTTTCTCAAGCCAGAACTCGCATTTCTTCAACTTAGCATATAACTTGTTTTCACGAAGCCTTTGGAGTACCAGCTTCAAATGGTGCTCATGATCTTCACGGCTTTTGGAATATATGAGGATGTCATCAATAAAGACAACAACAAATTGATCCAAATAATCCTTGAATACTCGGTTCATCATATCCATGAAAGCAGCAGGAGCATTAGTCAATCCAAAAGACATGACTAAGAATTCATAATGCCCATACCAAGTTCTGAAGGCAGTCTTTGGAATATCCTCAGTTCTAATTTTCAGCTGATGATATCCAGAACGAAGATCGATTTTTGAAAAGAATTGTGCTCCTTGCAACTGGTCAAACAAGTCATCAATACGAGGTAGAGGATACCTATTCTTGATGGTGACATGGTTTAATTCCCGATAATCAATACAAAGTCGCATACTCCCGTCTTTCTTCTTTACGAATAAAACAGGAGCACCCCAAGGAGATGTACTAGGACGAATGAAACCGATGTCCAATAACTCCTGTAGTTGGACTTTTAACTCCTGAAGTTCAATAGGAGCCATTCGATATGGGGTTTTAGAAATGGGCTTTGTACCAGGTTCAAGATCAATAAAGAATTCAACTTCACGTTCTGGGGGTAGACCGGGAAGTTCTTCAGGAAATACGTCAGGAAAGTCAATAACAACAGGAATATTATTCAATTTTGACGTATCTTTATTCAAATCCATAACATGGGCTAAGAAAGCTTGACATCCGTTTTTCAATAAACGAATAGCTTTATGATTAGATATGACAGTGATTGATTTTAATGGTTTAGTTGCCTGAATTCGAACAACAGGTTGATTAGGAATATGAAAACTAACAACCTTACGAAAACAATCAATTTTGGCATGATGAGTAGTTAACCAATCAATCCTTAAAATCACATCAAAAGCAAGTATCTTTAAAGAGATAAGGTCAACAGGTAAGGTGATGGTGCCAACTTGAATCAAACAAGATTTATAAACAGTGGATGTGATAAAAGTTTCTCCTAACGGAGTTTCCACAGATAGGTCAAAGTCTAATTTCTTCGGAGTCAAGTTTAAACGTTGAGCGCAAGCAGGAGAGATAAATGAATGGGTAGCACCGGTATCAAGTAAGGTATAAACTTCGCAAGAATTTATAAATAGCTTACCCGTGATCACCTCGTTTGGGTTCCTCGCATGTTGACCAGTCACAACAAACGCTCTTCCAGGAACCATTGACTTTGGCTTTTCTAGGACAGTCTTTTGAGTCACTGTCCCCGCTGAACTAGGTTTTGCTACCGTACAATCTCGAGCGATATGTCCTTCCTTTCCACAATTATAGCATACCTTGAACTGTTGTGAGCAGTTTGGACTGATATGTCCCTCTTTCCCGCATTTGTAGCATATGACCGGTGGTCTTTCTCCTCCCTTAGAACCAGTTGCTGCCGGCACTGTCGTCTTCGCATGGTCGTTGTTAAATCTCCTCTTTTTAAAATCTCCTCCTGACTCGCTTCTTCTATTTTCATGGCCATGATTACCACCAAAGTGGTTACCATTTTTGTCCGTCTTTTTCTTTCTCCACTGGTTATCGTTATTTTGTTGACTGCTATCTCCGGTATGATCCTGATTGTGGTACCTCGGTTGACCGTACTCGTTATCTCGCTCCAACAATTGAGCCCTGTTAACAACATCTGAATAGAGAGAAAATTTATGAGAGATGAGATATTGTCGTATGCCGGGTTTCAAACCTCTCAGAAACATCCGCGTCATACGTTCCTCATTCTCCACCAAATGAGGTGCAAACCTGGATAACTCTGCAAACTTTACCTCGTACTGAGACACCGTCATGTTATTTTGTTCTAATCTGATGAACTCCGCTTCCTTCATATGACGAACACTTTCAGGAAAGTATTTGTCATTAAATAGTTTCTGAAACGTCTCCCAAGACATGCTGAGTGCGGCTGGATGAGTACGCTTCACAGACTCCCACCAGTAGTCTGCCTCGCCACGGAACATAAAGGTGGCGAATGGAACCTTTTGTTTCTCCGTACATCCCAAGACATCGAATATCTTGGTAATTTGCTTGACCCATGTCTCCGCCATGATCGGATCTGGCTTTCCCTTAAATTCTGGTGGTCCCAACTCTTTAAACTGCTTGGCTGTGACAACCCGTGAATTGTTATCATTTCCTCCTGTATTTTGAACACGAGTCTCCCTCGTCTGATTTTGCATGAACTGCAAAAAGCTTCTAAACATTGCGTCGTTCATCGTCTGATCAGTGGTGTTGTTCACAGGAGGAACATTACCAGCCTGTTGCACGTTCTCCTCGTTGGTAAGTACAGGCATCTCCACGGTCTCATTAATTCCATTGTTAACATTCTCGGTTGCCATTCTTAAATACTGCCATAAAACAAGGGTTAATTAAACAAATCACATATCACATAATATCCCTATATACTGACCAACTAACAAATAAGCTTAGGTAGGACAAACTAGCGAAGGATTTACTCGTCTCTCCCCTCCTAGTTCTATTCCCCGATCTCCGCCAGAGATCATATCCCTAAGCTCTGATACCAACTGTGACGCCCCCAAAATAGGTCCATTCCATCCAACCCATTTTGAGTCGCCAAATACATGGTACAGAAACAACCACAACTTTTACAACCCATAAACTGTGAGTTTGAATACAAACATTGTCATCTAGACAATATACATACCCAACTATGTCCTCAATACAATTATTGATATATTATTTTACAAAAATGGTGAGGACTACTAAACAACTCTCTCAAGGACCATCAATTCATACCCCGACTCGTACCCGCTATATTCTCGTCTCCTGAGAAGAAAAATGGAACAAAAAGGAAAAGGGTGAGCTCAACTAGCTTAGTAAAGAATATTATGACTAAGATAATATACAACAAATTATCGTTAGTCTTCAACAGGAAAAAATCTGATAGAATACAATAGACAACAAGTTTTAAATCAATATTCGCAGCGGAAAATATTAATTCATAGAAGAGTTACGTAGAGGATGAAATCTACTAATGTCTATGAATTTAACAGTCCATCAACAGTATTTTTTTATCCCTGTAACATCAATCAATGCACATCTTGAATCATATATTCATCCTTGCACTACAGGCCAAGGATATTCATCTGTTGGTCATGTTCATCTAAACACCTGTTCATCTTTGCACTACGGGGCAAAGATATTCATCAGAAATCATTCATCTTTGCACTACAGGCCAAAGATATTCAATAATAACATCCTTTAAGACTGAAGATGATAAAAAAAATATTTTTAAGGAAACGAATCCAGTGAAACAAAATGACAAGGATTAAGGATTAAGGATTCGTACTTTGTTTTATCCATGTCCAAAAATACCTCAAAAATAATCATAGTGGTGTAAAATTCAAGAATGATCAAAACATGGATACAATCAAAGCTAGTATCCACAATAGATATTTTGGACGAAAAGAAAAAAAAAATAATTTTTCTGTGAATAGTGCCGTATTCGTGAATAGTGCCGTATACGTGAATAGTACCGTATACGTGAATAGTAACTCCGGCACAAAAAGTTCCAAATTTGATAAAAACGTTCACCAATATTTCGGCATAATGATATTGAAGAAAATAATATCATTTAAGAAGAAAATAACATCCCTTACCTCAAAATAACCGTACTTCTGACTGAATTTCGGTATAGTGCTGACAGAAACTCGCACCGTATAGCAACACTCAAAGTATACTCTCAAGAATACGCTCGATAATATAGAGAGAGAAAGAGAGAAAACTTTGTTTCTGGTGTGATTTTCAATTCTAACTTAGCCCTCTATTTATAGGAAAATGTTAGAACGCCAAAGGAGACTAAATAATAAAATAATATTATTTACTTAAAAAATTTCTCTACGCATGCTTTGAAAAAGTCTAGCATGCCTCTTTGGAAAAAAATATCAGCAGCCCATGTTTTATTTTACCAACCAAAAAGTGGGCCCCCATTAATTTAATAAAAATCATTTTATTCTCCGAAACTTCAACAATTCATAGAAAATAGCTCGGTTATCAGAAAATTCAAAACTCGCGACTTTCCATAGGAAATCCCATTATCTACAACTTTGCAGAAGAAAATTTTTCCAAATTCCAAATAGAAATTGATCGAAATTCACAAACGGGCGATTTTACAGTCTATACTCAATTTTCGGTCAAAAATTCTGTCCACCGACACACAAAACATGTGTTAAACATTTAATGCCACAAAAATACTCTACCTCCTCATATACTCATATATCCCACATTCATTATAAAAATATCACCGTTAATATATTATTAAAATAATATATTTAAATGAATTATTTTATCAGAAAAAGATAAAATATTAATTTTCAACAATTGTTACATTAAAAATTTTTCTCCATCTATATCCACATAAATAAATATTTTTTTTA
The DNA here is from genome assembly GCA_020205505.1 of Panax japonicus. Taxonomy (NCBI): domain Eukaryota; kingdom Viridiplantae; phylum Streptophyta; class Magnoliopsida; order Apiales; family Araliaceae; genus Panax; species Panax japonicus. The sequence goes on from CM035096.1 coordinate 46,078,858, forward strand.
TCATAATAATCAATAATTAATTATTAAAAATAATATTACAGAATCACAGTACTGACAACCAGGCTGTTCCCAGGATAGAGGGGGCTTTCCAATAAGGATTTCTCCTTACTGGCGCGCAATTAGATGACCAAACCTCTCCTTGACAGAACTTTCTAGACATTGCCAATAATGTTATCTGATAATATTATTCAAATAATATGAATTATTGATCTGATAATGGAAAATACTGTGCAATGACAATTACTGAAACAATAAAAATATAAATATCAACGCAGCAATTATTGAATCAATAAAGTAATGAACAGTAACTCATGTAGCAATTATTGAGTAGTGCCTTCTTACGTAAGGATCAATAATTCAAAATACTGTGCAATACCGTGTGCCACTGTGCAACAACGCGTATTACTGTATTTTAACCACCGGGTATTCCAACAGTGTAAACGGTAACAACTACGCCGTTATTTTTAAACAGCTTATATTTGTCGTTTTCTTCCTCCAATCGCTTTCCGTTATGGGGCCCACACATGGCTGCGCCGTCGTACGAATATTCCCCGACAGTACGAATATTCCACGACCAAACGAATATTCCCCGACAACAATGAATATTTTATAACCACTTGCTTATTTTGAAATGTTTGCGTATTTTACCCATAACTATCCACATTATTCAAATCAACCCTTACTATTCAAAATAATAATTAAAGGAAATTAAATTTCATTTATTAATTATTTGGGGTCTTACAGAACTTGCTCTTAAACCTTCGTCAATTGTAATTCAAATAGAGATATAGTTGGTTAGTTGATTAAGGTGTTTAACGGATTTCTATCTTAATTGTGGATTGACGTTAATACGGTATTAGTGCATCGAGAGGTGGTTAATACTACTTTCGTGTTCTTGATTAACAATTCAGGATAGAATTGATGAGAAGTGTGTTAACCTAAATGAAGCAATAAGTGAAGTTGTGATCTTAAATCTCCATAATCTGATTTTTAATTAGTGGTAATTAGAATTAGTTTAGTTAAATATTTTAATTTATAACATTAAATTCATTTGTTTAAATAAGATTGAGTTGGTTACGGGTAGTACTTGGTGATTTTTATTAAATAATTCTCTGTGGGAACGATACTCAACTTATCACTTTATTACTTGTTGACCACGTATACTTGCGTGTTGTGCTTAATTAGATTTTACCCAACAAGTTTTTGGCGCCGTTACCGGGGAATTAGTTTAATACAGTTTTACCAATATTAGCTTCAATCAAATTAGTCTTAATTTAAACATTTTTATTTTTATTTTTAATTCTCTTCCTATATTTCTCTCTTTTCAGGTACCATGGATGACTTTGTGTATCAATGGCCATACACGAACATGACTCAACCAAAGGAAGCGGAGATTGACAGACTCGCGACACTCTCCACAATGTCAGCACAAATTGAAGAACTTTCGAGGAAGTTGGACGTTATCGCAGCCCAACAGAGTCGAAGGATGGCAGTTACCTGTGGCTATTGTGTTGGCAATCACCTGAGTAATCAATGCACCATCAATCTTGGGCCGGTACAGTATGGTGGTAACTACCTCAATCAGTATGTATATGATAATTATCATCAAGTTTGGGGGTATCACCCGGATTCGTCATGGAGTTACAACTATCAAGACCAATACTCTACTCCAAATCCAACATACACACCGGAATTCTCATATCAACCTCCATTAAAAGAAGAAAAGTCAAAGTTGGAGGAATTGTTGTCCAAGTTCATAACATCAAATGAGGAGAGGAGGATTGATCAAGAGATATCAATGCAAAATCTGCAGAACCATGTGGATGAAATACTCAAAGCCTTGAACAACTGTCCTCAAAACAATCGGTGTTATGATGAGGATTCCGAAATTGATGAAGTGCCCGAGCCAAATCTACAACTGGATGAGACACGAGATGTTGAAAAAGAGGAGACAAGTGGGGATAATGAAAATAAGGTCGGTGAAGAACTAACTATGAGTACCAACGAGGATGAGCCGATGTTATTAGTGCCCCAAGTTCATTCTCCGCCAAAGATCAAGGGTCCAGTTAGATTTGCAAAACCGTGCCCGCTTGGTAGTCATGTCGTCGGCAAGGCTGTTTATGACATGAGAGCTACTACAAATGTGAAGCCATGGTGGGATGAGGAGGAAAAGATAGAAGAAGAGCCCGTTGTTCTTGCCAAGCCTCAAAGCCCCAATCGAATCATAGGCTCAACGGACGGAAAAGCACCTAGTTATTCAACATTCTCAATTGGGCATATATTTAAACAAAGTATGCTAGGTGACTTTAACTCGATGGCTATCATAAATGGGAACCTACCAAAAGCTATATTATTTCCGATGGATGGAGGGTTCCTCAACTTTCGAAGAGGAATTGGATAGCATTAACCAGAAAAAGTCAGGCTGAAAGACTATAAATCAAGCGCTGACTGGGAGGCAACCCATGAATTTTTTTATATTTATATGCTTTACTAGTTTATTTAGTAGATAGGAATTAAGTTGCTTATTAAGTTCTCTTATAATCTAATCCATGTTGTCTCTCTTCATTGCAGGTATTGGAGGTCCAATGGATAGCAAAATGATCGTCGCAGCCATCGCCACCATCATCTCACGCTTAGTTGATTACAGGGAAGTTATCTTCTACTTACCGCTATATTCTTACAATGAGGACATTGTAATTGCTAAGTTTGGGGGAAAAATTTGGGATATATAAGCTTCAAAAAAATAAGAAAAAAAAAAGAAAAAAAAATACCGTGGCTAGTTTTGTTTCGGGGCCTTTGTTACTTGAGCAAGTATGCCCGAAGGGGTATCTTAAAACCTAGCGCCCTAAGGTCTTAATGGTCTGGGAGTCATTGGTCGAAAGCTCGCTAAGGGGTAGCACTGTTAGCCTAATGGAATGAGACATTGCACAGTCATGGTTAAAAAGTAAAAAAAAAAGAAAGAAAGAAAAAAGAATAAAACGGGAAAAGAGCAAAAAGCCCCCGTAGATGAAAATAAAGCATAAGTATCCCATGTTAACCCTCGATATTGGTAATTGTTTGATTTTAGTTGGATCTAGTTTATTTTTGGATTTCTTAAGTTTACACTGTATGATGCCTTTGAAGAGACTTGTTATGTGTTAAATTTGATTTTATATCAATTAACATTGTTGTGGAGCACACACACACTATACCAGTGATAAAAATTTAAGACTTGATGACTGACTAGGAAATTGTTGATTGGTTTTGATATGAAGTATTATTGTGTTTGCTTGATTGCTCTAAGGCCGAGTGAATAGATTTGATTCTATCAATACTGCTGGATTCGTAGGCATATAGATTTGTTGCATTTCATTGCATTGCATTGCATTATGTTGTGTTGCTTGGGGACAAGTAACGGTTTAAGTTTGGGGGTATTTGATAAGTCGGTTTTATACCTACTTATCCGGTATCTATTACTTGAATTTGTTACTTAAACTCATGTTTCTTAGTTACTTTTCATGCATTTCATGTTCATTTTGTAGGTTATACGTTTGAGAGCGGTGTGAGCGACTATTGGTAAGGAAAAGCAAGGAAAATGCAAGGAAAAAGCAATTCGGACATCGTTTATGCTTTCATGTTCAATTCATGTTCTTGGCTTGGAGCTTAGACTATATTTTAGAGCATTTTCTTAGCTTTCCGGAACATCTTGAATCATTCAAATCGGAGTTCGGATGAAAGAGTTATGATATTTCTACCAACGTACGTTGAACTTCACCGTTTTGGGTGGTCATTTGCATAGCAGTCACTTCCAGTCCAATTTCGACCATCATGCGTTTGTTATTTCTGAAAGCTCAAAGAATAAAAGTTGTAGATCTAGTCGATAGCTTCGATTTGATAGGTCGCAGACCCCGTAACTCCTCTCGGTGTAAAAGTTATGGCAGTTTTAGCAGAGGAGGTTCCAGCAGAAAATCAATTCGCAGTTTAGTGTCCAGCCGGGGCTGGGTGTCCTGGGCGTGAAATCAGTAGCCTATCCAGCTGGGGCTGGGTTTTTACAAAGGAAATACCCAGCCGGGGCTGGGTATGCGCGAAAAGGAGGAGATTTTGTCCGAATTTGAGTCCGAAAAGGATTGTTTTTGAGTTGTTTGATTCAAGGACTTCCAAGAGGACTTAAAGACATCTACAAAGGCTTATAAAAGGAGGGGAATAACACAGATTAATGGAGAATATTAAGAGATTAGAGAGCATTCTATTAAATTAGATTAAAGTAAATTAGAGAAAAACACTAGTTCTAATTAGATTTGGAGATTGAAGCAACTTGGAGACCATTGAAGATTTGAAGTAGGAGCAAGGAGGGAGCATCAAATCTACTGACAATAGATTCTATCTTCTTTACTTCTTCTATTTTTGTCTTTTAATGATTATTCAATTGTGGATTCTTAGTTTTAATTCAATGAACTAATTCTTTGTTTGAGATTACAATGGATCTTATTGTGTAGAGACAGCCTGCCTACGAGCCGACCGGTCATCTGCCAAAGCCAAGACAAAAACGTAGACTATACTCAGAGTCATAGAGTCTACTAATGCCAAAGCCAAGTCAAGGATCGTAGATCACGCTCTGAGTTCGTAGAGTCTATTGATTATATACATAGATCGTAGTCGAGCAAGATCAGATGAAGACAACATTATCAAGGCAGAAATCGTAGAGTATCAATATCTGATCTCGGAATCGTAGTGTCTGCGCTGCCGAAGCTGAATCGTAGAGTGCAGAACTATGACTCCAATAGAAGTGCTCAAAATGCTAAGTCTGAATCGTAGAGCAGATACGGTTCTCGACGAATGGGAACTCCCAGAATATCCAAAGATACGAAGCCTCTGGTTTGCACTGCAAAGATGCATTCCACAGTAAGGGAACCAGAGAGCACTCAATGAATGGCATGCAGGCTAACAGAAGATCTCAGCATAAAACCAATCAGCATTAAGATTGAGGTGTAAGGCCATTCGTGATGAAGTCTTCCACAAGGAGATCCAAAGAAGACTTCAGAAGCTGACTAAGGAAAGTCAGCTTATGCAGTTGCTATCAAGTGTATAGAAGACAATGATCTTGGAAACAACCAAGATAGTAGTGTTTGCCAAATAAAGAAGGAACTGATGGAAGGTGAACCGAGATACTGGTCAGACTCTGAAGAGCAAGGCTAAAGTGATTAAGTGCAGGGTCAGTTCATTGATGATAAGTGAACGGGAGATCACAAGGAGAAAGCAAGCTGGACGCGCCACAAATCTGAAGTGTCTTGATGTTCAGAAGGGGACCAGAGCAAGGAATTAGGCCATCAGTATCTGAGAACATTCGAAGCAAATAGAAGTATTGAAGCACTGCACAATACAAGGAAGAGGTATTCTACATTAAAATCCAATCAACACTCTTCAGGATCGTAGTGTTAACTCTACTAGTCAACGAGCAACAATCAACAAGACACTACGATCAGGTCCTTGAAGACATGCATCAGAATCGTAGAGTTCGAATACTTGAAGACTGAAGTGTAAGACCCCAAATAATTAATAAATGAAATTTAATTTCCTTTAATTATTATTTTGAATAGTAAGGGTTGATTTGAATAATGTGGATAGTTATGGGTAAAATACGCAAACATTTCAAAATAAGCAAGTGGTTATAAAATATTCATTGTTGTCAGGGAATATTCGTTTGGTCGTGGAATATTCGTACTGTCGGGGAATATTCGTACGACGGCGCAGCCATGTGTGGGCCCCATAACGGAAACCGATTGGAGGAAGAAAACGACAAATATAAGCTGTTTAAAAATAACGGCGTAGTTGTTACCGTTTACACTGTTGGAATACCCGGTGGTTAAAATACAGTAATACGCGTTGTTGCACAGTGGCACACGGTATTGCACAGTATTTTGAATTATTGATCCTTACGTAAGAAGGCACTACTCAATAATTGCTACAGGAGTTACTGTTCATTACTTTATTGATTCAATAATTGCTGCGTTGATATTTATATTTTTATTGTTTCAGTAATTGTCATTGCACAGTATTTTCCATTATCAGATCAATAATTCATATTATTTGAATAATATTATCAGATAACATTATTGGCAATGTCTAGAAAGTTCTGTCAAGGAGAGGTTTGGTCATCTAATTGCGCGCCAGTAAGGAGAAATCCTTATTGGAAAGCCCCCTCTATCCTGGGAACAGCCTGGTTGTCAGTACTGTGATTCTATAATATTATTTTTAATAATTAATTATTGATTATTATGATAAAAAAAATATTTATTTATGTGGATATAGATGGAGAAAAATTTTTAATGTAACAATTGTTGAAAATTAATATTTTATCTTTTTCTGATAAAATAATTCATTTAAATATATTATTTTAATAATATATTAACGGTAATATTTTTATAATGAATGTGGGATATATGAGTATATGAGGAGGTAGAGTATTTTTGTGGCATTAAATGTTTAACACATGTTTTGTGTGTCGGTGGACAGAATTTTTGACCGAAAATTGAGTATAGACTGTAAAATCGCCCGTTTGTGAATTTCGATCAATTTCTATTTGGAATTTGGAAAAATTTTCTTCTGCAAAGTTGTAGATAATGGGATTTCCTATGGAAAGTCGCGAGTTTTGAATTTTCTGATAACCGAGCTATTTTCTATGAATTGTTGAAGTTTCGGAGAATAAAATGATTTTTATTAAATTAATGGGGGCCCACTTTTTGGTTGGTAAAATAAAACATGGGCTGCTGATATTTTTTTCCAAAGAGGCATGCTAGACTTTTTCAAAGCATGCGTAGAGAAATTTTTTAAGTAAATAATATTATTTTATTATTTAGTCTCCTTTGGCGTTCTAACATTTTCCTATAAATAGAGGGCTAAGTTAGAATTGAAAATAACACCAGAAACAAAGTTTTCTCTCTTTCTCTCTCTATATTATCGAGCGTATTCTTGAGAGTATACTTTGAGTGTTGCTATACGGTGCGAGTTTCTGTCAGCACTATACCGAAATTCAGTCAGAAGTACGGTTATTTTGAGGTAAGGGATGTTATTTTCTTCTTAAATGATATTATTTTCTTCAATATCATTATGCCGAAATATTGGTGAACGTTTTTATCAAATTTGGAACTTTTTGTACCGGAGTTACTATTCACGTATACGGTACTATTCACGTATACGGCACTATTCACGAATACGGCACTATTCACAGAAAAATTATTTTTTTTTCTTTTCGTCCAAAATATCTATTGTGGATACTAGCTTTGATTGTATCCATGTTTTGATCATTCTTGAATTTTACACCACTATGATTATTTTTGAGGTATTTTTGGACATGGATAAAACAAAGTACGAATCCTTAATCCTTAATCCTTGTCATTTTGTTTCACTGGATTCGTTTCCTTAAAAATATTTTTTTTATCATCTTCAGTCTTAAAGGAGGTTATTATTGAATATCTTTGGCCTGTAGTGCAAAGATGAATGATTTCTGATGAATATCTTTGGCCCGTAGTGCAAAGATGAACAGGTGTTTAGATGGACATGACCAACAGATGAATATCCTTGGCCTGTAGTGCAAGGATGAATATATGATTCAAGATGTGCATTGATTGATGTTACAGGGATAAAAAAATACTGTTGATGGACTGTTAAATTCATAGACATTAGTAGATTTCATCCTCTACGTAACTCTTCTATGAATTAATATTTTCCGCTGCGAATATTGATTTAAAACTTGTTGTCTATTGTATTCTATCAGATTTTTCCCTGTTGAAGACTAACGATAATTTGTTGTATATTATCTTAGTCATAATATTCTTTACTGAGCTAGTTGAGCTCACCCTTTTCCTTTTTGTTCCATTTTTCTTCTCAGGAGACGAGAATATAGCGGGTACGAGTCGGGGTATGAATTGATGGTCCTTGAGAGAGATGTTTAGTATTCCTCACCATTTTTGTAAAATAATATATCAATAATTGTATTAAGGACATAGTTGGGTATGTATATTGTCTAGATGACAATGTTTGTATTCAAACTCACAGTTTATGGGTTGTAAAAGTTGTGGTTGTTTCTGTACCATGTATTTGGCGACTCAAAATGGGTTGGATGGAATGGACCTATTTTGGGGGCGTCACAGTTGGTATCAGAGCTTAGGGATATGATCTCTGGCGGAGATCGGGGAATAGAACTAGGAGGGGAGAGACGAGTAAATCCTTCGCTAGTTTGTCCTAACTAAGCTTATTTGTTAGTTGGTCAGTATATAGGGATATTATGTGATATGTGATTTGCTTAATTAACCCTTGTTTTATGGCAGTATTTAAGAATGGCAACCGAGAATGTTAACAATGGAATTAATGAGACCGTGGAGATGCCTGTACTTACCAACGAGGAGAACGTGCAACAGGCTGGTAATGTTCCTCCTGTGAACAACACCACTGATCAGACGATGAACGACGCAATGTTTAGAAGCTTTTTGCAGTTCATGCAAAATCAGACGAGGGAGACTCGTGTTCAAAATACAGGAGGAAATGATAACAATTCACGGGTTGTCACAGCCAAGCAGTTTAAAGAGTTGGGACCACCAGAATTTAAGGGAAAGCCAGATCCGATCATGGCGGAGACATGGGTCAAGCAAATTACCAAGATATTCGATGTCTTGGGATGTACGGAGAAACAAAAGGTTCCATTCGCCACCTTTATGTTCCGTGGCGAGGCAGACTACTGGTGGGAGTCTGTGAAGCGTACCCATCCAGCCGCACTCAGCATGTCTTGGGAGACGTTTTAGAAACTATTTAATGACAAATACTTTCGTGAAAGTGTTCGTCATATGAAGGAAGTGGAGTTCATCAGATTAGAACAAAATAACATAACGGTGTCTCAGTACGAGGCAAAGTTTGCAGAGTTATCCAGGTTTGCACCTCATTTGGTGGAGAATGAGGAACGTATGACGCGGATGTTTCTGAGAGGTTTGAAACCCGGCATACGACAATATCTCATCTCTCATAAATTTTCTCTCTATTCAGATGTTGTTAACAGGGCTCAATTGTTGGAGCGAGATAACGAGTACGGTCAATCGAGGTACCACAATCAGGATCATACCGGAGATAGCAGTCAACAAAATAACGATAACCAGTGGAGAAAGAAAAAGACGGACAAAAATGGTAACCACTTTGGTGGTAATCATGGCCATGAAAATAGAAGAAGCGAGTCAGGAGGAGATTTTAAAAAGAGGAGATTTAACAACGACCATGCGAAGACGACAGTGCCGGCAGCAACTGGTTCTAAGGGAGGAGAAAGACCACCGGTCATATGCTACAAATGCGGGAAAGAGGGACATATCAGTCCAAACTGCCCACAACAGTTCAAGGTATGCTATAATTGTGGAAAGGAAGGACATATCGCTCGAGATTGTACGGTAGCAAAACCTAGTTCAGCGGGGACGGTGACTCAAAAGACTGTCCCAGAAAAGCCAAAGTCAATGGTTCCTGGAAGAGCGTTTGTTGTGACTAGTCAACATGCGAGGAACCCAAACGAGGTGATCACGGGTAAGCTATTTATAAATTCTTGCGAAGTTTATACCTTACTTGATACCGGTGCTACCCATTCATTTATCTCTCCTGCTTGCGCTCAACGTTTAAACTTGACTCCGGAGAAATTAGACTTTGACCTATCTGTGGAAACTCCTTTAGGAGAAACTTTTATCACATCCACTGTTTATAAATCTTGTTTGATTCAAGTTGGCACCATCACCTTACCTGTTGACCTTATCTCTTTAAAGATACTTGCTTTTGATGTGATTTTAAGGATTGATTGGTTAACTACTCATCATGCCAAAATTGATTGTTTTCGTAAGGTTGTTAGTTTTCATATTCCTAATCAACCTGTTGTTCGAATTCAGGCAACTAAACCATTAAAATCAATCACTGTTATATCTAATCATAAAGCTATTCGTTTATTGAAAAACGGATGTCAAGCTTTCTTAGCCCATGTTATGGATTTGAATAAAGATACGTCAAAATTGAATAATATTCCTATTGTTATTGACTTTCCTGACGTATTTCCTGAAGAACTTCCCGGTCTACCCCCAGAACGTGAAGTTGAATTCTTTATTGATCTTGAACCTGGTACAAAGCCTATTTCTAAAACCCCATATCGAATGGCTCCTATTGAACTTCAGGAGTTAAAAGTCCAACTACAGGAGTTATTGGTCATCGGTTTCATTCGTCCTAGTACATCTCCTTGGGGTGCTCCTGTTTTATTCGTAAAGAAGAAAGACGGGAGTATGCGACTTTGTATTGATTATCGGGAATTAAACCATGTCACCATCAAGAATAGGTATCCTCTACCTCGTATTGATGACTTGTTTGACCAGTTGCAAGGAGCACAATTCTTTTCAAAAATCGATCTTCGTTCTGGATATCATCAGCTGAAAATTAGAACTGAGGATATTCCAAAGACTGCCTTCAGAACTCGGTATGGGCATTATGAATTCTTAGTCATGTCTTTTGGATTGACTAATGCTCCTGCTGCTTTCATGGATATGATGAACCGAGTATTCAAGGATTATTTGGATCAATTTGTTGTTGTCTTTATTGATGACATCCTCATATATTCCAAAAGCCGTGAAGATCATGAGCACCATTTGAAGCTGGTACTCCAAAGGCTTCGTGAAAACAAGTTATATGCTAAGTTGAAGAAATGCGAGTTCTGGCTTGAGGAAGTAGCATTCCTTGGGCACGTGGTGTCAAAAAATGGAGTATCTGTTGACCCGACGAAGATTGAAGCAATACAAAGTTGGGAGCAACCGAAGTCGGTCACTGAAGTACGTAGCTTTTTGGGCTTAGCTGGTTATTATCGGAGATTCGTGGAAGGCTTTTCTCGAATTGCTACTCCATTAACTCAACTAACTCGGAAGGATACAAAATTCGTATGGAGCGAGGAATGCGAGAAGAGTTTCCAAGAGCTTAAGAGGAGACTTATTTTGGCACCTGTTCTAACAATACCATCTGGTTCGGATGGATTTGTTATCTACAGCGATGCTTCGGGCAAAGGGTTAGGATGTGTTCTCATGCAACGTGGGAAAGTCATAGCCTATGCCTCGCGACAACTTAAAGAGTATGAGAGGAATTATCCTACTCATGATCTAGAGTTGGCAGCAGTCGTTTTCGCGCTAAAGATCTGGAGGCACTATCTATACGGGGAGAAAGTGGAGATATATTCAGATCATAAAAGCCTCAAATATTTCTTCACGCAGAAAGAACTCAACATGCGGCAACGACGTTGGCTTGAGTTGTTGAAAGATTACGACCACACTATTCAATACCATCCTGGAAAAGCGAACGTGGTAGCTGACGCATTGAGTAGAAGATCATATGCAGGAATGAGTGCAATGATGTCAAGTATACGCATAGAGCCAACTTTAATAGAAAAAGTTAAGGTTGCTCAAGCCACCGATCCGGAGTTGATGCATATGAAGACGAAAGTACAAGAAGGTGCCATTCCAGAAGCGAGAATTGATGAAGAATGAATACTTCGAGTCCACTCCAGACTTTGTGTTCCTAACGATTCTGATTTAAAGTACAAGATCATGATGGAGGCACACAATACACCGTTTGCAATTCATCCCAGAAGTACCAAAATGTATCGTGATCTTCGACATACATTTTGGTGGAACAATATGAAGAGAGAGATTGCAAAGTTTATTTCAACGTGTTTAACTTGTCAACGTGTAAAGGCGGAGCATCAAGTGCCAAAGGGTCCATTGCAACCACTTGAGATTCCGAAATGGAAGTGGGAACACATTACTATGGATTTCGTCACGGGTCTTCCTACGGTTTCTCAAGGCATCAATGCTATTTGGGTTATTGTTGATAGATTAACCAAGTCTGCTCATTTCTTGCCGATACGGGAGACTTATTCCCTTGAACGTCTTGCTCAAATGTACGTAAATGAGATTGTAAGATTGCATGGCATGCCAGTATCCATAGTTTCGGATCGTGACCCAAGATTTACTTCAAGATTTTGGGTTAGCTTGCAAAAAGCTATGGGTACGGAGTTACGATTCAGTTCAGTATACCATCCTCAAACGGACGGACAATCAGAGAGGACTATTCAAACTCTTGAAGATTTATTAAGACTCTGTGTCCTAGACTTCAAGGGCAGTTGGGATAAATATTTACCATTGGTGGAATTCTCCTACAACAACAGTTATCAGGCAAGCATTGGTGTGGCCCCATTTGAAGCATTGTATGGACGAAAGTGTCGCTCTCCAGTATGTTGGGACGAGGTGGGTGAAGCAACATTGTTGGGACCCGAGTTAGTACGTATGACTACAGAGAAGATCCAAACGATTCGACAACGTATACAAATGGCACAAGATTGACAAAAGAGTTATGCGGATCTTCATCGAAAGGACGTAGAATTTAGTGTTGGGGATCATGTATTGTTGCGTGTTGCCCCATGGAAGGGAGTTACAAGATTCGGGAAGAGAGGAAAGCTTAATCCACGATTTATTGGTCCGTTTCAAATTCTTGATCGAGTAGGTAATGTAGCCTATAGACTTGCGTTACCTCCAAGTATGTCTCGTGTTCATAATGTTTTTCATATATCTGTGCTTCGTAAAAATGTGAAAGACCCGAACCACGTCATTGAGTTAGAACCGGACGAGATAGCCGAAGATTTAACGTATGAGGAGGTACCTATCAAGATCTTGGATAGGAAGGAGCATGTCCTACGCACGAAGGTAATACCACAAGTTAAAGTTTTGTGGAGGAATCATGCTATAGAGGAAATGACCTGGGAATTGGAAACGGAAATGAAAGCGAGGTATCCTCACCTTTTCGAAACACCAGGTACGTATGTCAATTTCGAGGACGAAATTTCATAAGGAGGGGAGGTTGTAAGACCCCAAATAATTAATAAATGAAATTTAATTTCCTTTAATTATTATTTTGAATAGTAAGGGTTGATTTGAATAATGTGGATAGTTATGGGTAAAATACGCAAACATTTCAAAATAAGCAAGTGGTTATAAAATATTCATTGTTGTCGGGGAATATTCGTTTGGTCGTGGAATATTCGTACTGTCGGGGAATATTCGTACGACGGCGCAGCCATGTGTGGGCCCCATAACGGAAAGCGATTGGAGGAAGAAAACGACAAATATAAACTGTTTAAAAATAACGGCGTAGTTGTTACCGTTTACACTGTTGGAATACCCGGTGGTTAAAATACAGTAATACGCGTTGTTGCACAGTGGCACACGGTATTGCACAGTATTTTGAATTATTGATCCTTACGTAAGAAGGCACTACTCAATAATTGCTACAGGAGTTACTGTTCATTACTTTATTGATTCAATAATTGCTGCGTTGATATTTATATTTTTATTGTTTCAGTAATTGTCATTGCACAGTATTTTCCATTATCAGATCAATAATTCATATTATTTGAATAATATTATCAGATAACATTATTGGCAATGTCTAGAAAGTTCTGTCAAGGAGAGGTTTGGTCATCTAATTGCGCGCCTGTAAGGAGAAATCCTTATTGGAAAGCCCCCTCTATCCTGGGAACAGCCTGGTTGTCAGTACTGTGATTCTGTAATATTATTTTTAATAATTAATTATTGATTATTATGATAAAAAAAATATTTATTTATGTGGATATAGATGGAGAAAAATTTTTAATGTAACAATTGTTGAAAATTAATATTTTATCTTTTTCTGATAAAATAATTCATTTAAATATATTATTTTAATAATATATTAACGGTGATATTTTTATAATGAATGTGGGATATATGAGTATATGAGGAGGTAGAGTATTTTTGTGGCATTAAATGTTTAACACATGTTTTGTGTGTCGGTGGACAGAATTTTTGACCGAAAATTGAGTATAGACTGTAAAATCGCCCGTTTGTGAATTTCGATCAATTTCTATTTGGAATTTGGAAAAATTTTCTTCTGCAAAGTTGTAGATAATGGGATTTCCTATGGAAAGTCGTGAGTTTTGAATTTTCTGATAACCGAGCTATTTTCTATGAATTGTTGAAGTTTCGGAGAATAAAATGATTTTTATTAAATTAATGGGGGCCCACTTTTTGGTTGGTAAAATAAAACATGGGCTGCTGATATTTTTTTCCAAAGAGGCATGCTAGACTTTTTCAAAGCATGCGTAGAGAAATTTTTTAAGTAAATAATATTATTTTATTATTTAGTCTCCTTTGGCGTTCTAACATTTTCCTATAAATAGAGGGCTAAGTTAGAATTGAAAATCACACCAGAAACAAAGTTTTCTCTCTTTCTCTCTCTATATTATCGAGCGTATTCTTGAGAGTATACTTTGAGTGTTGCTATACGGTGCGAGTTTCTGTCAGCACTATACCGAAATTCAGTCAGAAGTACGGTTATTTTGAGGTAAGGGATGTTATTTTCTTCTTAAATGATATTATTTTCTTCAATATCATTATGCCGAAATATTGGTGAACGTTTTTATCAAATTTGGAACTTTTTGTGCCGGAGTTACTATTCACGTATACGGTACTATTCAAGTTTACGGCACTATTCACGAATACGGCACTATTCACAGAAAAATTATTATTTTTTTCTTTTCGTCCAAAATATCTATTGTGGATACTAGCTTTGATTGTATACATGTTTTGATCATTCTTGAATTTTACACCACTATGATTATTTTTGATGTATTTTTGGACATGGATAAAACAAAGTACGAATCCTTAATCCTTGTCATTTTGTTTCACTGGATTCGTTTCCTTAAAAATATTTTTTTTATCATCTTCAGTCTTAAAGGATGTTATTATTGAATATCTTTGGCCTGTAGTGCAAAGATGAATGATTTCTGATGAATATCTTTGCCCCGTAGTGCAAAGATGAACAGGTGTTTAGATGAACATGACCAACAGATGAATATCCTTGGCATGTAGTGCAAGGATGAATATATGATTCAAGATGTGCATTGATTGATGTTACAGGGATAAAAAAATACTGTTGATGGACTGTTAAATTCATAGACATTAGTAGATTTCATCCTCTACGTAACTCTTCTATGAATTAATATTTTCCGCTGCGAATATTGATTTAAAACTTGTTGTCTATTGTATTCTATCAGATTTTTCCCTGTTGAAGACTAACGATAATTTGTTGTATATTATCTTAGTCATAATATTCTTTACTGAGCTAGTTGAGCTCACCCTTTTCCTTTTTGTTCCATTTTTCTTCTCAGGAGACGAGAATATAGCGGGTACGAGTCGGGGTATGAATTGATGGTCCTTGAGAGAGTTGTTTAGTAGTCCTCACCATTTTTGTAAAATAATATATCAATAATTGTATTGAGGACATAGTTGGGTATGTATATTGTCTAGATGACAATGTTTGTATTCAAACTCACAGTTTATGGGTTGTAAAAGTTGTGGTTGTTTCTGTACCATGTATTTGGCGACTCAAAATGGGTTGGATGGAATGGACCTATTTTGGGGGCGTCACATGAAGCATTGGCAAGGGTTCAATCTGATGGGTAATATTCGGACAAGTGCTTATTGAAAGCATCGATGCAAAAGGACAACCTCTGATCTAGAAATCAGAAGAAATAAAGTCTTCAACCTGCCCAAGACAGTAAAGTGATACATCTGACAAGGTAGGTGAAACAGTAGACTGCAGCGTCAAAAAAAGTATGACAAGTCACATCAAGCAGTCTACATCAAGCAACTTGAGATCTGTGAAGATATTTGAATAGCCTTCAACGGTTACTTTCCAACGGAAGTATTGGGAATAAGTATAAATGAGAAAGAGCTTCAAAGATCCAAGGCTGCTGGAGTTGCCATTTTTGGAGAGAAGGTGGACTGATCTAAACCATGTGAGGTAGTGAGTCCGTAGGCTCACTCTATGATCCACCAAGAACACTCAGAAGTCAGATAAAGAAAGAAGTAGAAGTGTGAATTCTACTATGTAGAAGTGAGAGTTCTACTACATGAAGAGTGTTTTGAACTACCGAGAGAAAAGAGAGCATCATGACATCTGGATGTCCATCATGGGAAGACTCTAAGTACAATAGAGAAGAGTTTACGGTTATCTTAGCAAGTCCATCATGAGAAGGCATCGAGTAGCAAGAAGGGAGATCACAAAAGCCATCTTGGTGTCTAGCATGAGAAAACTTCTAAGTACCTAACAGAAGAGCTTACAGTCATCTTAGAAGTCTCTCATGTGCAGCCATCAAGTACCAAGGAGAATGATCTTCAAGGCAGTTTATCAAGGGGTCATCCGGAGTAGTTGAGCAACCTAAGAAGCTGAGCATCATGCAACACTCAACTGTTCTTCAAGGATGATCAAGCCAAGCTGCTAGGGATAGAAGATGTTCAGAGCATGAAGACATCTTAGCAGCTCAGCACCGACTCCAACAACAACAAATAAACAACTCAACGAAGCCAGGTCCTGAAGGGTCCTTGTCCAGAGGGACTAAATAAAGCGGGGCCAAGAAGATCCTTGTTGGGAGGGACTAAACAAAGCAGGGCCAAAGGGTCCTTGTCCAAAGGGACTAAATGAAGTTCCAAGCCTGCTGGGCTTGAAGAGTTCCTAGGGAACTAGAGGAGTTCAAGGCTGCTGGCCTTGAAGAGTTCTTAGTGAACTGAAGTCCCAAGGCTGCTAGCCTTGAAGGAATCGTAGAGATTCAGGGTGCTACCCTTCCTTAGTGGAAATCCTGCTAGTTAAAAACAGAAGAGTGGATTAGGAGCTTGAGTCTCTGAACCACTTAAAACCTCTTGTGTCTTTTACATTATATCATTTAGATTATGTCAATAACTGCTACAACTGCTATGTATGTTCTAACTGCTTACAACTAAACTAACCCAACGAACAATGTATGTATGATTATGAATATATCAAAGAAGAGGAATCTTTTACTTATTACGATGTGCTTGAAAAGATTCTTATGTTTGTCATATACTTATATATGAACAATACAACGTAAACCAGAAAAGTATTTGAAATAAAAAAGATCTATTCAACCCCCCTTCTAGATCTATTGTGCCCTCTGGGAACTAACAATTGGTATCAAAGCAGGTTCTCATGCTATATTCAAAAGCTAATCGCTTTGAGTCTGATTCCAGGCACTAACATTGTTCTAAACTTAGTTTAGCAGTAAGTAACTTGTTATATGCAGAAGAGCTCACACGTTGGAAATATTGTGTATAGGTAAAAATGCGTATACACCTGAAGCTGCTCAGATTGGTACATATCCTCGATTGCTATATCAACAAGACCAATCCTAGCCTGCACTCAATCTTGTAGTCTGAAGGCCAGACGAGAGACAGAGAGCAAGAGACATCAGTGATAAAGAGTAAAGCATTCATCAGTCTGAAAGATGAAGAGGTCACGCGTACTAAGAAATGCTGATCGAAAGGAGAAAGAAGATCTTCTCAAACTTATAAGTGACCAACCAACAACTGGGTGCTATCTTTGTAAACTCAAAGATGTCAAAGATCTTAATACTACGATTATCTTGATCTTCATCTTCAAGACCACGACTAATTGATGAAAGGCCGACAAGAGCATTAAGCTGAAAGGAGCAAAAGTAAAAGCTATGCACATCAATACCTGAACTCAGTATATCTAAGGTAAATGACTATTAAGAAACTGACAGTAAAAAGGTACAGTTCCTCACCAGTATTAATGTATACATCATTTGTGCACCATCCTATGAACTATGACAGTATTCTGTCAAGGAGTCATAATCTACATAAAAAGGTGAAGAGAGAAAGTAACATGAGGATGGAAACTCAAATAACCATAAACTTTCTCTCCATCTAAGTTTTAGGTTAAAGATGATATCTTGAAGGAAGTCTGAAATGGGTCATAAGAGCATCACAGACCTAATGAACGTTATGTGAAGTAATCTTTGCTGATGGGTTAGTATGTATGTACAAGCATATGTTCTAAGTGTTTGACAACACACATAGCATGATTAGTTCTGCAAGAAGATCTTGCTGATTTGTAGAAACTAATCACCTCAATGAATCAACTAGATACTCCTAAATCGTAAAGCTAATTCTCACTCTGTAAACACTTAAACATTGTGAACATAACCCAGTAAATGATGAAACCTTCATAGATAGAGAGTGTGTTATTAGATGTTTAATCCCACACACACTCACCATCATGCATCTCAAAATGTATTATCTCAAGATAGTTGCATGCATGAATATGTCTGTTGGTGATAAACATGATGATTATCCAGTTAAGAGGAATAGGGGTTTAGAAAACTAACCTAGCAGGATCCATTCAACAATGGGGACCAAAAGTAGAAATATACTTAAACCTGCAGGTACTTGGTCAGTCTGACCACACTAAGGAATGCTGAAGCAGAAGACTTCATTCAATAGGACTCAACCAGCAGAAGGCTAAGGACTTTTTAGAGATGAGTCTAATAAGGTTCCTATATGTCCAAGCCTGTCCTTGAAGACCCTCTGAGCTAACCAGAATGGAGCTCACATGGCTGCAAATCTGTATATGGGAGCATTCCATGAAACAGAAGATAAAGAGAATTCTATGTGCCCATATCTAGAAAGACATGCTTTATGGAAAGGATCCTCAAGGGAAGCTCACAACAGAAGATAATTGAGCTTAAGTCAAAAGGAGTTCTTTACGAAGCAGAACTTCTCAAAACAAAGGACTGTCAAAGAAGACTACGTTCGTAGTGCTGTCAAATGATCGTAGAGTGATCAATTCTGATAATACTTATCTCTACGATACAAGGAAAACTATGCATCGATGATGATTCCAGTGAGAAGGAGAAATACTGGGCAGCCTTCAAATACACATGAAGAAGGAATCACATCTATCTGAGAAGACAACATCAACAATGGGGGAGCAGTGATCTGTTAAGGAATAACAGCACTATTAAACCTGGAAGAGATGTACCAACTACAGAGTCCCAAAACTTTGTGGCTGATGAACCAAATGAAGATCCATAATCAGTAGGAACGTCTCAAAACGTACTACTGATAACCCTTCAGCCACCCAATCCATCATCGTGAAGTTTCTACGATCAAACACATGATCGTAGTGTAAGAGCAGAAGGACACCACGATTTCAGCAATACAGATATCCAGAGCTGGTAAAAAGACCTCCCCATCAGAAAAGGTCTAATGAGATGTCACTTAAAAATCACTGCCTTAGTATTTCATCTGAAAAGTGCCTCGGGGACAAACCTGACCCTTAGCTAACTCTAAGAGGTTGGCCCTTCCTGAGCTACCTCATCCCAGAAGGAATGTTTGATCTAGTTCATCTCAAAAGAACCAAGTCAGTCAACGATCGTAGAGTTGAACTTGAAGAAGACTAAACGATTGTGGTACAAACTCAACTATCGTAATGCTATCTAAACGATCGTAGTGCAACCTCAGTGACAGAAGAAGACAACTCAACGATCGTAGTCCTACCAAAGGGTATTTCAGTTCACAAGGAGCATGAAGAATGAGACATCTTCTAAGCCATTCAAGTTGAGTAGATAAGTTCGAATACATCAGTAATTGAGCTATGCTGCATCGAAGTAAGGAGGAAAGACAAAGCCATCCACTACAACATCTCTTAGAAGTTGATTGTTGAGTAAACAAAGGAAATTATAGAGTCTATAGCTGCCTCATCATGCCACTCTATAAATCAAAAGGTCAACGGTCAAAGCCACGTCAATTAAATGTCCACTCTTCAAATAACTGAAAAGTTGTGGGGAGTTACAGCTCATTATTGGGTAACGTGCAACTAATGGACAGTTGACACATTACTGAGTATGCAGAGTTAGAAGGAACTGCCATAAAGACAATTTCAAATCTACAGACAGTTACCAAAAGATATCGAACCTTTTCTCCCTCCCATTTTCAAAACCCTAGAAATCTTTTCAAAAGAAAAATCGGTTAACCCTCCAGAGCCTTAACAAATCTCAATCAGCCATCTCGCATAAATCTCTCTAAATCAAACACCCACAGTCTTCGAACGATTCAAATGGAGAACTGGCAAGTTATCATCGGCATTCAGCTTGGAACCAAATCATTTGAGAATTCTGAGAAGAAGTTCAGGGATATACTTAAACTCGTAAAGGAAGCTGGGTTTTCAGGATGTCTCGAGGCGAGTACTCGTGTATACATTTACCTGGTTAAGGAGTTTTACTCAAACGTCTCCATAAACTCTGGAACTCTATCTACCAAGGTTAAAGGCCAGATTCTGAAGCTAAAATCTTCTGACCTTAATCAATGTCTAGGTATCCCTAGCCAAGGGCTGAAGAACCTTGAAGATGTTAACATTGAGCAAGCGAAGGAGTTGATGGGAAACCAAAGAAACTCTAACTTTAAAGAGATGAAGAAGAAGGAGTTCTCCGAAGAGTATGAGTTCTTTGCTGAAATTGTAGGAAAGTGCATACTGTGTAAAAACACTGCACATGATACGGTGATTGATCAACAACTGAAGATAATGTCAGCTAAAGTTCTAAAGAAACAAATTGACTTTGGAGCCATTTTGTTTGATCATATCTCTAAGTGGTTAGAGAAGGCTGAGAAGAAGCCACTGACCAAGGTATTTCATGGGAGGTTGCTGAGTATCATTCGGAAGAAGAAACTAGGAGGGAAAATCAAGAAAGATGAGGGAGAAGCCTTGAATGTGCACAAGGTGATGTCTCCACAGTTATTTGAGAACTGGAAGAAGAACCCCAAGGAAAACAAAAGGCTGACAGCTGGGAGCAGCAGTAGAGCCTCTGCAACGAAGAGGAAGATAGTAAAGACAGAGAGCTCTGAGTCCAGTGACTCTGCAGCAGCTGAAATCACGCCAGCTAGGAAGAAATCAAAAGTGGTGAAGAAAGCTGATAATGCTAAGAAAGCCCAGGTCCCGCCAAGGAGAGTTTCCTCCATGAACAAGGATAAAGAAGAAAAGGCCAAAAATGCTAAAACCACAAAAAGAAGAAGCAGCAGGTTGCTTCAAGGGCCAGTCAGGAAGAAAGCTAAGGTGGATGACAAACCAGCCTTAGCTTCTCAAATCAATACATCTGCTGAAGAAAGGGACGTAGAGTCAGCAGAAGAGAAAGAAACTGAAAATTTAGTCCAGTCCCCACAGTCAGCATCCAGCAATGAGTATGAAGCTGGTGTGATGAAAGAAAGTGCAGAAACTGCTAATGAAGAAAAGTTCTCAAGCCCCATGACCAATTCTCAGAGCAGCCACTTTGATGATGAAAAGGAAATTCAAGGTGACCAAAATGCATCCCCAAAGGCAACTGCCCCAACAAGCTCAGAGAATGGGTCAGAAAATACTGTTCAAGAAGAAGAAGAGAATGTCCCCTCAAATCCAGAAAGCTCTCATGATGGCTCAGAAAGTGATGAGTCCAAGAAAGAAGAATCTACCCATGCAAGTGCTGAACTCCAAAGAAGTATGTTTGTTGAGCAAGAGGAGTCAGAGACTAAAGAAGAAGAAGAGTCAGTGTCTCCAATAATTGAACCTCCACGAAGAAGGATAAGCTACAGGCTGTAAGCCCAGTTTGCCTCTAAAAGGAACAATGGCCAATCAAATTCCATCATTGAGTTGAGTGATGATAAGTCTGTATCCCCAGGAGAAAGTGCTGAAGATGAAGCCATCAGTGAAGAAGAAAAATCTGAGGAAATACTTGCTGAAGAAGGTTCTGATAATGAAACTCAGCGAGAAGAATTTTCTGTTGAAGATGATCAAGAAGGTTCTGAACATGAAATGCAGCAAGAAGATCTCTCTGCTGAAGCTGATCTAAACGGCTCTGGTTTTGAGAAGGAAGAAGCAGGAAATGATTCCAACTCTGAAGATCAGAAATCAGAAAACTCAGAACTTCACCCTGTTCTCTCACCTGCAAGATTTACCAAGAGAATTGTGGTAGAAGCTCCCAAAGAACCATCAGAAACTCCTCCTGACAGATGGGTAAACCATGGAGGTGAGCAGCTCAGAGTAACAAGAATGACTTCCTTTGACTTAGTCAAGAACTGGAACAACATGGAGCTAGACTGCTCAACCATTCTCTACAACCCTGATGATTTGCTGATGAGATGGTTCTTCCAATCAATGCCTTGGCTGAAGGCCTTTACTGAAGGAGATGGAAGTTACTTCAGCTGGTGTTACAAGACTTTTCCAAGCATGAAACTGGTAGCCCAAAACTTTCCAAGGGTGAAAACTTATGCTACCAAGATGATAACAAACCAGCCTCACTTCAAGGTCTATCGACAGGCTGAGAATCTCTACATCCCCTACGATCGTAGAGTGGATTTTGATGGAAAAAGAGTCATGACTAAGGAGAAAATTGTAGAGTCTGTTCACTCTACTACTGATGATGTTCAAGTTCAACACCAGAAGCCTCCTTATGATCAAGCACTACTATCAGACACTCCATCATCCTCTGCAAGCAATTGGTACTCCACGATTGTTCAAATTATCCAAACCTTTGAAAATCTGTCCAAAGATGATGATCGTAGAGTCCAATCCATTGCTCAACCTGAAGCTGCCAATCAAGAGGATCAAACTGCTTTGGAGCAAGAACTACTGAAGAGCTCTGATGATCTAAACAAGAAAATATCTATGCTAACTGAAGAATCACAGAAGCAGACAACAGCATGAGATGATTCGTTTCAGCACAAGCTTCAAGCTATCTTGGCTGATGTATCTCTCAAACTCCAAGAGAGAGATAACATCTATCAGAAGGCCATACAAGAACAGAAGCCTGAAGCACTACAACTTCAGGAAGCCAATGCAAAGCAGATCGAAGCCCTCTCTGACAAGATTGACGATCTGAAATAGTCCTTCTCTGTGCAACTTGAGCTAGGCCAGCAGGAACTCAAGTTTGAAGTTGCCAACACCTCCTACCTGATGGAGCAGCTTAATTCCAACGTGGAGCAGCTTTCTCAAATGATTGATGACAAAAAGGGGGATAAAAAGAGGCATAGAAAGAAGAGGAGCAAGAAGCACCAAAAGAAGAGCAGAGGGTTAAGGGAAAAGAAGCCAAAGAAGAAGAAAGTAGCAGCTAATAAAGAATCATCATCTGAGGGGGAGCTTGAAGATGATGATACCAAAATCACAAAACCTGAAGGGGAGCCATATCAGAAAGGTGATGAAAGGGATCCAAACAAAGATAGAAGGTCATCATCTGAGGGGGAGCAAGAGCAAGAAACAGAAAAACATGAGTAGCTGATCAACAAGCATCTTGGAAACACACAAGGAGCCAAGGAGGTACATCTCTAATCTGTTAGGAATGTTCTGGATCCAGGATGTAGAATGTCTTAATGTATAAATTGTCATATCAATATAAATGACATTCATGATTAACTGTTTTAGAAATACAGCTGCTCACTGTATATAAGATTCATTCATAACATGCATATGCACTTATTGTTTTTGTCATAATCAAATAGGGGGAGATTGTCAGGAATAAGCATGTGAAAGTTATTCCTATTTATATATGATTTGATTATGATATATATATATATATATATATATGTATATGAATGAATAATATGCAAGTATACTTGCATTAAGAAAAGCTGTAAAGTCCTGTGATAGAGAATAGAAATATATGTACAAGGACTTAGAATGAATTGATCAAATATGTTAGGTTGATCCTAAATAAAGCAAAACAGCTTTGTAAAGTCCTTAAAAAGAAATGATGTACAAGGCCTATAAATATAGAAAGATCAAGCTTGTTAGGTTGATATTATGATGTAATAGATAGGCTAGTCTGATCGTCGAGCACTGCACCAGAAGTCGTAGTTTGCCAGGTGAGTCAGGTTAACTCGGGAGCTATCGAGGCAGAATAGGAGTATGCAAGATAGTAGATCTCGGAGTTCGTAGACTGCCAAGGGAAACGAAGAAGGATCGTTGTGTATCGAGAAGAGCTTCCTCGGGATCGTAGTGTGTTGAGGAAGTCATGTTCAGAATCGTAGAGACAGCCTGCCTACGAGTCGACCGGTCATCTGTCGAAGCCAAGACAAAAACGTAGACTACACTCAGAGTCGTAGAGTCTACTGATGCCAAAGCCAAGTCAAGGATCGTAGATCACACTCTGAGTTCGTAGAGTCTATTGATTATATGCAGAGATTATAGTCGAGCAAGATCAGATGAAGACAACAGGCACAAGGCAGAAATCGTAGAGTGTCAATATCTGATCTCGGAATCGTAGTGTCTGCGCTGCTGAAGCTGAATCGTAGAGTGCAGAACTATGACTCCAATAGAAGTGCTCACAATGCTAAGTCTGAATCGTAGAGCAGATACGGTTCTCAACGAATGGGCACTCCCAGAATATCCAAAGATACGAAGCCTCTGGTTTGCACTGCAAAGATGCATTCCACAGTAAGGGAACCATAGAGCACTCAACGAATGGCATGCAGGCTGACAGAAGATCTCAGCACAAAACCAATTAGCATTAAGATTGAGGTGTAAGGCCATTCATGATGAAGTCTTCCACAAGGAGATCCAAAGAAGACTTCAGAAGCTGACTAAGGAAAGTCAGCTTATGCAGTAGCTATCAAGTGTATAGAAGACAACGATCTTGGAAGCAACCAAGATCGTAGTGTTTGCTAAATAAAGAAGGAACTAATGGAAGGTGAACCGAGATACTAGTCAGCCTCTGAAGAGTAAGGCTTAAGTGATTAAGTGCAGGGTCAGTTCATTGATGATAAGTGAACGGGAGATCACAAGGAGAAAGCAAGCTGGACGCGCCACAAATCTGAAATGTCTTGATGTTCAGAAGGGGACCAGAGAAAGGAATTAGGCCATCAATATCTAAGAATAGTCGAAGCAAACAGAAGTATTGAAGCACTGCACAATACAAGGAAGAGGTATTCTGCATTAAAATCCAATCAACACTCTTCAGGATCGTAGTGTTAACTCTACTAGTTAACGAGCAACAATCAACAAGACACTACGATCAGGTCCTTGAAGACATGCATCAGAATCGTAGAGTTCGAATACCTGAAGACTGAAGCATTGGCAAGGGTTCAATCTGAAGGGTAATATTCGGACAAGTGCTTATTGAAAGCATCGATGCAGAAGGACAACCTCTGATCTAAAAATCAGAAGAAATAAAGTCTTCAACCTGCCCAAGACAGTAAAGTGATACATCTGACAAGGTAGGTGAAACAGTAGACTGCAACGTCAGAAAAAGTATGACAAGTCACATCAAGCAGTCTACATCAAGCAACATGAGATCTGTGAAGATATTTGAATAGCCTTCAACGGTTACTTTCCAACGGAAGTATTGGGAAGAAGTATAAATGAGAAAGAGCTTCAAAGATCCAAGGATGCTGGAGTTGTCGTTTTTGGAGAGAATGTGGACTGATCTAAACCATGTGAGGTAGTGAGTCCGTAGGCTCACTCTACGATCCACCAAGAACACTCAGAAGTCAAATAAAGAAAGAAGTAGAAGTGTGAGTTCTACTATGTAGAAGTGAGAGTTCTACTACATGAAGAGTGTTTTGAACTGCCGAGAGAAAGGAGAGCATCATGCCATCTGGATGTCCATCATGGGAAGACTCTAAGTAAAATAGAGAAGAGTTTACGGTCATCTTAACAAGTCCATCATGAGAAAGCATCGAGTAGCAAGAAGGGAGATCACAAAAGCCATCATGGTGTCAAGCATGAGACAGCTTCTAAGTACCTAACAGAAGAGCTTACAGTCATCTTAGAAGCCTCTCATGTGCAGCCATCAAGTACCAAGCAGAATGATCTTCAAGGCAGTTTATCAAGGGGTCATCTGGAGTAGTTGAGCAACCTAAGAAGCTGAGCATCATGCAACACTTAACTGTTCTTCAAGGATGATCAAGCCAAGCTGCTAGGGATAGAAGATGTTCAGAGCATGAAGACATCTTAGCAGCTCAGCACCGACTCTAACAACAACAAACAAACAACTCAACGAAGCCAGGGCCTGAGGGGTCCTTGTCCAAAGGAACTAAATGAAGCAGGGCCAAGAGGGTCCTTGCCCGGAGGTACTATACAAAGCGGGGCCAAAGGGTCCTTGTCCAAAGGGACTAAATGAAGTTCCAAGCCTGCTGGGCTTGAAGAGTTCCTAGGGAACTAGAGGAGTCCCAAGGCTGCTGGCCTTGAAGAGTTCTTAGTGAACTGAAGTCCCAAAGCTGCTGGCCTTAAAGGAATCGTAGAGATTCAGGGTGCTGCCCTTCCTTAGTGGAAATCCTGCTAGTTGAAAGTAGAAGAGTGGATTAGGAGCTTGAGTCTCTGAACCAATTAAAACCTCTTGTGTCTTTTACATTATATCATTTAGATTATGTCAATAACTGCTATAACTGCTATGTATGTTCTAACTGCTTACAACTAAACTAACCCAACGAACAATGTATGTATGATTATGAATATATCAAAGAAGAGGAATCTTTTACTTATTCCGCTGTGCTTGAAAAGATTCTTATGTTTGTCATATACTTAAATATGAATAATATAACGTAAACCAGAAAAGTATTTGAAATAAAAAGGATCTATTCAACCCCCCTTTTTAGATCTATTGTGCTATCTGGGAACTAACACAACACACAAAATCAGATTACACAAAATCATATTTATGATTATATTCCTTTCCACAAAATGAGTTGATGCATCTAAATATTTAAATTAACATAATTACAAACATCCGCAGAACAACTATTTACATTGAAACCAAACACCAAAAAAACCTTCTTAGTCAGGTTTACAAACACCCAAAATATCAGTTTTGTGTTTGCGATAATACAAACACCAAAATACCATAAAAAGTCAAATACAAAAGGATGATATAAATGACTAGATCTTCATTTTCTAATCCTTGTTCACACTTTCTTGAGTTCCACCAGTCTTGTTCAACTTATTTATCACTCCCCTTGACTGGCCCTCGCCCTCTGGTCTTCTTACCCCTCTAGTCTCCTTGAAGCTGTTATACAAGGCTTTCACCATCAAACGATCCTCTGTTTCAGTTTCTCCACCAAGTGCAGCTGCCATCCTCATAGCTCCAGACATCAATTTTGTCGCCTTATGTGCAGTACTTATCTTTCCCCTTGGTGGATTATGTGTAGTTGTCTTTGCCCTTTCTTTTCCTTTCTCATTTCTACTAGGTGGAACTTGTACAGTCTTTGGGCCAGCTCCAGCTAAGTAACATTTCCCAAGTGTTCTATACATAAAACAACATAGTTATTTTACACATCTAAAACCATAAATCAATACTACTTATTCTTTGTACTGAAAAAATACAATATAGAACATCAACTTACTAAAATGTAAGTGTTGCCAGTGTTTGGGGAAATGAAACAGCCAAAACCAGGAGGTACCCATTCTCTTCGTGCAGGATTTCTCCTAATTAGTAGTTTTTCTTTAACAACTGCACCTTTGATATTTTTGTCTGCCACATTTAACTATAAAACCAAGCAATCACAGGATAATTTTGTAATAACACTTATAAAAATTATAACAACAATAACTATTGATTGAATTAACTGCATAACACAAGGCACAACTGAAAATCTATTACAAAGAAATAAAATAACCTTGTCTTGTTCCTTATTGGTAGTCTGTTTTCTCTTCTTCCCAATTTCTCCCTTATTTTGTGCAACTTGTTCCTGCAAAATTAGAAAAATCGTGATGAAACAGCGGCTTTGATGATGACATAATATTTATTACATAGACAGTTGAAATCAATTACCTTATATTTTTCCCCTTTCATTCTTTGTTTTCTCTTCTTGCCACTTTCTCCCTTATCTTGTTCAACTTGTTCCTGCAAAATTATACCAAAAAATAGTCATTTCAAAACATCATTGTACATTCTAGTCATTTGAAATCAATTTTACTTACATTTGAATAAGTTGTTTGTGTAGGTAACTTGCAAGTAAAACGATTGTGGCCAGCTGTCTTGCAGGTACTACATACCATGATTGTACCTTTCCTAGACAATTTGTATAACTTGCTTTTTTTGTGGTTGTTTTGACTTGCAGCAGTTGACTCCTCGTGTATCTCCCTTATCCTCATCTTTTGTGGCCTTCCTCTTGGTGTCTTTAATGGAGGAGGTAATGGTGGGGTAACATTAACTCTTGGCCAAAATCTCTCCCCTCTAACCACCCCCAACATTTCTGAATATGCTCTCACATATGTTTGTGCTTTAAACCAGTGTGACACATAATCTACAGGATTGTATCTCATGTAGAACATAGCTACACATGCATGTGGACAAGGAATTCCACTGAGATCCCAAGCCTTACAAGCACATGTGTGAAGTTGCAAATCCACTGTGTACCCATCAGCTGCAATCCTAGATGTTACCTCAAACTGCAGATCTCCATTGTATAGCACAACATACTGGCAGCAGTCCTCAACGTTCTTGTACAAAATTTTCTTTGGTCTTGGACAAATGTTCCATTTCTTTTTCATGGCTATATCTCTTTTCTGTTGTAGTCTGGTCATTAAGAGTTGTCTGATATCTTCTAATAATTCAATCAATGGCTTGCCTCTTGATTGAATTATATATCCATTGAAGCACTCACATAGGTTGTTGTCCACTATGTCACACTTTGTATCAATCTTGAAAAATGCTTTACACCATTTCCTAGGAGTCCTAGCCATCAAGAAATCATAAGCTCCTTCATCTAACTCCTTAATTTTATCCATCTCATCCTCAAAATCAACAACAGTTGTAGATTTTACAGTCCTCCAAAAGTATTTTTTTAAAAGTTATACCCCTATACCTCTTTCTCAGATTGGCATAAATATGCCTTGCACAATTTCTGGTTTCTGAGTAAGGAAACAATGTAGCTAATGCACCCTCTAATCCCTGCAATACAAACATAGAACAATATGTTAGCACATTACATGTATTAGTATTCACCCTAAAATTGAAGTATAACATGTATAACAAATAAGTAGTTGATATTTACCTTTTGTTGATCACTAATGAATGTCCACCCTTCACCATCTTCTAAGTTCAGGTCATCTTTAAGCATGCCCAGAAACCAATCCCATGAGTCTCTATTTTCTCCCTCTACAACTGCCCAAGAGATTGGAAACATTTGGTTGTTTCCATCTCTAGCTACTGCACTTAAGAGCTGCCCACCGCAATAGCCTTTTAGAAAACAACCATCTAGTCCAATTACTTTCCTACAACCAGCTAGCATGCCAACTCTAAAAGCCTTAAATCCAACATAAAGTCTTCTAAATTTAGGTGCACCAGAATGAAATACTTGGTACAAGTCAGTTGTAATCCCAGGATTTGATCTTCTTTACTCATCGATATATCCATGCAACTTGGCATAATGTTCTTTCATGTTCACCATCAACTCTTGCAAAGCAAACTGTCTAGCCCTATAACATTTGTCAATTGACACAGAAACTAGAAAAGTCTTTTTCACATAAGACTGGATATCAATCAGTCTCCAATTCCTGAATTCTTTAAGTTCTGTATTCAAATTCTTTGCAAGCCACTTAGCATTAACCTGCCTATTCACTAAAGTTTTTGAACATTTGTGTCTTTTCCTCATTGATCTAAGTTGAAAAGTTGGTTGAAACTGAACTTTACTTCCTCATATTTTCACATGACAATTTTTGTTATTCATACACCTCCCTTTAACCCTATGTTTTTCACTTTTCACAAATTTTAAATCAGAACCTTTTGTTAATGACCAATTAACAATTGCACTCTTGAATTCTTTCTTGTTTGCAAATAACATACCCAACTCTAAGTTTGTCCCCATGATTTTGGTGTTGGGGTTATACACTGGGAAAGGGTTTTGCCTCCACACAAGTGTATCATCCTCAGAGTCAACTTCCTCAGGGCTGTCATTTTCTACTTGATCAGAGTCATAATCTTCAGTACCCCCACTATCTGTTTCACTTTCATTAGAATAGTCAGCATCACTCTCACTTCCTTCTCCCTCTACAGATTTTTCACCCTCAACAGTATTCTCACCCTCAGCAGTTGATTGTTTTACTTTCTTTTTCTGTTCTTTATATTCTCTAGTTTTTTTTCTTGCCTCAATTATTTCTTCATCACCAGTTAGAAACATTTCTTCTTCCTCCTCATCAAGCATATCACTATCACTAGAAGAACTTGAGTCCTCATAGTTATTTTCTTCCATCACCACATCACTATCATGACTAATATCAGTTAACAAACCCACCTGTTTAGCCTGTTTATCCCTATTCCTAGCATTAGTAGCATGTTTAGCATTTCAGCCTATTTAGTCTGTTTAACCCCTTCACAATCATGCTCAAGATAAATCTCAACATGTTTATAATCTACAACTTCATCTAACATCATATTTAGGTCATCATCATTTGCAAGATTTTTAAATTGCCCACATTTGAAAGTTCCAGGCATTCTGTAATATAAACCAATTTCATCATTGTACCCAAAACCATCACACATTATCTTCAGTTTCTCAAAATTCAATTCAAAATAAGGGATTTGAAAGTTATCAATTCTCCTATAATCATAATGGAAAACAGGATGTTACCCAAATAAACCCCCATGGTGGAGTTCCACTTCCAAGTTTCTACAATAAAAAAACCATACACATGAATTAAAAAATATAGTTTCTACAATATTCTCTATGAAGAAAAATATGCATTTGTATATAATTTATAGAAACCTCAGTTAATCAATGCTCAACATGTCATAGATTATAAACCCCAATGAACAAACCACATTAAGATTATTGGGTAAACAAGTGTGTGAAAATACATAGGTAAACACTTTCAGCAGATTATAGATGTCACATTGAAATATCAGGTGATTTAATGTGCAGTCCAACTTTCATAGAAGTTAGCTAATATAAATTCAAGCAAAAGAATTGAGAAGTGATCCCAATAAATACA
This sequence comes from Panax japonicus, assembly GCA_020205505.1. Taxonomy (NCBI): domain Eukaryota; kingdom Viridiplantae; phylum Streptophyta; class Magnoliopsida; order Apiales; family Araliaceae; genus Panax; species Panax japonicus. Next base: position 46,109,692 of record CM035096.1, read on the forward strand.
TCAGTATGTGAAACAAATTTGACACAATCATAAAAAAACTAGAAATTCTAAAAGACAAATCTTGGGTGGAGTTCCACTAACAATAATCTACAGTAAAATAAAATGTTTGACTAGGGAACGAAAAGACAGTCCACAGACAACATAAGGACCACAACAAGTTAATAACAAAATAACAAACAACAATAGACAACAGACAAGTTGATTTTTATATTTATAATGACAGCAGACAAGAAAAGGGCATTAAATCAACGACAATAGACATGTGAAGGTAAAAAAAGGGTGCACAATAGACAGATAAAGGGACATAAAGAGGCGACAAATAAAAGGGGAATAAAGTCAGATTTCGAGACACTTACACCATTTCCCCACCACGGAGTACTTTCAGACCCTTTAATTAGCTAAAGAATGACCGGCACAAACCCCCAATTTGACGAAAGTAAGAAACCCTAAGTTTTCCTTTGTGCATGTGAGAGGTTCAGAGAAAGCGATAGATGAGAGCGAGCGAGATAGAATGAAATAGAGACTGAGACTTAGTCGATCTTGGTTTTGTTTTAATTTGGGGGAAATTCTTTGTTCACTTATAAATGATAATCCTTGCCAAAATAAAGCAGATAACCCGTGGTGCTCGGGTGGTCATTAGGTTGAAATTTCGAGTTGGAGGTCTGGAGATCGAATCTCATCAGAAACAAATTTTTTAGTTTAAGTCCAATATTCGCCAAGTCATATATGCCACGTGTAAAATAAAAATAAAAACACACACGTCAGACATGCCATGTAGGCGCCACGTGAGCAAGTCAACGCATATCTGGCAACAGGGGCTCGAAGTCCAAATTTTTTAAAAGAAAAGGGCTCAAAATGCGTTGACCAAAAGAAAAGGGCTCAATACTCAAAAACCCTTAAAGCTCAGTGGTCACATTTACATTTTACCCTTAAATGCAATACAGTTGTCTGATAACTCATCTTTTTTGTATGTTTGAATACAATATTTTATTAATTTACAGTTTATATAAACTTAGGGTGATGATAAAAATATAATAAATATTACTCCCTCCGTCTAAGAATAAAAGTTTTGGTGTACTTTTCATGCATATTAATAAAAAAAAATAAAATGATAAAATTGTCCATAATAATATGTCATTAATTATTTTCAATGTAAGTGGGAGAGTGACTTTCTAGCTATTCAATTCAAAATATTATCTCTCCATACTTATTAAATATGGAGAGAGAATTAGAATAAGAAAAGTACGAGATATTTAATGTTACCGACATAATAGAAAAAAATATGTAAAAGTTTGGTTATTAAAAGAAAGTGGACATTTAACATGAGAGTACCCAAAATAGTAATAAAGACTTTTATCATGGGACGAAAAGAGTAATAATTAATTCAAATAAAATTATGAACAATGTATGACTAATAAAATATTTCAAGTCTAATAAAACATTATAATAATTATGACAATTTTACGTAATTAATATAAAATATGGTGGTGGTGGGTAGTGGGCGATGGTTAGTGATAGTGGTTGGTAGTGATTATGGGTGGTGGCGAATGATGGGGTGAGTGGTGATGGTGATGGATTGTGGGTGGTGGTGGTGGTGAAAGGTTAGGACTGAGCAAAAACGGGTATAACCGAAAAATTGAACACAACCGAAATAATTTAACTGAAATATTATGACAATTCGGTTATTTTTACTATTTCGGTTATATCCGAATTTTTATACGATTTTCGGTTAGTTTGTACGGGTATTACTTTTAGGTTATTCGGTTTAACCGAATAACCGAATAAGAATTGCTAAGAAAATAACCGGATAAACCTTTCAAAGTAATTATTAAAATAATAACATATTAATATGACATCTCAATAACTGGATAAGCCAGTAGCTTTCATTTCACTTTTGGGTTATTCATTTCTTGCTTTCTCACTTCTTAGTTGCAGGCTTGCAGCCCACTAGCCGGAGCGGCAGAACCCCAGACGGCCAAACCCAGTCACGCCTCGATCCTTCATCTCGATCGGCCATCGCCTTGATCCTTCATCTCGAATCTCGATCGCTCAATCTCTCAAGTCTCAATCCCAGATCTCAAATCAAATCAACTTCTTCGCCGTTCCCAGCCTCCCAATCCCAGATCTCAAATCAACCTCTTCGACTCTTCTTGCTTCTCAATCCCAGATCTCAGATTAGCAGTGTGAAGAATTGCTGCGAGAAGATCTTTCTGTACTTGTGTTGCTTTGAATTTGTGTGTCAATAAAATATTCCACTAGTACACATGCGGTGGTGCTGGTGGTGTTAACTGCAGTTTATATGAATTGGGTATGCAACTTTTTGTTGCTTCTATTGTTTGACTGTTGTTCTTTTTCTGTATTTTTGCTTGAGTCTTTTTTGTGAAGAGATGAACTTCCTTATGATGCCTTCATGGATTAGCTGTATTCCTGTGATTTTGAATCTCTGATATAGAGTGGGGACCAACTTCTGATCATTGTGATGAAGAGATTTTTGTGATTTTTTGTTGGGATAGATAGGTTCGGTTATTATCCGAATTACCGAATTGTTCATTCGGTAATACGGTATTCGGTTATTCGGTTAGTTTCAAATTTTGGTTTGTAGTTCGGATAGTAGAATTACCGATACTTCAATTTTCGGTTATAACCGAACAACTATTTCGGTTCGGTTATAATCGATTGCTTACCCCTATGAAAGGTGGTGATGATGTAGTAAGAGAAGTGAAGTGAATAATTAAAAATATGAAATTAAAATAGCGAGGGTAAAATAATAATCAAAAACACATTTTTGAGTTGCAAAAAGTGGTTAGAAAAAGTTTTTATCCAACAACAACAACAGTCTCTGTGCAAAAAAAAAGGCAAAAGAGAGGCAAAAAGAGGCTATCAAAGACTATTAAAAAGAGGCAATAAGTTTTTTAATAGTAAATTATATTTTTTTAGTAACTTATAAAATTAATTGTTATTACCTCCGTCCCATAATAAGTGTTTTTTTAGCTTAAATTACACATACCAATGCACAAGCTAAAATGACAAAAATACTCTTAATATATTTTCTTTGAAGTTGAAGAGTTAACGAGTGTCATTTAATTGTAGTGAAGGTAAGATGCAATAAATACCATTGAATGCATAAAGGCGTATATAAGAAAATATTACAAAAATTGTATTGGAGTTCTAACACATAACTTATTTTGAAAAAAAATATTAAGCCTAAAAAAACACTTATTGTGGGACGAAAGTAGTACTAGTACTTATAGTTATCAAATATAATACATTAATTTAAAGTTCGAGATACTAATAAAAATCATTTTTTCATAAATGGATTAACATAAAAACTAGGGCTGTAAACGGTAATAAACGGATACGGATACAGGTATATCCGTATCCGTATCCGGAAAATTAATTCGCTATCCGTATCCGTATCCGGTATCCGGCGGATTTTAAAAATATTATCCGTATCCGGTATTCGAAAAAATATTCGAATACGGATAATATCCGTTACCGTTTATTTTATCCGAATAGACAAATTATTCGGATATCCGAATATCCGAATTCGTTTATCAATAAAAAAAAATTAAAGTTTAAATCATACATAATAATTAAACACAATTTAATATTTAAACCATACATATTAATTAAACATCCTAATCATAAAGGGAGGAACATGCTAATTGACGTTTTGGGTGAAAATAAAAAAATTCAATAATGTAACCGATACTTTGTTTGATGGATCAAATTAAAATTAAAATCTCAATATTATTCTTTCAAAATTTATTAAATAATAAAAAAGAGAAATAAATTAATATTTAATAAATGAATAGTAATATTTATGGGAGATTTATTTATTATTTATCCTCAATAAATAAATTACATGGTTATAATAAATTATTTGATTTCATTATATTTATGAAGAGTGCGAGTTATAATGTATGTGTGACAACTAGTTAATCTAACTTGATTCAAAATTGACATTGAACTTATTTTACATATTTGGACTTCTAGTTTCTAAATAATTAGGCAAATGAAAGTAATAAATACTATCTCCACCCAAAAATTCATAAACGTGAATTAATTTATTTAACTCTCCCTTCTAGATTAATTTTAAATTAATTCAGACCTAACACATTTTAACAATAAAATTATATTGTCCATTGCTCCCGCCTCTCGACCGTTGTCCTTAAACATGTGTGTATATATATATATATATATAAATATATATTAATAACTTATATAAATGAATGTAAGTGATTAATTAATGAATGTAAGTTATTAATATATATGTGTGTGTATATATATATATATGTAAGTTATTAATTAATTAATGCAAGTTATTAATATATATGTGTGTATATATATAATAACTTATATATATAAATGTATATGTAAGTTATTAATTAATGAATATAAGTTAAAGTGATTAATTAATGAATCTAAGTTATGATTTATTAATATATATATATATATATATATATATATATATATATATATATATATATATATACACACACACACACACACGTATATATTAATAACTTATATAAATAAATGTAAGTGATTAATCAATGAATGTAAGTTATTAATAAATACATATATATATATATATATATATATATATTATATATATATATATATTAAATTATTAACAACTTATATAGGTAAATTATTAATTAATAATTTACATTAATTAATAACTTAATTAATGTAAATATTAAGTGTGAGTTTGTGCGTGTGTGTGTGTGTATATATATATATATATATATAAGTTATTCGGATACGGATTCCAGATATCGAAATCCGGATATCCGTATCCGCCGGATATATTTACGGACGGATGTTAATCGAATACGAATACGCCTATATCCGTATTCGTATCCGTTTATTTACGGATACCTTTAAACCGAATACGGATATATCCGTTTTTTTCCGAATACGAATAATATCCGCTTTTTTTCGAATACGGATGCGGACGAATACGAATTTTCCGGTTACCATTTACAGCCCTAATAAAAACGTATCAGTGTTCATTTACTCGATTTCACTCACTATAAAAACCCTTAAAACTGGCGGGAATCCCATTTCCCCGCCATTCCCCTCTTCTTTTCCACAATCCCTTTCTCCCTCTGTCTCGGTCTTTTTCAGTTTAGCCATGAACAAAGGTAACGCCAAGAAGCGGGTGGCACCGCCAACAGCCCAGACTCCGCCACCGCAGAAGCACCATGCCGCGGCGGCGGCCGTGGAAGAAGAAGAAGAGATGTTTGATGAGGACGTTTTCCTCGACGAAACCCTACTACACGAAGAAGAAGCCCTCCTGCTCCGAGACATGGAGGAGAGAGAAGCAATTGCCTCGCGCCTCGGGAAATGGAAGCGGCCGGCGCTCTGTCAGCCCTACCAATCTCAGACTAAAAACATCAGTAAGTAACTGATTCACTACTATCATTAGAATGCTTGAATTTTTCTAGGGATTTAGAGTTGATTTTCTGCTATTTTTTATGAGTTTCTCATTCTAAAAACTTCAGCAAGTAATTGATTCACTACTTTCAACTAGAATGCTTGAGTTTTTCTAGGGATTCGGAGCTGCTTTTTTGCTATTTTTTAATGAGTTTTGCAAAATAGTATTTCAGCAGCTGGAAATTGATTATGTGATTGGAGAGAGTAATAAGGAGTTGTTGCCTAATTCTTCTGGTCCTGCGGCTATCATAAGAATCTTTGGAGTTACTCGAGAAGGTTACCTCTTTCTCTATCTCTCTCTAAACTCATGTATTAAATAAGTATAAATTCATTTACCCGAACAAGGGCATTTTATGTAAATAGTTTTCTGTGTACCTGAACAAGGGCATTTTATGTAAACAGTTTTCCGTGTGTATGAGTGCAAGTGGTCTGTTCTTGTGTGTTTAGCATAATGAAAATGATAATTGAACCTTACTTTTATACCTAAATTTGTATTTGTATACCTGTATATATGAGTCATGTACTCACAGTTCACATCATCCAGTGCATGCAGCATTACTCTTGATTTTCAGGTATGTTTTTATTTGCTTGCTATATGCTTATATTATAGTAAATTTATTTGGTTAATTTGTGTTAATAATTTTGCATAGGAACATTAGAGCTTGTATTGAAGATCAATTCAAAATGATGCAAGCCTTTTATCAGCATAAACAATTTAGGAATTTATATGATTTTTTTTTCTTCAAAACTTTACCTTCTTTTTTTTATTGTTATAAATTTCCTGCTAGTTTGTTGACGTCATTAAGTGAAATTGAGAAAAATATGACGCGATATTAGGGTAAAATAGAGGCATGTTTTTGGTATCATTCCCTAAACTGGTTAATAATTAAAATTTTATTTCCTAAATTTTTAACTTCATTGGTGTTTGCAAGTAAAAGAGAAAGATGCAACAGATAAAAAAGAAAAAAGAAAAAGGATGAGAATGGTTACATTACCAGTGTTATGTTATACCTCTGGGCTATTTAACTTGCTTGCAATCTTTCAATCTACATTCTAAAACATCAATCTTAAAACATAAATTGTTACTATGATGTTGTGCGTGATGAATGAATATATCAGTTATAGGATATAAAGAAAAGGTATCAACCCATGTAACAACATTGTTGTGCATGTCTCACTGTGACTGTAGTATCAAAATGAGACTCCTAATAAACCTTTTTAGAACATAGCACCCTAGCAGGTTCAGAGCATTCATGTCATAGTTATGTTCGGTTTCTTTTTGGTGTGCATCATTACTTAGAATTAAGCCTGTAATTAATAATTATTAGAAACTCTTTTTGGGTGGTGTTGATTAGGACATAGCGTCTGCTGCCATGTTCATGGATTTGAACCATATTTCTATATCAGCTGCCCTCCAGGAATGGGTCCCGATGACATCTCCCGTTTTCATCAAATTCTTGAGGTATTTTGTTCATTACTTGTTCAAGAAGTATTACGATTTACGTAAAACTATATATGAGAGGTTTGTCTCCATGAAAATATTTAGCAAAAATTTAATCTTCAGAAATTTTTTATTTGCCTCAATTAACTACATATGCATTTGTTGCACATGGCAATACAGGGGAGGATGAGGGAATCCAACAGAAACAGTTCGGTTCCCAAATTTGTTCGGCGTATAGAAATGGTTCAGAAAAGGAGCATCATGTATTATCAGCAGCAGATCTCTCAGCCTTTCCTTAAAATTGTAGTTGCATTACCGACAATGGTTGCCAGCTGCCGTGGTAAAAGTTCCCATTCAGGACGAAATTAAGATTCTCTTTTTCCTTTGAGATGACTGTGATTATTCAACTGTTACATAGGGATTCTGCTTAATTATAATAATTACGTGGTTTTAATCATATGCTAATTGCTAAGCTTGCTAGATGATGCTGGTCTAGTTATCCTCCTTGTCATGCATCTATTTGGTTCTTCACCAATTGGTTGATTTTTTTCTTGTCCAACAAATATTCGTGCATAGTACTTGGGGGCCAATATTACCTATCAAAAAAGAAAGAAAAGAAGCTATATATCAAATGATTCTAATCAATTATTTTACTGGATGTGATCCATATTTAGGTTGTAGGACTATCGTTTTTGCAATGATGGAATTGAAGTTGGAGTAGGCACATTTTTTTGCTGTTATGATACCTGGTTTGTACAAGCAATTTGCTTATCTCATAATCCTATCCACTATTCTTGTCAAAATGTGGCAGGTATCCTCGATAGAGGCATACAAATTGATGGTCTTGGTATGAAGAGCTTTATGACATTTGAGAGTAATGTTCTTTTTGCTCTCCGATTCATGATTGACTGCAACATTGTTGGGGGAAACTGGATTGAAGTTCCGACAGGGAAATATAAGAAGACTATGAAGAATCTGTCCTATTGCCAATTAGAGTTTGATTGCCTGTATCCTCATGCATGGGAGCATATAAAAATCTCACATAAATCTCCACTAGGCTTGCTATTATTGTATCTTTCTCTACTGTAATAGTTTTCCTTAACATACTTGATAGTTTTTCAAATTTGATCAGCCATGTTCCAGAAGGAGAATTCTCAAAAATGGCTCCATTTCGCATATTGAGTTTTGACATTGAGTGTGCTGGTCGTAAAGGTCTTTTCCCTGAGCCTACTCATGATCCTGTTATTCAGGTATTCTTTTTTATTTATGTCGCCTATCTAATTTATTAACAGAATGTAGAGATTGGGGGATTATTCCCCATTGCTTGATGAAGATAATCTGGAAAGTGCGTAATTGGAAATTGTTTGAAGAATTTCATGTCATAATTTTCTTGCACCAGTAGACTTATTAGGAGCCTTTATTTCCTTTTTCCAAGTTCATCAATGAGTTTGCAATTTGTTAATCTTTTTGTTTCTACACATCTGGTGGTTTGTATATAGGTTTGGCAGGCGATGTTATCATTGTTTCCCCCCCCTTTTGGGGTGGGTGTTTGACTCTTTGATCTTGTATATTGTTCATAGTTGATGCTTGTGGTCCTCCCCTTTTGGGAGCTGTTGTTTGTTTTAATGAGTGGGTGACCCGCCCGCGCTGCTGTTTTTATTAATATATACACGTGTATATATATTGGAAAAAGGAATATATATATATATATATTTATATATTAGTGCTCAAAAATATTTACAAGTAGAATAATTCCATGCCTCTATATATGGGTTTTAGTTGCTGATATATAATTTCTCTTCATTCTAGGTGGCCAATTTAGTTACCTTGCAGGGAGAAGGTCAGCCATTTGTTCGGAATGTCATGACCCTTAAATCTTGCTCACCTATAGTTGGTGTTGATGTGATGTCATTCGACACAGAAAGAGAAGTCTTGCTAGCTTGGAGGGTAATGTATCTGGCCTAAGTTACCATTATACTTGCTAAACGACCTGTACCTGCAATCATAACTACTAAATGATTAGTATTAGTCTATAGATCCAAATGCAAAGTTTTACTCAAAAGCCCTTGTCAACTTGCAAAGACTATTTTAACTATTGGTCTTCTAATATCTAGAAAAATAAAAGTTACTGAATCATTTAGTTTTTATATCTCCATTATTGTGGTCCTTTCTAATCATAGATAATACGTCTTTAATGATTCAAAGGATAAATTAATATTGCTGCTGAAAGAGGCAGATGGGAGTAAGATGCAGTTATGTAGAACTGAATTTGACTACACATTTTAATCCTTGTTGTTTTGAGGAACCTTCATATTGGAAGTTCGCATTGCTGGCATACAATACTGGTTTGAGGATGAGTACAGGGTAGAGCTCATTTTTCATCCTCTTATAGCTGTCTAAGAAGCATGGCTAAAACCCACAGGACAATATATCCCTACTTTTTGATTTCATAAATTTTGTTAGTTCAGTTGCACAACTTTTTTCAACCCGCAGGATCTCATCCGCGAAGTGGATCCAGATATTATTATTGGATATAACATCTGCAAATTTGATTTACCATATCTCATTCAGGTTGGTGAATGCTCTCTTTATTCTCCGTCTGCTTTACTTATTGCATAACTTTTTTCTAGTTATATTTTTTATTTCTACATCATCGAGATTCAGTTATTGCTATCACCAAGTAATGAACATTCCATAAGGAATGAAGGTCCCGTCCAAAAAATAGAAGAAAGGCAATAATATTGTAAAATGTTTCTTGTTTGTGGCTTTGCTAAGTAATATGAAGCATAATCTTTGTGGTTGCAGAGGGCTGAAGCCTTGGGAATAGCAGAATTTCCAATACTGGGCCGTGTTAGAAACAGCAGGGTCCGTGTCAAAGATACTACTTTTTCTTCAAGGTTAGCTCTTATAGTTACGGACAACATTGAAATATTGTTTTCTATATTAGTATGAGTAGGTTTTATCTTTAGTATAATCCACTAAACTTTCTTTGAAGATAATGGACGAATATAGTTAATTACCCTTAATATAGTTACCTATGAGCTCATACCATATAATGAAAGTTCTACAGTTTCTTCTGCTAGTTATTATCCCATTCCTGTGGAAATCGTGGAATTTTATATATATAAGAAAGTACACCAGGATGATAGTTTTGGTAACTTTATGTTTTTTGAACACTTGGAAGTAATAATTGGGTATTTTAGATAAGGGCTGATTTGCGGTGAGAACACTGTTTCCGCTACAACCACTATGCAAGGATGCATACTTTGTTTAGGAGTTAACCAGATTTATGTGGTAAGATCAAATTAGGATTCTTGGAGTGCTTTAGTTCTGGCTCCAGCCTTTCTGTTTTCTTCAATTGCTGATAGGACTGGGCTTTTGCTACTTTTTTGCGTTTTTTCCATGCAACCCTTATTTAAAACGAAATGGAGTCTGTGCTTGAAACTCCAATCCAGCAGTGCAGCTACTATCAACATTGTAGAATTTAAGCATCAGTGGATTAGTCATGTCAAGGAATCCATATCTTTGTTGTTTTATCTTTCTCCCATGTACTGTGGGTTCAAAGACAACAATGGACTGCATAAGTCGGGATGGCTCTCCTTATAACCTTAATAATCTGCTCGTGCATGTTCAAGCTGTTTATGATTTGTCAGAATCATCACTATGCCTTGCCAAGAGCAAAATTATATTTGATGATGATTTGTGGGTATGTAGTAAACTATGCATCACGGAACAGAGTCGCATGAATCTCAAAAAATGTATAAGCAATTCCATTACAGCATGGTATGGACACATGTTATGAAATAAAGAGGATCTGTACTATTGGAGTTAAATGATCACGAGAATATTTGGTGGCAAAATAGAAATAAATGACACATAACAAAGAGACCAGAAATTTTATGTGGTTTGGCATGAGGCCTAATCCATGGGCGGAGACGGATCAAAAGTATTCACTATGAGAAATTATGAGTACAAATGGTAGGAGCTCAAACACTGAACCCAAACTCCAAATACACCCAATAATCCTCACAGGTTAATTACCACAATTGGGTATACACAAAGCTCTCTCAAAGAGTATATAGTAAACTGAGCTGTGTTCTCTCTCACTAACTTTCTCAACTCGGTTTTGGGATACACCAACCTTCTGCAGATTACTTCCTTTTATAGGCGAAGTTCACCGCCTTAAGCTATGTGAACAAGGAACCAACATGGAGCCATAATGTCTGCACACACCTTTCAGTTGGCAGACCTCGAGTCATGTAATCTACCTTAGTCTTTCCTCTGTTTTACTTTTCGCTAACAGTCCTGGCTATAGACTTGTCCCCCCAGTTCCGAAAATTTCTAAAGAAGAAATCACACTTAGGTTCCTGCAAAGCAGTACTGATTGACTTGTGGTGAAAAATTGAGGGCCAAATACATTCTTCCAGTTGAGAGGACGAGGCGATGCAGAGATGTGGTTGATGGTGTGTGGATCAGATGCGTAGAAATAATTTGCTTTCATATGTTTGTTTCAATGAGTAAATAGGAGTTTTTAATAACAACATTTGTTCTAGTCACTGCACGCACATGTTATATATGTAATTTTGTAATATGTACACATCTTGTGTGCGTGTTTATACAGTAATTTTTTAATGATTTTTTCTGCATTTTGTTTCTGTTGACTTTGATGCAAATTGATGCATCATATTCTATTATTCATTCACATGACTTTGTGTTGAGGCATATGAATGTGATATGGTTTTATTGATTAAATTCTTGCTGATTTGCATGTTATATGTCTTCCGGAATATTTTACTTACAGTTTCATTGTTACAGACAGTATGGGACAAGAGAAAGTAAAGAAGTTACAGTGGAAGGGAGAGTTCAATTTGATTTGTTTCAGGTTTACTTCACTTTGGCTTGTTTTCTACAGCTAATTTATTTATTATATATTCTTGCAGTTAATTGATAAATTGAAAAATCCATTTTACCTTTTTTCGATGCACAGGCCATGCAAAGGGATTACAAGTTAAGTTCATATTCATTGAATTCTGTTTCCGCTCATTTTCTCAACGAGCAGGTAACTTCTTTTTTATTATTACCACAATGCTGAGGCTTCACTTGAATACTTATTTGTATAAACAATAATTATCCAGAGAAGTTTCTGAAAACATGTCAGTAGGAATAGGGCTCTCACATTCTTCTAGTACTTAATATTAAGATCATGAAATATTTTATTTTTATAATTTTTATTTGATAAGTATGTCAAGATCGATTGCAAGAGATGATTTAGATAGATGCAACACAGATGGTTATTCAGATTATAGTCCTGCTTCATTTCCATTTTCCAAATATTTATTCGTGCTTTCTAATTCATAACAAAGTATGATTTATTGAAAGAAAATTAATCCTTTAACCATCACAGTGAATAATCTATGTTTTCTGGCCCGTGCCTAGTTTTATTATGAAACAATCAAACTCTATCAGCAAGATTTTCCCACTTTTGATCGTCTATACCAACGAACTTGCCTTTATGTATATATTCGCAACAACAAATACGTAATTGTATATTTAGGTTAGGCTACCCCAACTAGTTTGGGATAAAAGGATTTAAGTTAAACTAACAAGCTTTGAACCATACTCACTTTAGTTATGATTGGCATATAAGTTCCCACATTGGACAAAGCTAACTAATTATTTGTTATACAAACCATGTAGGCATCTCCACCTATTGCCAATATGTTTTAAAATTCATCTTCACAAAATCTTCACTTCAAAATGAGAAAAAGAATGGAAGTCTTCTCCTATTCAAACTCAATTTTCTGATAGTTGTGGGCATTATTGGATTTAACATTGAACATTCAACTTATTTTTGAGATGACCAAGACCGATCTCTATGGGTTACCAAAATAACTACTCGTCTAATAGAAAATCCACCAATTATCTCACTTATGTCTCAAAACTTATTCGTGGAACTGATACATGTACATGGTACACTACATAGGCTAAAATGTGACACACTAGGGTAGCTTTATGTGATTGTTTATAGATAGGAATCCTCTTGGAATTTGAATGCAACAAAATTAAGTTTTATAGAAGATTTTTGGTTGAATTAATAAGTTGATTGTTACATAAACAATTTAGTACAAATTTGATGTTTGGGCATCCAATACTGAGTTAGAGTCAATAATTTGATTGTCATATAAATAATTTAGTACAAATGTGAGCATCCAATACTAAGTTAGAGTATTGATATTATGCAACTAATATAGGTAAAACCGTGAAAAAACAAAGAAATATTTCAGTACACTAAATTTAGAATATTGGTATGTAAGAATACCACGTTTGGGAATACAAGTAACTAATATGCAGTTCGCTAGGTTAATAAAAGTATCGTAACTCAGGAAAAACTTGGTTTCACTGCAAGAATGATCTAAAAGTAATAGATAGATGCTTCAAGATGCATGTTTTTTTTGTTGGGGTGTGGGGTGGGGGGTGCGGGGTGGGGGTGGGGGTGGGGGTGGGGGTGGGGAGGGGAGATGATGTCCAAGCTGATGCTTGTGGTATTACTTTTTAAACAATTTTTTCTTCCAGTCACAATCAGAAGAAGGGTTTTAATCTAAATATGATATTTTGAGCATGATGCTAAAAACCATTGCATTCTAGCTTATATTGGGAAAGTATATCATCTTCGATTTAATCCTAAAATATGCAAAAAAGGTGATGCAATAGAAAGCCCTCAAATGACATTTTATTTTTGTTTAGTTTTACTTTTTAAAGAATTCAAATGGCAAGGAACCTTATTAAAGGGATTTAATCAATTGCTTGTGTCTCTAACTTTGAGAAATATTTGATTTGTCAATTTTCCCATTCTTTTTAAATATTTTTTTGTTGATGCCCATAAAAAAAAACAACAAAAATACACAGTGCATGTAATTGAATTTGATCCAATCAAGTAACTGGGCTGGTTTGTTGGATCCTTTAAATATGTGAATGAGATTTGCCTATCAGCTAACTTTCCTTCTTGATTTAGATATCGGACCCTAATAAACAGAGATTTTCTAGTTCACGCTCTAGGTTACTCTTAGAAAATGTATGATGTCTATGCCACTAGTTTTGTTTGCTCTTTTGAGTTTTGTGAACTTCCAAAGACTCTATATGGTATTTGGTCATGTGCCTCCTGGAAAGTTGGATAAGCAACCAACTATTCATGGTACCTTAGTCCATTGACCACTATTTCTGAAATAGCTTCACTATGTACACTTTCTATGAGTTTAGCAGGCTAGGGCCGAGTGAATTGTCCAAAGAAGTCAAAATAACTTGTGAGAATGGATGGACCTGCGTGTGAGCTAGATAGAAGAGACCAAGACTAGCTGAGCAGAGCTGCATTAATTTGTATTTGGCTTAAAAAAGTCTGTAAGATTCCTCTAATCTTCTACAGTTGCCTTCAAGTTCTTAGATAATTATAACTGGAGTCAATTTTAAGAAAGAGCAATGTGCCTAATAGAGTGCCGTTGACGAGCAGCACACCGCTTGAATTGCAAAAATAGGAATGTTTCTTCCAAGATATTCTTTCTCCACCCTTGTGATGCAGCCAGTTCTTTTGGGTGAGTTTTGAGGCTCTCTTCCTAGTTATGGCTAGACCTCTTGGTGCTAGATTTGTAGTGTGTTCCCTCTGAAGATTTTGCTGCTAAAAGTCATGAATTGGCTTGGACAACACCTCTGTAGTTCTTGGAATTGTAATGAATTTCTCCTTTGTTTGCTTATTGTGCTTTCCTTGGTGTATTTCTTTGATGATGGTGAGTTTCTGTCATTTATTTTCTTTTATTGTTTTGGTTACTCTTCCGTGTCTCTTGCATATTTTTGTTTTATGTATTAAAGACATTTGTTGCTGACACTATTTTGTGAGTGCAGAAAGAGGATGTCCATCATTCAATTATATCGGACCTTCAGAACGGTAATCCTGAAACTAGGAGGCGGCTGGCTGTATATTGTTTGAAGGTCAATATTAGTTTAAAATCTATATTCAAGTGTGTTGTTGTTGCTAACATCTTGCATTGCCTACAATGTCTTTTTTGACGTATTGACTGGCTCAATCAGCTCTTCAATATTCATAGGTTGCATATCTGCATAACCTTTACTTATGATGCAACCTGGGATTTTATCCAGTTGTCCATTTTTATTTGGAGCCTACAGGCGTAGGAAGTGCCACCAAGGTGATTTAGTGGTACACCAAGAGTTAATACAATGAAACTTCTCTTGCTGATGTAGTTATCATGTTGTATAGACACATCTGTGGATCTTCCAGATGCTAATTCTTCTTTCATTTCATCCTTTATGTTTCATAGAAACAGAATAGTAAATGCTGCTATCAGAATGAACCCACTTGTCTAATTGTGATCTTCCAACGATCATGAGAACCATTTATATTTCTAATATTCTAACCTTTAGTTACTATATTTTCAGTCATTCAAGGTTGTTGGGTACCTCATGAACTTATTACTTACTCACCTGCTCTTAAGCAAAAGCTAATTTTTCTTAATATTACAAGTTTTTTAGAAGATGGCTAGAGATTTAGTGCCTGCCTCGAATTCCGAAATTGATCTTCATTTTGAATTTTCACTCTTATAGATTGACATATCGTGGAATCTTCAACATATAAATCTGAAGTTGGGAACTACACATATTTTTCTATCACTACTCAAAACATTGGTATTTATCAAATAAAATTCATTATGTATGGCAAAGGCTCCCTTATGTTTTTAGTTGTGTTGTTGTCCAACTCTTTCACATATGCATCACCTAACATCTCCATTTCCAATGCAAGTCTAATTAAAGGGAGTTGATAACTTGGAGGGAATTGATATGTTCTTTAACACAACGGAATATGGTGAGATTGTAATGTTGACAAACGTGATTTGAAGGTTTAAACATACCAACAAGAATGTAAGTTAAACTCTTGAATCAACAAAGAATAATGAACTCACAAAGAGAACAAAAAGATAATAGTATTGATTGAATAAAATGTAATTGTTAACAAGCCCTAATATGAGTATTTATAAATCTAAACAACTTCCCAACATCGGTTAGGATTAGGAGAATTAAAATAACAAAAATAAAAAAAGCAATTCAAGTTTGACCAAACTTTGACCAACGATAAAACAGCTTAAAACAGGTTTTCTGGCTTAAAAACTATTTTTTCATGGTCGAAGGCAACGAGCCTTGTAGAGTTCGTCGAGAGCTTCAATTTGATATATTATGGGCTCTGTAACTCCAAATGGATCAAAAGTTATGTCACTTTGAAGGTTTACCGACCCGAATGCACTCAAACACCTAATCCACTTCCGAACTGGACTTTTCCACCGCATCATTCTTACACATAGGGAACTTTGAAAAGTACCTTTCTGTGGCTTGCAACTTACAAGTAGAAATAGAATTGCGAGATTGATACATGTCATTATGGTGAGTTTTTATGGTTACCAGTTACCTTTTTCATAAAATTTCTGTTCCAATATGACTTTTGGCTGTCTGGATATAACTTTTACAAAGAGTTTTCCACATGCAGTCAGTTTGTAACCTGAACAGATTAATTCGTATCGCAGGACGCTTATCTGCCTCAGCGACTTTTGGACAAGTTGATGTACATTTACAATTATGTGGAAATGGCTAGAGTTACGGGTGTCCCTATCTCATTTCTTCTTTCTAGAGGGCAGAGCATCAAGGTTATTTTTATGAGTTTCCCAACTCATGTTGTTGGAGGTTGTGGTAAAGGATTATATGCGCATGAAAATTCTGATATTAACTGTATTTTCAGGTTCTTTCTCAACTTCTTAGAAAAGCAAAACAAAGGAATCTTGTTATCCCGAATGTCAAACAAGCAGGATCTGAACAAGGAACATTTGAGGGTGCAACTGTAAGTTGACAATGCTTCTTCTGAAGGTAGTATGCATTGTATAAGTACTTTACTTAATACAAGATTTAAAGCTAGACAACTTGAATATTGTAATTTTTTTGCTGGATAAATACAAACCTATGGATTTCTTGTATTCTTGTCTCTGTATGTCATCCCATAGTTCCAGTCTTCTAGATATTGAATCACGTCATATGTTCTTATGGTATTGGAGTTGTTGATTATTATTTTTATTTATACATTTTCCCAAAAGTTTTGATACACCAATGAGTTTTGAAACGTCCAATCTGACAAACGAAGTATGCTTGACAGTCTAAAGCTACCTTGTTTTCCACTCTTTTCTCCTTTTACTTGGTCCACGCTCAATAATTTTGTGGTCTGTTTTTTCCACATCTTTAATCTTCATTTCTATTCTTGTATCTTTAGATCTGGATATAAATGTTATAGGGACAGAGCAATGTCACCTGCAAAAAACAATTGGAACTTTCATAGAATTTAATACTAGCATGTATTCTAATTTTACTTGCTTAGCCTGTGAGTTTTGAATTGTCCAATTAATATGGTAGTAAAATATAGCAAATTTTATGGTGGAATTCCTCCCACACTGTTCTCAACTTGTGTTGACTGTTTTCATTGTGAGCTGACTTCCATGGTATATGTAGCATTCTGCTTCTACTGTCTTTCATTTTACAGTATCAAAAGTTACCCTTTGTGCTTTGATAAGCCTGTATCCACTTCAAGACTCCCAAAATTAAAAAAAAATGTCGGTCATCTAATTTGTGTATGCTTAACATCTTGGATTTTATCAACTTCAGGTTTTGGAGGCAAGGGCAGGATTCTATGAGAAACCAATTGCAACATTGGATTTTGCATCTCTATATCCATCAATCATGATGGCGTATAATTTATGTTACTGCACTCTGGTATCATATTCTCTTAATCCTTCTGTTTACTTATTATTTTCCCCAAGTTTAATTTTTTAAGCATAAAACCTGGAATAGGGTTAAGTTTGATTTTTTAAATAATTTTATGAAGGTTACGCCTGAAGATGTCCGTAAACTTAGCCTCCCACCAGAAAGCATCCATAAAACTCCATCCGGTGAAACATTTGTTAAATCAAATTTACAGAAGGTATCCACGACTGGAGTAAATTTTGTAAAAGTCTAAACCTAAATTGTGATAATGAGTTAAAATTTCAATTGCAGGGAATACTTCCGGAAATTCTTGAAGAATTGTTAGCTGCTCGTAAAAGAGCTAAAGCAGATTTAAAGGTGCTAAGTTAATCTATTCTATTTTGTCTACTCCCACCCATCCGCGCTCAAACCCATTCACCCAAAAATAAAGTCTTTGTTTATTATTTCTATATTTCATCATGCACTTTCTTTGGAAAGGTTGCTTGGCCCAAGTGTGTGGAATGGAACTTGTGTGTATTGACCTATAGGCTAATCCATCAAGGCTTAACATTTTGACCTTATGCATTTTATGCCTTGATCCTATACATGCTTGCTTATAGTGATGCAATCTGGTTGAATTGGTTTGCGTATGGTCATGGCCCATGGCGTCATGACTCAATGTGAAGCCCCCCTAGTTGCATAACAACCCAGAAAAGGTTTCTTAAATCTCTGTCCGAATCAAGCTAATTTTTTTAAGTATGATAATCAAAGATTAGGTTAGATGCTTCTCAAATACTCGCTCATTTTCACCTAGGAACAGAGTGGATTAACCAGAGATGGTCACCTTCGGTCGTTTAATGTTCACCTGTCCCATTTTATTTTCTTTTCATTGAGGCGGCCTTTATTGGTCACATTAATTTGATTGTTCTAAGTTGTACTTGACTAAGAAAGCTTTGTGCATTTAATTGGTAATATCATTTGATTTCAGGAAGCAAAGGATCCACTTGAGAAGGCTGTTTTAGATGGACGCCAGCTTGCTTTGAAGGTAAAACATACACGTTAGATACATTGGTTTAAGCTAAGACTTCATCTACACTGGTTTGATTTGGCCCTTTGGCCTCTGTTGGCTTTTCAGATAAGTGCAAATTCTGTATATGGGTTTACAGGAGCTACTGTTGGCCAATTACCATGTTTAGAGATATCTTCAAGCGTTACGAGCTATGGTAAACAAATTGAGTAGCGGTAGTTCTCTTTATTAACATTGCATAAGAAACAACATACTTGCTACTAAAACTTTTGGAAACCAACTTCATGTTGGAGTTCTGCTTGATCTTAAGAATTATCCCTCATTTTGAAGGTCGACAGATGATCGAACATACAAAGAAACTTGTGGAAGATAAATTTACTACAATCGGAGGATATGAACACAATGCTGAGGTACACCATCTATCAATATAACTTTTGGTGGAATACAACCCCCCCCCCCCATCATCAGGTATTTGGACTGTATTTGGGTATTGTTTGAAACTGCAAAACAAATCACTGGAGCGTAGGGAAGTGCCTCCGGGTCACACTTTGATGCTTAACAATGAAGGTTTTTAAGGTTTAAGAGGTGCTTGACCTTCTTACAGCTGAGTGTCCTCTTTATATAGTTGCGAGTCAAACCTTTAGCTTGTCTCTTTTTGCTCATTGAATTGGATGATAACGAAGCCCTCATTCTCTCATGCATGCCTTGAGTGATGAAGACGCATGTACAATGGTGGCGGGAATATGGGTGCGTCATATGTGGATACGAAGATTCCCCAAATCTCAAATATGGGGATTCGGGTACAGGGGATTCAACATATATTTTATTATTAAAAATTTATACAATTATGTGTCTTGTTATGTGTGTGTGTGTGTGTGTGTATATATATATATATATATATATATATATGACAAAACATTCAAAAAAATAACATTACTGAGAAAAACAAAAAAACATCCAACAAACGATACAACTTTAATGTTTTGAAGTCATAAACATAATCATAGATAATTCAAAACAAGATGAGTTATAAGGGAGGAGAGAATCCCTAAGTCCCCAATAATCGGAATATCTAGTGCGGGGATACGCCAGTTCGTCGGGTAATGAATAGTCCTTGCTTCCTAATTCCCTTAGTATATTCAGGCAAAGATTTTGAGATCAGGACATCTTAACTGAGTCAATCACATTGTTTAGGAGTTAGGAACACATGCTCGATGTGATAGTTGTAATGACTTCAGTTACCCATATTGACTTCAGGTTGAGTACGAATCCCAAGTTGGTCATGAGATGGCATATCCTAACACAGGCATATATAATTTCTTGTCCAAATCTAATTTCTTTATCTAAGCACTCACGCTCCTCTCTTTAGTTTATCATTATACTTTGTAACTGCTTATCTGAAAGTTAGATCCTCTGTAAATTCTTCCCTTCGAACTGATTAGTTTGTAATATCAGGTTATATATGGAGATACAGATTCAGTTATGGTGTTATTTGGAGTGACGAATGTGGAAGCAGCTATGAACCTGGGTAGGGAAGCTGCTGAATACATTAGCGGAACTTTCACAAAAGTAAATGATTGAGAGTGGCTTTTCATTATTTTGGCCATCTCCACTTTTTGTATTCATGTTCATCTTAGATCTCTAGTAGTTCTCTTTAAAGTCATTACATTGTAGAATTCGTTCATGAAATATATACTGGTTAACTGAATTGTTTATATAATTTTTTGTTCAAAGATGATCAAGGACAAATCCTCTAATGATATTTTTACCTGTGATATCAATTTACTCCTTCCTTTTAGTTTGTAAGGGCATATTAGTTTAATTTTTGTTGTTGTTTATATATACTTTACTATATATCTCGAAATCTTCTGTGGGTTGCATTCGAAGTTCAACTATGATATGTTTTACTAAAACTGACTTGAAAGCTGTATTTGGACTATTCAGGGTCTGCTTCAAAATCTTCTTTCAAGTTTGGGCCATATTTACTCGTCAGATTTCCCGTCCATTTTGTATTTTTTTTAGAAATCTAAACTGACATTCTTTTTAGATCTTAACTTTCGTAAGATTAAAATGCACAGTTGTCCCCTGCATTTGTGCCCATGTGATGATTAGCAAACCCCTCCCTTAAAATACAATTAATAGTGCAAAACCGTACCTTTTAAGGTTTAATTACTAGTGCAATACTGACCCAGAAGGTTCAGTTTTACACTAATTGTAACTTGAGGGAGGCTGGAGGGTTTTGGCTAATACCTAAACTCATGCCGAAAACGCCACAAGTTAACAAACCGAGGGGACAATTTTGCATTTTTTTAATTTTCATTTTGGCACAATTTTTATGTCAATCATCTGGTTCGTTATTGATCTAGTCATCAGTCATCGCAGTACATTCAAACAAACCCCCTTTATTTTATATGCACTCTGATTGCCCTTAATCAATGCTACCTCTAGCTTACCATTGTATCATTCATATCCCATATTAATGTTTGCTGATAATGTCATCTAAGTTAAGAGACAGTGCCGAGTAGTTTTGAAAACTATTGAGATATGCTTTAGGATCGAAGGGTTTCCTTATCACTAAAACCGCTAAGACAATTGTTGCTTGGTTCCAATTCTCAGAAATTGGCAGTGTAGTAATACCTTATTGAATGTTTGTTTTCTTTAATTTGGGGGAATGTGTATGTTCAACTTCGTTTTGATGTATGAAAATGACTTATTTTCTTTTCCCTTCCTCTTCCACATGCTTCTCTTCTTATTAGTGACATGTGTTATGCAGCCCATAAAGCTAGAGTTCGAGAAGGTTTATTATCCATATCTACTGATTAGCAAGAAGAGATATGCTGGTCTTCTGTGGACTAATCCAAACAAGTTTGACAAAATGGATACCAAAGGTGAGAAAATAGTGTTTTTCAATAACTTTGTTAAGAATATAAGATATCCTCTGGACCTCTGATGATTATTTTGTCAATATAAACTATGTGTTGAGAAGATAATTTGAGTTTTATGTTTTTCACTGGCAGGCATTGAAACAGTTCGGAGGGACAATTGTCTTTTAGTTAAAAACTTGGTGACAGAATGCCTTCACAAAATACTAATTGACAGAGACATTCCTGGTGCTGTTCAGTATGTTAAGAATACCATTTCTGATCTTCTTATGAATCGAATGGATTTGTCTCTTTTGGTTATTACTAAGGTAATAATATTGTCTTGACTTATATGTTACAGCCCTTGGCTGCTGGCTAGTGATCCATTTTTTGTAGAGCTGATTCATTTTTGACTATAATATAATTACTTCTATTTAATAGGGCTTGACTAAAACAGGAGACGACTATGAAGTGAAGGCAGCACATGTTGAACTAGCAGAACGGATGCGTAAGGTTGGTGTTAAATTGTTGGCATGATCGTATTAGGTACTGGTGTAAATTGTCAACTAAGGGGCTGTTTGTTTAGAACTTAATGGGTCTGAATGGCTGAATCGGTAAGTGGCTGAATCATTAAGTGCGTTTGTTTTGAAAAAAAATCGTCTGAATGGCTGAATCGGTCAGATGTGTTGGCTGAATGGTTAAGGCTGAATTTTTGGTCTGAATGGCTGAATGGTTGGCTGAATGAAGTAAAAAAAATTAAAAATAATAATAAAAATAATAAAAAATATTAACTATTATATTATGTAATATTAAATAAATTTACAACAACTTTGAATTTTTTCAGAGGGGTAAAATATTAAAAATATGTCATTCAGATCTTTAAGATATGTCAGTTATCAAACAACTTTTTTCATTCAGATTCAGCTCATTCAGATTCAGATTCAGCTCATTCAGATTCAGATTCAGATTCATTCAATTTTTATCAAACACCCCCTAACCTTTTGCCCTTGTTAATCATGCGTCATATTTCTGCTTTTAATTCTATAAATGGCTGAGACTCCTCATGTTTTGGTATTATAATGATATGCCCTCTGTGTCAAACCTGTATACTGATGATGTAAAGAACTGAGTTTTAAACGATACATATGAATCTGGAGGAGTGCCTAACAAAAATTCTGAGGTAGAGAATTGTCTTTAAACTTCTTTTGAAATTAAGATCACCTTTCGTTACTTGGTTTCTAACTTCCCTCTTATGTGGCTTTTTATGTGCCATTTGGTTACCTGTTTAATTTCCAAAAAGTGGAACGTAGATTAACAACTTTAGAATAAGTGTTTACCTGATGCATCCCAGTGGTTATATATGTGGATGAAAACCTAATTTCCTCGAATCAGAAATCTCATTTTTCTTCCTAGGGATTGCATGCCAATTCTAGGGATTTAACTTCGTGAAAGAGCAAATGAGGGATGAGTTATGGTTGACTACCAAAGTTTGCACTAAGGGTCTTCAGCGAACTTGATTTCTCTAAGCAACCATGCTGACATTTTAATACCAACCTTGTGCATCCTTTTTGATGAATTAATGATAAAGCTAGTTTCTATTAAATTTATGATTACTTCTTCTTACCTGTTGCAATCTTTATTCTTTTTCCTATTTATTTTCTGTGCAAAGATCTATAGTTCTCTCTATATATATAGATATTCATTAAGCAAATGAAAAGCTATTCCTATGATATAAAATTCTTAGTAATACTTAAAATATGTGGTGTTTTGGTGAATGTTGACTGTTTGACCATCAAAGGGGAAAAAAAGAGTTATGCTTACATTTTGATTAACAGCGAGATGCTGCTACTGCTCCAAATGTTGGGGATCGAGTACCTTATGTCATAATTAAAGCTGCGAAAGGTGCTAAGGTAATATGTTTGGTGATTTTCTATTGGGCAACTGCATAGCTTTATTGATTTGAGCTCCTCTCTTGATGACAAACAGGCTTATGAACGGTCAGAGGATCCCATTTATGTTCTTGAGAATAACATACCGATAGATCCTCAATACTACCTTGAAAATCAAATTAGTAAGGTTAGTTTTAGTTTGACACTCTGCTTTCGTCTAACTATGTTCACCCCAGGGATTTTTTTTTCTTTTTACATTGTTGTACCTGCTGTTATTAATTTTTTTGAAGAAAATAATTGAATTTGTGTCACTTATCATATTTGACATGCTGTTTTTAATACTGTTCATTTGCAGCCACTTTTAAGGTTATTTGAGCCCATCCTAAAGAATGCAAATAAGGAACTTCTTCAAGGAAGCCACACAAGATCTATCTCTATATCTACTCCTTCGAACAGTGGCATAATGAAATTTGCTAAGAAGCAGCTAAGTTGCATTGGCTGCAAAGCTTTAATCAGGTGCAGCTGTAGTTTTATGCTCCTCTTGTTTAACTTGCCTCTCTCCCTACTCTCTCCTTTCAGTCTCTGCTTCTCAATAATAAGGCTTTTTGATAGTTTCACAAGCCCCTCTCACATGACTGGTACACATTTTCTATTCATATGAGATACACGTTGTGGAACTATATAAAATTCTCGTGGAAATAACAATTTCCTAAATTCTTTAGTGTGCGCCACACTTTTTAGCAATGTCTATTTTATAGATTAAATTCCATTTATTTCCTTGAGCTACACATAGTTTATTTTTAGGTCATTACACTTGTTCACATTCAACTTTAGCTGAGTGATTTGCTATTAATGTAAACTGATTTTTGTTAAGAAACAGGTGATGATTGTCTTATTAGGCTTGGACTGTAACGCCCGAGAAAAATCGAATTTTTGAGAATTAAATTTTTATTTTTATTAAATGAATTTAATTGATTATTTATGGAGCAAACTAATTGAAGGTCGTTATATGACTTAGATATGTCAGAACATCGTAGAATTTTGGCTACGTGGTAAAATTAAAGTGTTTGAATTTCCAAGACAAAAATAAAAGCTTTCTGAGAAATTTTCCGAGAAACACTATTCACGTATTTATGCTCGGGAATTATTTTTGAACATCCGAGAAATATGTAACGATAGAATATTGATGTGAGATGTAATATCCAATAATATTTCAATAATGGAAAACGTAATATTTCGCCTGTGGACTTAAAACCTAACGTTTAAGGAAAATAATTTACGGGAAGGAAAGGTGATGCGATTAATGAATTAAACGATTATCGTATAGTACGTAGGTATTATACGAGGTAATGAATATGAATATGATACGAGGTATTATACGAGTACGTACGAAAGATGGTATGACGTATATGTTGAACTAGTATACGAGTTAGGTTACGAGAATTATACGTATAGTATACGTTATAAGGCTTTAAGCCAAATATATGGAATTAGTAGGATTGTGTAGGAAATGGTTAAGTCCAATAGAATTAATGTGCAAGCCTAAGTGTTTGTAATGTGAAGCCCAAAGTAAGTTAATGATCAAGCTCAAGTGTTTGTTTAATTGCAAGCCCAATATATAAGTTAAGATAGTTAAGTAAAATTATGCTAGAAGTCCAAATGATTAAGTAAGTTAATTAAGCTAAAGCCCAAAGTAATTATTCAATGGGTAAGAACCATGGAGCAACCCATGGATGATCCAATGTGATGAACAAGAAAACCTAGAGGCTAAGTAGTGTGGTGATCACACAAAGTGCTTATAAATGATGATCAAGTTTACTTAGTGGCCAAGTGTTGTGATGGCCAATTAAAATATTTGGAGAGCAAGTAAGCTTAATGGCTAAGTTAAGTAGCAACTAAGAAATAAGAGTGGTGAGCAAGTGTTGTGGGGAGCAAGTTTACTTAATCCTTAAGCTATGAATAGTAAGGAGGTGGATGGTCCTAATGACCCTTATGCCCTCACTTTGTGATGCCTATAAATACCAAACTCCATTTCAATTGTTGGTTGTCCAAATTTAATCCAACTTCTCTCAAGCTAAACAACTTATTTGGTTGAGAGAATAAGCTAGAAAAGTAAGAAAGCTAGTCTTTCATATTTCAAGGATCAAGAAGGAGATTAAAGATTGAGCAAAACATAGTCAAGTGAATATCAAAGAGTAAGTGATACTAAGCCATGATTTTCTTTCTCTTCCATTAGTAGAGAAGGGGGTATTGGTAGAACAAGCATGCTAAGAAGAGGTTGGAATAATGAATCAAAGGGCTTAAGTCTTAATAAGCCTGATAAGTCATGAATAAGAAATTCAATTGTAAATAAGTTATGAACTTATAATGAAAGTATAAGAACGCGAAAAACGAAAAAGGTAATTTTATAAACGTTAGTCTTCATCTTTTTCGATTTCTTTCTAGTAGAGAAACATAGATTGGTGGAGCATGTTATTGAGGAGGAATAAAGATGACTATTAATAATGAAAACATTGATAAGTCATGATCAAATGTAAATCGTAAATGTTTACGCAAGTTCAAAACCATAGAAATCGTTGAATGTTAATATGGTTGTTGATGGACAAATTGAAAACCATCATAGATAAGGCATGTGCATCTTGATTGGTTAGAATGTAGATAATGAATCAATGGAGTGTTTTATTTGATTTGGCTTATAGAACTCGAGTAACGAAGTTATGGCGAATTTTGCGAAAATAGACGTTAAACGTCGAAAACGTAGAAAGCCCGGATTAATGGTCAAAAGTTGTCGTGTGACTTGTAAACGTTGGTTTCCAATGTCAACACGTGAGATATGGTGATTAAGAGTTGTGGGTTTGAGAATCATCGGATTCCGACTTAAAACGAAGAAAACGAGCATTAAACGCTCATTAACGTTTCCGAACGTCTAGAAAATGAACTCAATAGTGAATTTTGAGTTATCGGATTCGAAAGTGTCGAATTCTTATATGAACACGCAAAGGATGTAATTCCTGACTTGTAGGAATTCGAATGGGTCAATTCGGATGTAAAACGAACAAATTAGGAAGCCGGGAGTTTCGTTAGAAAATCAAAACTGTTTTGGCCAACTGGTGCACAGACTCGGCGCTGCAGCGCCAAAACCAGTACAAAGTGGTGGCGCCGCAGCGCCAGACTCGGCCGAGTACCCTGCTAACTCGCGCCGCAGCGCCACTAGAACACTAGGAATGCTGCGCTGCAGCGCCGACAGTGCAAAAATGTTGACCAAGTTAGTTTTTATTCCTTTTGAATGTAAACCAAAAGTAAGACAATAAAGGTACTTAAAATACATAATAAGATTGACTTTAAATCACTTATAAAGTGATAATGTTAGAAGATTATGTATGGTTTAACCATAATTAAACGAAGAACGCAAGAGGGTAATAAGTAAACCGTGTTTGATGTTCACCTTTGGTACTTCACCAATGATGATCGAGGGTTGGTTATAAACGTAAGAACGTTAATGAGCCGTAATGAAGCATGGAAAGTCGATTTGACTTTATTGATGAAATAAATATGATTAAAGATGAAAGATAGTTAATTGATGATGAATTAATTAACTTAAAGTAGCATCTTCGATGATGACAATAAACGTTGAGAGTTACAACTAAAAGTTGTTGAATATTACGTGAACGTGAACGGTATGCAATAAATATACTTAACCAATAAACAATCGAATTTTTGATTGATAACGAAAGAACGTTAGTAAGCTGTGAGGAAGGACGATTAATGCAAAACAAGTGGTATTAATGAAGTAAATCCACTTACAACATAGAAGAGAAAGAAGTTGGTTGTACACGGCAAGCCGGAACCAATAGTAAGCAATCTAATAAATGATTAGATTGAGAAGAAGGGTAAGATTCATTAGGAACCATGTATGTTCGTTCATGACCTAATGTGGTATGTTATGTGATTATATGTTGTAGAGACTGTAAAGACTCAAAGGGAAGGTAATTATACTATAGCAGGCGCTTAAAGGCAAGTCTTTCTTAACGCTTGTCTAACCTTCGTGTTAGCCAAGTTTTATGTGATGCCTATTATACAATGCATGAATGTTTTTAAAGAAAGAGTCGATGCCTGTTTTAACTCGGCTAGACCAGTATTGAAGAATGAATGGATTTATTTATCAGTCTGTTTCATA
This sequence comes from Panax japonicus, assembly GCA_020205505.1. Taxonomy (NCBI): domain Eukaryota; kingdom Viridiplantae; phylum Streptophyta; class Magnoliopsida; order Apiales; family Araliaceae; genus Panax; species Panax japonicus. Next base: position 46,137,311 of record CM035096.1, read on the forward strand.
TAGAACTGTTAACATTATCCTATGCCAAGTATTTGGTACGGATGTAAAGATAAGTTTGTCTATAAACAAACAAAAAGTATTTTTCATCGATATTTCGATGGGCACGCGAGTTTGCCAAAATATTAAACGTAAATACGTTTAATGAATGAGTGTTGATCAACATAGAGTACTATAGGCTGATCACCTAGACGTACTCGTAAGTTATACGGATGAACGACCTTAGTGCTGTGGACTCCTTTTCAAGTATGAAAACTGAAAGTTACTGTTCATGGTCTATCGACCAGTTCAGAATTCCTAAGCTATTATATATATACTTTGGAATTATTGTTATGATATGAGAAGTATCAGTCAAATGTTTCATAGTGCTTCGTAGTTAATTGTTCAGTTACGGGAATAAAGCATGTAATTGTTAATGTGATAGTCATATGATTTGTTAAGACTTGCTGAGCTAGTTATGCTCATTCTTGCTTGAACCATATGTTTGCAGCTAAAGCCGAACGAACTTAGAGTTCTAAGATAGATAAAGGCAATGCTAAGATGAACAAGTAATCGTCCTGTAATAGATTAGTGTAATTGTATGTAATATAATTGTGAAGAACAAAGAATGTATTTGGTTTATGAACCTGGGAAAGGATTTATTACAAATGTAATACAAAGATAGTAATTACACTCATTTTGTTGTTATTTCAATGGAATGATTGTATGGATTGTAGCATCGTGGAGCACCATCTGTCGGGTTGGAAGATACCCGGATTTGGGGGCGTCACATGGACTGTTGGTTTTCAGAGTGGAATGGCTATGTTACATGATATAGGCATCTTTCTGTCTTTCATTGGCTTCTTTTGATTGGTCTGTTTTTCTTCGAATGGAGTTTTGAAATTGGAAGCATGTCACAGTTTGAATGATCAAAGTTCTCTCTCTCTCTCTCTCTCTCTCTCTATATATATATATATATATATATATATATATATATATATATATATATTCTTTCTGTGCGGTAAATACCGAGAGAAATATTAAAATAACTAGCATTCCACTTGGATAAATTTTGGAATTTGGGAGTTAAGTACACGTGAACAATTACCGATAAGTTAATTACATGTTGGCATGTGCAATTCTTTTTCATGTATATATGAATCGCCATTCTAATCTTCTTGCATCAATTCATATATCATAGACTTTTCTCTAGAAAAGAGCTAATATATTTCTGTAAATTAATTTAAGATTTATTGTTATGCTCCGTACCAGTAATTCAGACCGAACTATCTGCTCACACTGCAAGGGAAGAGAAGCGGAACTTTATTGCAAAACGGTAGCCAATGGTATAGTAGAGCTAATTTGATAATTTAATTTAGCTTTTTGATTCATTAACTCTGTAGTATACTGGTAACCATTAGTCAACTCGAAAATAATACTGTATATATCTTTTTTGGATTGATCAGTTTCAGATTTGGAGAAACTTTTTGGAAGGCTTTGGACACAGTGCCAGGAGTGCCAAGGCTCTCTTCATCAGGATGTGCTGTGCACTAGGTTCAAACTTTTTCCTCAGATAATGTTATTTTTTTTCTTTATTTACTTTGTTTTTAACAATAAATGTTTTATCAAAATCCTGGCATGATACTTGGCTGACATTCCAAGTAAAGAAAAGCAAGGACAGTTCATTTCATTATAAAACTTTGGCACACTTCTACCATCAAATTGGATTAGAACTTGGGCTTCCTTGGGTTGAATTCACGGTGCTTTTCTTGGGATATTGGCCGAGTAATTGCCCTTTTAGTTCCTCATAGTCATATTACACTTGCTAATTACATTTTGATGTTCTCTGTATTCTGATTATAAGTAATTGTATGTTTTGTTCAGTCGAGATTGTCCAATATTCTATCGGAGGAAGAAAGCACAGAAAGACATGGCTGAAGCTAGAATCCAGTTAGATCGATGGGATTTCTGATATAATCAATGTTTTGTTAGTGCTGAAATTCAAGGACTAATCAATTATAACATTCAACTATATGATTAGACTTTAAAAGCCTAGGAAGTTCATCCCACCAGATGTTTTGTTTGAGTCAGAACTGGATGAACTAAATGAGGTGCTGATAGATAGCAGAAGTTCTACGAAGAGGACAGACTTTGTGGTGGCTGGATATGAGGGAAATGTCTTGTAACATTCGACATTTTCCAGATAGCAGTATTTAAATAGCAAACCGGTTGTAGTGAATTCACAGAAAATTTGTAATATTTTGTAAATGGTTTTCATCACTCTGCCTTGGCAAAGCATTGGACACCAAAATTTCGTAAGATTTTGTTTTGTTTGTATGGTGCTTATCTAATGATTCCGATTGTAATAGAATAGAATATTTATGTGGTATGTTTGAATTAAGTTATGTCTTGTCTATATTGTGCAGCTTTTAAGTTTGTTCCGAATCTAGGCTTAAAATTTGACAAACTTGCATCAAATTTACATCATTTATATTTTACGAAGTAAATTTGATAGGATGGATGTATATGGGAAGGCTAAATTCACTGCTTGGCATACTTGAAGGATGGAAAAATGGGTGCGATATACTTTTCATTTGAAAATAATTACAATAATAATGTATTCATAAAATATTTACACAATTAATACAATTTTATATTTATTTACAATATTAGTGTAATTAGGATTCTTTAATTTAGGAAATTAGTATGCAATTAGGATTTTTTAATTTAGGGATTAGTTATTCCCATATCTTCTTCTCTCTGCTCATCTAGAACAACTGTATTAGTTAGTCATCAACTTTCTTTTTCATTGAACGTATTCTTTTTTTATATATATATAGCCATGGGGCTAGAAAACCCGAAATCAGCGCATGCACTGTTGTTAGGGCTGAGCAAGTAACTAAATTGGAACCGAAATCGCACCAAAAATCGCACGAACCGCACCAATTAAAACCGCACCTACGATTCTGACGTATGTGGCGATTTTAGGTGAGTTGAATAACCAAATTTACGGTTTCGGTTTGGTTACTAGCTAAACCGCACGCATAAAAACGAAATCGCACTGTGTGTATATGCATGTATTATCTCTAGTAAATTCTAAAGTTATTTTTCACTTAAACACGCTCAGAGAAAACTTCAGTCTTGCATTGTCATTTTTTCACCAATTGAAAGAAGATTTAGAGGTTATAGAGTCAAAAATTAAACAATTGGGTTTTGAAATTTTGAATTTTTTGATGCGTTATTGGAGGGACTTATAGCTGAGGGGCTCGAGCACTTGATGTATTGGTTAATGTCAATGATATAATAGTAATAGTCTAATATATTATTTTTCAAATTAGCTATAATTAGGATTATATTCTATAAGTCCTCCTTGCAATATATGAGATAGAATTTCATTCTATCTCCAGTATATATTTTTAATTTCTGGGAAACTAGATAAACATTTTTGCTTGTTATCGAATATATGGTCTTCGTTGTTTTATATAACGTATGTTTTAGTTTTAAAGCATGCTTGATATAATTCACATTGCCGACTTTGTCACTAAGTTAATTGCTCGATGTAAGTTTTATGTTAAATTTTATTGAAGGCTTAGACTTTTTTGTTGTTTCAATTGGTTTTGAAACCGAAACCACACCAATTAAAACCGTACCGCACACTTTAAAACTGCACCACACCAATCACAAGCGGTTTCGGGTGCAGTTTTGAATTTTTCAAACCGTACCTAAGCGGTTTCGAGTGCGATTTGGACTTCAAACCGCACCAAATCGCACCATGCTCACCAATTCTTATTTATAATAATAATAATAATAATAATAATAATAATAATAATAATAATAATAATAGGCTTTTTATTTCGACCAATTCTTGTTCTTTTTACTCGATTGATTATGAATTTGATTCTTGTGAAATTGAGAGGTTGTGTTTTCCGGTGAAGAAATATCGAGATGCTTGTGTTTTTGGTTCATGTAATGGTTTGGTGTTACTGGGTCATCAGGATGATAATATGTTGGTATTGTTGGGTATGACGAAGGAGGTCAGTTGACAGAAACTGTCCGCAGGAGTCCATATGCAGTTATTTTGTTTGATGAGATTGAGAAAGCCCATTTATGACGTGTTCAATGTGTTCCTTCAAATACTGGATGATGGTAATCAAACCTTCATACCAAGGTAACCAAACTGTCATATTAAAGTAACCAATCAACATCCACACTTTTAAATTTTTCTTAGTGAAATTGGTAACAAAACCTTCAGATCAAGGTAAGCAAACCTTCATACTAAGGTAACAAAACCTTCATACCAAGGTAACCAATTCACATCCACACCTGCAGTTTTTTTCATAGTGCAGTTGGTAGCCAAACCTTCAGACCAAAGTAACCAATTCAATTTTATTAAGTTACCAATTTCGTTTGAATGTGATGCAGTTGGTAGCCAACCATTCATACAAAGGTAACCATTTTAGTATTTATGAGTAACAAAATAGTTATAATTTTTTTTTCAGAACAATACAAGTTACATCTATTTATCTTTAAACTTTTTGTAGGGCGAATCTTCTTCTTCTTCTCATTGGCGTTTTGGACAACGGAGATTCGCGGCGGTGTAGCAGAAGAGAGTAGGCAGGAAGAGAGAACTAAAAAAGTAAAAACTGAAACATAGCCCAATTTACTTGTACAAATATTTTATTTATTTATTTATTTGTTAACTATTATTTTAAAGTGTATGTGAGGGAGATGAAGATTTGATTTTGAATTATTATTTTGAATTTGAATTTATTTTTGTTGTTAGATCCCAAATATTTGAATTTGAATTATTAATTATGACAGTTATTTTTCTTTGATTTTAGGTTTCCTTATTAATGTGAATTGTACTATTTTTGTAATATGTGTCCTAATTACACTCTTTTTATAATTATTTTGTTGATGCACTAATGATGTAATTACTTTCTAATTGGTGTATATTTCTGTAAAGAACCCTTAAAAATTTAGCTCCCTACCACAAAGTTGGCCTTCTTATCCACATTTTCCTACCAATTTTGGAATGAGAGAAAAATGTTAGGCCTAGATGGAAAATCCATCCTCCCACTTTTTCGTATGCCCGTTGGCATTCTGGCCTTGCTTCGTTTTAGGTCCAATTCAAAAAAATCTGGTACTTTTCAATAGGCCATCTTGATACTAGGTATGTCCTTATTAGGCTCAATCACGAGATTGATTTCCAAATGTTATAGCTTAAGGAATAATGGTTCATAGGGAATACCCTATAAAGGTCTTTAAGTGGTCTCCTTTATTCACTGCTAACAAGGAATTATCCATCGCCTAAATTCATCCTCATATGGAATAACAACAAACGGGTTTAAAAGCTCTAAATTCACCCCATATGGAATAGGCGAATAGCTGCAAAAAGGCTTAAAATCTCCTTAGTGACCAAGAAGGAACGACAATCGTATGCTAATCGAAGATGAGAATGCTCCTACCAACAAAGACAATTCATCAAACGCCAAAAAAACATTTTCAGTATCATTTTAACTTTGGGCAAAGGTCCAAAAATGCCCTTGACGTTTACCCCGATGTTCCACTTACACCTTGAACTATTTTTTTCTTCCAAAAGTATACTCAACTATGCCCCTCTCGTCAACGGATCTGCCACCTAGATAAATGTGGCTGACGAGACTGGACACATGGAAAAAATAATCTCCCTCTTTTCTCTCTCTCCTTTTTTTTCTTCTTCCTCTTTTCTCTTTCTTCTCCAACTGTTCTTTCTTTCTTCTACCTCTTTTCTCTCTCTCTCTCTCTCTCTCTCCTTTTCTCTCTCTCTGTCTCTTGTTTTTAATAACAATGCGTTTAATATACTCCCTCCATTTTCTTTCTGTTATGCTCCTCCTCTTGTCTGCACACTAATTGTTGAACAAATTCAACACTCAAAAACTCAACAACAATGGAGTTAGACCTTGAACACCCATTACCATTACCATTTCTAACTAGTAATAATAATTTCCAAGACCTCAACTTTGACTATTCTCTTTTCCACATCGAGTCCCAACACATGCCATCAAACACAACCTACATCACTACTACTAACAAAATCAACCCAGAATTTGGTTGATAATTTCTCCTTTCGTCGACAAACCATATCTTTAATCATAAACTTATCTCACAATTTCCACCCATTTCTCTCTTATCTAGCCATCAATTACCTTCATCATTTCCTCGCCCACCAATCCATTCATCTTCATGTACTAATATACATAATTACATAGTGGAATGATTATAATAGAATTTGATCTAATTAATTTGATTTTTAGTATCATTAGGAAGGGAAGCCGTGGATCCTGAAGCTACTGGCAGTTTGTTATGTTTCTTTAGCTTTGAAGATGAAGAAAACAAAGCACCCCATCACCGACATTATTCAGGTGATGATTCTCCTCTGATTTTACCATATCAATTACAGAATAATACTATATGTATGGTAGTATTTAATTTTGGTTCGGTTACAGCATGATGGTGGTTTTTATCTTTGATAAGAAAACGATACTGCGAATTAAGTTTGTGGCAAAGAAATCGCGCCTTGCCAGTCAGGGTTTCGTGTTGGCTAAGGAGGAGAGAAATCCACGAAGAACACAGAATTGGTTGATTGATTGAAGAGGGGAGAAGAACAGGTGGACGATCCAATGACACGAGGCAATACTCCTAGAATCTGAAAACCGTGTTAAGGTAGTAGGGATTCCAAGAGCCTTCTTGAGTCCTTCGAGTTGAGAGAGTGTTCAAACCTTTTTAGTGCTTTTAGATGGAATATCCAAGTCTTAAGTCACCAAAAGAGTTCTCCCCCTTCCAAGAATGGAAGGGGTATTTATAGAGTTTCCTAGAATTAAGTAATCACATGTTAGGCACATGTTTTCACGGGAATTCCAGAAATACCCTTTAGTCATTAGAATAATGTCCATAATGCCCTGTCCATCTAGTCACCAATCCAATCCCTCAATCAATTCCCGAAACGAACCACCTCCACGAGTCTTCTGCCCCGGGACACGTGGATGCTTCTCCCGAGTCTAGCACATTTTTTTTGACTTTTTCGTCTTCATTCGATTAGGTTATACGAACCCTAATTTGCACATTTAATGAGGTCGTGGAACCCTAATTGTGCATTTAATTCAATTAGGTCATGTGAACCTTAATTTTACACTTGAGCCCATATTTGCCCCCTACGCGAGAGTTCACTTTACAGGTCATACAAGAATTCTTCAAGCCTTTAAACGATTTTGCGGGACTTCACTTTACAGGTCTTGAAGACCATGGTCCTAGTAAAGGGAACCCCTAGGGAGCCAAACCCTTAGGGTTAAACCCTAAGAAGGCAAGACCTAGCAGGGCTCTTCCTTAGACATATTGGGAAATCCTCCAAAAATCTTTCCATACTTTGCCCAATATTTGTTTCCTTATTTTTTTTTCTGAAAATTGAAACAGGAAATATCAACAAATATCACCAAGTAAAAATAAATCTTTATTTTGGTACAAAAAATCTTTCCTTTTTATCAAATCAAATAAAATCATAATTTTATTTTAGAAATAAAATCAAATCTTAATTTTATTTTGGAAATAAAATCAAATCTTAATTTTATTTTGGAAATAAAATCAAATCTTAATTTTATTTGATTTTGAAAGCAAGATTTTTTTTCCTTCTTTTATTCTATTATATACATATATGAATAATTAATATTTTTTTATAAAAGGAAATTAATAATTTTTGAAATCTTCCCTTATTGAGAATAAAATTAAATCTTATTTATATTTAGCAAATAATATCTTTAATATATTTCTATTTAAAAGCAAGATTAGATCCACTTATCTTTTGAAAACTCGATCAAATCTTTCCCTAAATAGGAATATGGTAAGTGCTTCTTCTTCTTCTTCTTCTCTTTTTTTGTTGTAAGTAGACTTTGAGGGATATATGCACGTTCCTCTGAAGCTCTTTGTTTTCTTCACCCTCCTTTTGCAAATTTGTCGCATCATTTTCTCGATCAATTGTCCCGCTACGAAGGTTCATCGTGTAAGGTAATTTTCTACTTCTCATATTAATAATCCTTTGAAGTTATTTGGTGACGATTGGGCTCGTATTTCAAGACTAGATACCATGTCTTCTATGAGTATTATGAAACCCATCTTCTAGATTTTCTATGTAGTCATGCGAATAACTTTGTCAATAAACGAAATTACTAGAACTCATTAGGCATATGATTCCATCTTCCCGAACCCACATGCTGCTGATGCAAGAAAACGAAATCCTCTTTAATAGCCTTATGTTGATTTTCATTTTTTTTTTCAAGCCTTATATTAACCCTGTTAGTTCCCAGTAGGCACACAATAGATCTATAAGGGGGGTTGAATAGATCCTTTTTAATTTTAAATACTTTTTTCTTTTATTTTGTATTGCTAATGAATTAGCATATGACAAACATAAAAATCTTTTCAAGCACAACGGAATAAGTAAAAGATCCCCTTCATTGAAATATTCATAATCATACATACATTTTTCTTAGAGTTAGTTTAGTGGTAAACCGTTAATGCATACATAGAAGTTATAGCAGTTAAGTGCATAATGTAACTGACATAAAGTAAATGACACAAGGGATTTTAAGTGGTTCAGAGACTCAAGTTCCTAATCCAATCTTCTGCTTTCAACTAGCAGGATTTCCACTAAGAAAGGGCAACACCCTGAATCACTAAGATTCTTTCAAGGCCAGCAGCCTTGGAACTTCAGTTCACTAAGAACTCTTCAAGGCCAGCAGTCTTGGAACTCCTCTAGTTCCCTAGGAACTCTTCAAGCCCAGCAGGCTTGGAACTTCATTTAGTCCCTCCGGACAAGGACCCCTCAGGCCCTGGTTTCTTGTTGTTGTTGATGTTGTTTTTGTTGGTGCTGAGCTGCTAAGATGTCTTTAAGCTTGAACATCTTTTGTACTTAGCATCTTGGTGTGGTCCTCTTTGTATTCTGCTTCGAGTCTGGACCACATCTTCTTTTGTGCAGCTGATCTTCATTCTGTTATGCTCATCTTCATACGATGTCAGCTGTGCACCATAACCATTTGGGTTTGCTTAGTGTTTGAGCTTTTGGTAGACTTCGTCTGGCATTTATCAATCCCTGAACCCTTCCAGACTGGTTTGCAGACATGGTTCTGCACTTATTCTGTTTCAACTTTAGGTTCATGGTGATTCATAGAGTGGCTCTCTGGATCTTCTTTGTGCTCTGCCACTTTTCTGAATGCTATGTTCTTGTCCTTCTCGGCTCTCAGCTTAGCTGCCATCTTCAGTGGTATTATCATCTTTGTTGAATGAAGCTTTAGTTTGTTCAAGTCCTTTTTCAAAGCTGCTTCACTTCCACCTTTGTAGTCTTACTGTCACTGAAACTTGTTCTGTTAAGCTCTGGTGGAACTCGTAGAGTCAACAATATCATTCTAACAACTCAACGATTCTGCAACTTAGCAATCATCAATAAGCTCTTTTGATTTTTGAAGCTCTTGTTGATTTATACTCCTTCCCAATCTTCCCGTTGGTATATAGCCGTTGAAAGTTATTTGAATTACTTCACAGATCTCGAGTTATTTGGTGTAGACTGCAGATGTGACATGACATCTCCTTTATGACTTTCTGACAATGCAGTCTACTGTTTTACCTACCCCATCAGAGATGTCATTTTGATGTCTCGGGCAGGTAGTCAACTTTATTTCCTCCTTCTGATTTCTTAGATCAGAGGTTGTCCTTTTGCATCGATGCTCTCAATAAGCTCTGTTTGAATATCAATCTTTAGATTGAATCGTTGTCAATGCTTTAATCTTCAATTAACCAAACTCTACGATGCTGATGCATATCTTCTTGGACCTGATCGTAGTGTCTTGTTGAATGTTGCTCATTGGCAGGTAGAGACAACACTATGATCTTAAAGAGTGTTTATTGGATCTTCAATGTAGAGCACCTCTTCTTTCTTTTGCACAGTGCTTCAACATTTCTGTTTTCCTCGACTGCTCTCAGATACGGATGGCTTGACTGCCCCTTCTGAATAACAAGACACTTCATATTTGTGGCATGCCCAACTCGCTTTCTCTTTGTGATCTCCCGTTCACTTATCATCAATGGACTGACCCAATGCTTAATCACTTTAGCCTTGTTCTTCATAGGCTGACCAGTATCTTTGTGAACACTCCATCAGTTCCTTCTTTATTTGGCAAACACTACGATCTTGTATACTTCCAAGATTGTTGTCTTCTGTTTACTTGACAGCTACTGCACTTGTTGACTTTCCTTAGTCAGTTACTGAAGTCTTCTTCTGATCAACTTGTGGAAGACTTCATCTTGAATGGCTTCATAACTCAATCTCGATGTTGATTGAGTTGGTGCTTAGATCTTCTGTTAGCTTGCATGCCATTCATTGAGTGCTCTCTGGTTTCCTTCAGGTGGGATGCATCTCTACAGCTTAGACCAGAGGCTTCATACTTTGAATATTCTGGGAGTGCTCATTTGTTGAGAATCGTATTTGCTCTACGATTCTGCCTTAGCATTGTGAGCACCTTTGTTGAGGCCTTAGTTCTACACTCTACGATTCGGCTTCGGCTGTGCAGACACTGTGACTTCGAGATCAGATCTTGACACTCTACGATTTCTGTCTTTATGCTTGTTATCTTCATCTGATCTTGCTCGACTACGATCTCTGCCTTTGATGTGATCAGTAGACTCTACGACTCCGAATGTGGTCTACGATTCTTGACTTGGCTTCGGCAGATGCTCGGTCGGCTCGTAGACATGCTGTCTCTATGATTCTGAACATGACTTCCTCAGCAGAGTACGGCTCCGAGGAAGTTCTTCTCGATACACTATGATCCTTCCTCGTCTCTCCTGGCAGTCGACGAACTCAGAGATCTCCTATCTTGCAGACTACGATTCCGCCTTGATAGTTCTCAAGTTTTCCTTAACTCTTCTGGCAGACTACGATTTTTGGTGCAGTGCTCGACGATTAGACAAGCCTATCTATTACATTATAAGATCAACATAACAAGCTTGATCTTTCTATATTTATATTCCTTGTACATCATTTCTTTTTAAAGACTTTACAAAGTTGTTTTGCTTATGTAGGATCAACCTAACACATTTGATCAATTCATTCTAAGTCCTTGTACATATTTTTCTATTATCTATCAAAGGACTTTACAACTTTTCTTGATGCAAGCATACTTGCATATTCATTCATATATATTATAATTAAATCATATATAAATAGGAATATCATTCACATGCTTAGTCCTGACAAACCTATAAGTTGCTGATGCTCCTAATGTAATTACTTTTCGTAGTAGGCATTGCTTCATGTTATGTTCTTGCCACGTGTTTGGAAATTGTGTTCCAAATAAAAGAAAAACAAATCGACTTCTTTATATTTGAATTCTTCTTGATTTCTTCATCTATTTGTTTTTTAGGTAATTGTATCCTTTCTTCTGTTTTCCGTGCTCCATCACCTTTATCATATCTTGGTTTTTCCCCTCAGAATTCATCAAAAAAGGCTATAATCTTTGCGGCGAAGGAGCATTCATTCTGAGCAGTTGATTGGTAGAGCAATAGGACCTCAAAGGTATGAAGGGGAACAACCCCTAGGTGGCCAAACCCTATAGGGGTCAAACCCTAGGGGGTCGAACCCAATAATGTTTTTTTTTGGATGAAAGAAACAACCCCTAGGTGGCCGAACCCTATAGAGTGCCAAACCCTAGAGGGCCTAACCTTATAGAATTTTTTTCCAGGACTCCCCAATCTTTATTTTGTCTTATGATCCCCATTACCTTGATTACATCTCAATTTTTTCCCTCGGATAATAAAGAAAGATTTGGCACTTTTTCGACGAAAAATACGAAGGAGAATAAAAATGCTTTACATGCAGCCGAATCACTCCAAATAGTCGAACCCTAGGGGGTGAACCCTAGGGGGGCGAACCCTAGGGGAAATCAATGTTTAGGCCAAAAAAATGAAGTTTGGGAGAAGCAGTTACTATTTGGATCATAACTTTTGGATCTGTTTGGAGTGTTGGGCCCGTAATATATCAAAGTGAAGCTAGAGACGAGCCATTGTTTATTCTTCTTCTTAGGTCCAAAAAAGTGTAAAAAAGGCTCCGAAGAATGCCTTTTGACTGTCCGAAATTTTTGGGAAATTTTTTATTGCGTAAGTGTAATCCCTAACTCTTTCTGACATTGTTTCTTCTTCTTAGGTGTTTTGAAGCTTAACTCTCGAACTTTCCTCTTTGCCATGGTGAGTACTTCAAGCTCAAACACTTTACTTGACATTCTTTCTTTGCTTTCTTTAGAGTTATTATAATGAACCTCCCCTTGTTTGTAGGCCCTTTCACCTGAATGATCTGCATAACCAAGAACTACCAAGGAGTCCCCATTCATCACCGATTGGGGGAGAGCTCCCTTCTTTGGTTCTTCTGACACCTTTTGGGATAGAGTTAAAGACTATGACCGTACAACTTTTCCTCCTCCAGAGAAAGAAGGCTTGTTTCTGTATGCGCCAGCTTCTGCAGTTTGGGATGACTTCCCCCATGCCGATTGCATTTAGAGAAGCAAGAGTACCCCTTCAGTCCCCTTTGCTTCCTGTCAGATTCGTCTGGTCGCATTCAAGGATGGCAAGATTAGACCGACGAGATCCTTGAAAATGCTGATTACGTGGAAATACTCAAGAGTGCAGGCATCTTTCATTGTATTCAACTGTGCTGAGGCCTATGTATCCAACATGACCATAACGCCCTTATTGTATTGATCTCACGATGGTGCTCCTCTACTTGCACATTCGACACTGCCTGGGGGGAATTCACCCCTACTCTAGAGGATGTCTAGGCCCTCTATCAGTAAGTTCTCTTTTTTTTTCTATTTCTTTCATTCATTCTCTTTTTTTTTTGAAATATTTATTTATTTTTAATTATATCTTGTAGCCTTCCTATTGTTGCTTCAAACTCCTGCGGCCCTTCTAGCATGTCCACTAGAGATAACGACTGTGTTGCCTACTTGATGGAAGCCTTCAAGCAATCTTCCCACTTTATCTCCCGTTTCAAGGGCGATACACTCCTTCCAGACTTCGAGACCTCCAGTCGACAAAAAAATTCTTGGTTATTGTGAGATCCCAAAATTATGAAATGAAAGTATTTAATTTTCTTATAATTATTATTTTATTTAGTAAATGGTTAAATTGAGAAAGGGTTAAAGTTAAGGGTGATATGTGAAAATTTTACAAAGTATGCAAGTTGTTATAAAATATTCATTTGGTCGGGGAATATTCTTTTTGTCAGGAAATTCGTACGACGACACAATCATTGGTGGACCCCACAACGGAAGTATTGTCGTAGTTAGATAATGACAGAATTATCTTTTTATAAAAATAACGACAAAAGTTTTAGCGTTAAAACTGTTGAACTACCCGGTAGTAAAAGTACAGTAATACGCGTGGTTGCATAGTAGCACAATGTATTGATTATTGATGCCTACGTGAGAAGTCACTTAGTTATACTCAATTATTACTACAGTAATTGCTACATCATATCTCTCACATTATTGATTCAATTATTGTCACAGTATCATTTGCATAATATTTTATATTATTAAATCAATAATTGAGACGAAAAAGTTATTCATATTATTATTTTCAATATTGACAATGTCGAGAAGTTCTGTCAAGGAGAGGTTAATCACCTAATTGCGCGCCAATAAGGAGAAATTCTTATCGGAAAGCCCCCTCTTTCCTGAGAATGACCTGATTGTTAAATATTGTGAATTATAATATTCATGATGAATAAGTTTGTGTTGATTAAAGGTGAAATGGATAGTTTCATTGTGTTGCAATTATTAGTGTTAGTGAAAATCGACATTTATTTCAATAATAATTGATGTTTGGAGGTTATTTTGACCAATCGGATAATTAACCGGATAAATGACCAATTAATTACTATTAATTCACATGATTATAACTATTTATTCACATGTGTGTACTATTGATTCACATTCTTGTACTATTAGGGGAGTTGGTGTAAGATTAATAATAATAGCACGACTAAGTTAAAAATGGAGGTATAGATGGAGGTACTATACTGTAATTCGTATTTTCACATGATTATAACTATTGATTCACATGATTGAACTATTGATTCACATTATTTACTATTAGGGTAGGTGGTGCAAGTTTGATAACACTTATAGGACTAAATTAAAAATAAAGAAAAAGAGGAAGGTATTATACTGTAATATTTTGAGTCCCTAAACGTACAATTATCAAAACTATATTTTCCTATAAATAGAAGCTCACTGTTCCTTCATTTCTCACCAATTCACTAAAGCTATAGAGCAATTATTATAGAGAGAAGTTATAGAGAGAAACAAGAAGAGAAGTCTGTTACCTCATTATTCCCGTATCCAGTCTTCTTCTAAGGTAAGGGGTATTATTCTTTCGTATTCATGAAGAGAGTTATTTTCTTTCAATACTCGTAAGGGTTGTTATTCCATTCTTTATTATTATGTTGGAATAACCTGTTTATGCAAAGTACCGCATACATGGTAAAATTCTTCTGTTATTCTATTCTTTATTATTCTGTTGGAATAACCTGTCTGTGCGGTCTATCTCATGCCTGGTGAATTATGTTGTTATTCCATTCTTTATTATTCTGTTGGAATATCCTGTCTGTGCGAATTACGCATGACCTGGTTCCATTCTTTATTATTCTGTTGGAATAACCCGTCTATGTGAATTACCGCATGCATGATGAATTCTTCTGTTATTCCATTCTTTATTATTTTGTTGGAATAACCTGTCTACGCGGACTACCGCATGCATGGTGAATGACATTTCATATTCATTCTTTATTAAATTATGGAAATGATCTGTCTACGTGAATTACAGCATGGCGGATGAAAATCCATTTGTAGTTTCGTATATTCTATTATACTCGTATAAGATATCATTTCTTTTGTAATCGTCATGAAATATCATTTTATTTGGTATTTTATTTACGAGTTACTATTCATAGGTTACTATTCACTCTAGTATTATTCACACGGGTATTCGGGGTACTTTTCGTGTCGGAGTACTATTCACGAGTTACTATTTATGGGTTACTATTCAGCCAAATTACTATTCACCCGAATAATATTCACTCGGGTATTTGGGGTACTTTTCATGTCGGGGTACTATTCACGAGGTACTATTCCCAAAGTACTATTCATGGAGTACTATTCACGGGGTACTATTTATCCGAAAAATATATATTTTTTTTCTGTCTAAATTATTTTCGGTACATAAATATTATTCTTGAATTTTACTCTACAAAGAAATATCATGTTGACAATTTGGACGTTATTGATGTCTGGATAAATTAAATTATAAATCTTTAAAATTTATCCTTAAACTTGTTTTATTGAATTATTATGTCATTATCATCATCCTCATGCTTATATTATGATGAAAGTCATCTTTGGCTTACGTGCAAAGATGGACTGTTGAATATTGGTTTTACAGTTATAAATCTTTGGCTTACGTGCAAAGATGGACTGTTGATTATTGGTTATTTGGCTTACGTGCAAAGATGGACTGTTGATTATTGGTTTTAGAGTTGTATATCTTTGGCTTACGTGCAAAGATGAACTATTAATTGATGAGTATCTTTGTCCTATGTGCATAGATGAACTGTTTATTGGTATGATTATGACCAGGGATCATTCGGTATAATCATGACCCATAATGTTATAGATGATGTGGTAAACGTCCTCATTGGCCCATAGTGCATTGATGGACAGTTATTGGTATGATTATAACCATGGATTATTCGGTATAATCATGACAATTGATGATTACATGAATATCCATGGCCGTAGTGAAGGGATGATTCGATGAAGTGGATTATTTATTAAGCCGAGTCTCAGCGATAAAATATTGATTATACACTTTTAATTCGTAGAATATAGTAGATATCATGCTCTACTTGACTATTCTAAAATACAGTTGTATATCTTTGGCCGTAATTCAAAGATGAATTTATTAGTATGATTATGAGCAGAAATTGTGATTTGGTATAACCATGATTTTTGATGTTTCAGGTGAAGATAGGTGATGAAAATTATCTTTGTCCTGGGTTCGAAGAGGAATTTAGAATCGCAATTTTGATTATGAGTTATTCATATGATTGTGGACAGGAATCGTTGATTGATGTTACAGGGATAAAACATTATTGGTGGACTTCTAACATGGAGAAGATAATAGACCTGATGATCTATTTGACTCTTGTAATAGAATGCTCGTTCCACTGCAACTATGGTTGAAAAGTTTTATCATCTACCATATGTTCTAAATCTCTGATTTATTACTGATGAAGGCTATTGATAATGTAAATTATCTTTAGTCATGATATTCTTTACTGGGCTAGTTGTGCTCACCCTTTTTGCTTCACAATTCCTTTAAGGTAATATGAGTGTTGCTCGGTCGAGCGGGGATAACAGGGGAATAGAACAGTGGTCTATAGTTGTTGAGGTTCTCCCTAAATAGTATGAAAATAATTTTGTTGAGAACTTTAGA
This sequence comes from Panax japonicus, assembly GCA_020205505.1. Classification (NCBI taxonomy): domain Eukaryota; kingdom Viridiplantae; phylum Streptophyta; class Magnoliopsida; order Apiales; family Araliaceae; genus Panax; species Panax japonicus. The sequence goes on from CM035096.1 coordinate 46,153,862, forward strand.
TAAGTTTGTCGTATTGTATACGTCATTTGATATTTAATTTTGGTGAACCGAATAGGGTGAGGTGTACCCAACTTTGGAAGGGTGTTTTGCCGCTATCATACAAGATGTCTAATGACATACAACCTCATGTTATCATAAGACGGGGTTGTGCACATCCACTTACTGAGTATATCTACGAGCACTACCTACATGATCTTGGAGTTTATTTGAAATATAATTTTCACTTGGAGACAACAAAGATAATTATATGTTAAGAGAAGACTCACCATTGGAAAGAAGATGATAATAATCTTCTTGTTTTTCTTTGGGGACTTTTGGGTCAACCAAGGATAATTTTGTGGACATATGATACTTATCATAACCTAGACGCATTGCCTCCTATGTACGAAGGTTTCCTTGAGTATTTTCCAAAGATTTTAATTTCTAAAATGATTTTTGACTGTACCTTTATGCAAGGTACCATTGTAAGGTCTTGTGGTCAAGGCACCACGAAAGTTATATATATTTGTATTAAAACTCACAACTTATTTGTTGTCGTACTCTGCACGACAATTCAACAGTTGTATAAATGAATTTTATATTTGATTTTTATAGTGCGATATCTGGCGACTAAGAATGGGTCGTGTGGACCTATTTTGGGGGCGTCACAGTTATGCTGGGTACACTACTTCTTCCGTGACTACAAGACCAACCAGTGGGACATCTCTATTCATGACAAATCTGTTCTTGCCCTCCATGGAGAGACTTGTCCCTTTCCTCTGGCAGCTTATTAGGCTATGTGGCTATCCCGTTTCCTTTTTCCCGGGTCTCCCATAGACGGTCCTTCTGCCCGTATGTTTAGTTTGGCAGCGTTATTATCTTGGGGCTTGGAGATTGCCCTTTCTTATCTCTTCCTAGGGACCTTATATCGTCGCCTAGATGAAATAACCCGTGTCATGAAAGAATCCGTTGGGAGGTAATCACTTTCATATTTTTTTTATTAATTGTCTTTCAAACTGCACTTCTTTTCCTTTAACCTTTTTCTTATTATTTTTTTATTTACCCAGGTATGATGTCAATTGCTTCATTCCATGCTCATTTCTTCAGATTTTTTTTTCGAACGCTTTTCAAGTTATTCCACTCTTGAGCATCTTTCTAAGAAGAAGAAAAAGTCTCATCTTTTTTCATCACCCAACATCATTCCTCGAACGACCGTTGGATTGACCTCTAATTTAGTCCCGACAGTACGGATTTGTGGCCTTTCCTTGATGATTATTCATGCTTCACTGCTCGTCCCTATACTATTGTTTCAAAGGGTTGCGATCATCTACCTCATTTTTACAAGTGCAAATTTTGTACATACTCAAGCCTCAACAGAAACAACTTGAGTGGTTTTGCGCTGTCTTGGTTCATTTTCCTTCGGTCTACAAAGCTTCCCTATTTCATTGAGAATAATGGTTTTGGCACTGTACTGTATTCTCCTCACAGGGTCATGAGGCAATTCCGATATGACTAGGAACGCCCTTTCGGTCACACCTGCCGGGGGAATTATGAGGATGTTCTTCTTAATTTCGTCTCGGCCTTCCCCTCTTTTACATGGGCATTTCCAAGGCTACCAAGTGATCCTTATAGATCCCATCCTTTTGTTATACCAGATGATTCTCGAAGCGGGTGATATACTATTGGCGAACATAACTACTGGCATGTCAATCTTAAAAGATGGGAGGATGATACCTTGATTTGTTCATTGCCAGTTTCTATTCAGAAATGTCTCCAATAGGGCCGACTGTTATGCTCTCCCAAATATTATAGGGTTTTATAATAACACTAGCGATAACCCGTGCCTGAAGACTCTGTATAATTCAAAATAAAAATAAAAATAAAAATAAATCATCAACACAAACAAATGAAGCATTGAATATGGACACACACTAAACTAAAAGCCTAAATTAATTCTTAACACACCCGCACTTTCCATACATACTCCACAAAGCATTTAAATGAAAATTCTTATTCAGACAAATTTCAATGAATAAATAAATAATATCCAACTTTAATAGTCAAATTCTATTAAATTTAAACTAAGTTTAACAACACTTCAATTTTTTTTTATTATTTATAAGCCTTTTTGATTGATTGTAACTTTTAAAATTCTCATAAATTTAAACTAAGTGAGATGATGGATGTGGGTTTGATTTTTGAGAGATAAATTCTTGGCTGTCGGATGTTGAAGCCCCCAAATGATTTTAGATATGATTTTAGATCGTTGGATGTTAAGGCATAAATTGTTTTGAGGCCGTTGGATGTTGAAGCCTTGGGATTTGAGCCACTCTGTTTTATATTATAGATTTGAAACGGATGGAGTATTAGTATGAATAAACACAATTTTAGATAGATATATAAATGATAATTTTTTTTAATAATTTCTATTAGTTTTATCTTATAACGAATATTATAGGGTTTTATAATAACACTAGCGATAACCCGTGCCTAAAGGCACTGCATAATTCAAAATAAAAATAAAAATAAATCATGAACACAAAAAAATGAAGCACTGAATATGAACACACACTAAACTAAAAGCCTAAATTAATTCTTAACACACCCGCACTTTCCATACATACTCCACAAAGCATTTAAATGAAAATTCTTATTAAGACAAATTTCAATGAATAAATAAAGAATATCCAACTTAAATAGTCAAATTCTCATAAATTTAAACTAAGTTTAACTACATTTCAAGATTTATTTTTTATGATTTATAAGTCTTTTTGATTGATTGTAACTTTTAAAATTCTCATAAATTTAAACTAAGTGAGATGATGGATGTGTGTTTGAATTTTTGAGAGATAAATTCTTGGCCGTCGGATGTTGAAGCCTAAATTATTTTGAAGCCGTTGGATGTTGAAGCCTTGGGATTTGAGCCGGTCTGTTTTATATTATAGTTTTAAAACAGATGGAGTATTAATATGAATAAACACAATTATAGATAGATGTATAAATGTAATTTTTTTTACAAATTTCTATTAGTTTTATCTCATAACGAATATTATAGGGTTTTATAATAACACTAGTGATAACCCGTGTCTAAAGGCACTGTATAATTCAAAATAAAAATAAAAATAAATAATGAACACAAAAAAATGAAGCACTGAATATGGACACACACTAAACTAAAAGCCTAAATTAATTCTTAACACATCCGCACTTTCCATACATACTCCACAAAGCATTTAAATGAAAATTCTTATTAAGACAAATTTCAATGAATAAATAAAGAATGTCCAACTTTAATAGTCAAATTCTCATAAATTTAAACTAAGTTTAACCACATTTAAAGATTTATTTTTTATTTTTTATAAGCCTTTTTGATTGATTGTAACTTTTAAAATTCTTATAAATTTAAACTAAGTGAGATGATGGATGTGGGTTTGAATTTTTGAGAGATAAATTCTTGGTCGTCGGATGTTGAAGCCTAAATTGTTTTGAGGCCGTTGGATGTTGAAGCCTTGGGATTTGAGCTACTCTGTTTTATATTATAGATTTAAAACGGATGGAGTATTAATATGAATAAACACAATTATAGATAGATGTATAAATGTTAATTTTTTTTTTACAAATTTCTATTAGTTTTATCTCATAACGAATATTATAGGGTTTTATAATAACACTAGCGATAACCCGTGCCTAAATGCATTGTATAATTCAAAATAAAAATAAAAATATATCATGAACACAAAAAAATGAAGCACCGAATATGGAAACACATTAAACTAAAAGCTTAAATTAATTCTTAACACACCCGCACTTTCTATATATACTCCACAAATCATTTAAATGAAAATTCTGATTAAGACAAATTTCAATGAATAAATAAAGAATAATCAACTTTAATAGTCAAATTCTCATAAATTTAAACTAAGTTTAACTACATTTAAAGATTTATTATTTATTATTTATAAGCCTTTTTGATTGATTGTAACTTTTAAAATTCTCATAAATTTAAACCAAGTGAGATGATGGATGTGAGTTTGAATTTTTGAGAGATAAATTCTTGGCCGTCGGATGTTGAAGTCCTAAATGATTTTAGATCGTTGGATGTTGAAGCCTAAATTGTTTTGAAGTCGTTGGATGTTGAAGTCTTGAGATTTGAGCCGGTCTGTTTTATATTATAGATTTAAAACGGATGGAGTATTAGTATGAATAAACACAATTATAGATAGATGTATAAATGTTAATTTTTTTAACGAATTTCTATTAGTTTTATCTCATAACGAATTTTATATGGTTTTATAATAACACTAGCGATAACCCGTGCCTGAAGGCACTGTATAATTCAAAATAAAAATAAAAATAATTCATGAACACAAAAAAATGAAGCACTGGATATGGACACACACTAAACTAAAAGTCTAAATTAATTCTTGACACACCCACACTTTCCATACATACTCCACAAAGCATTTAAATGAAAATTCTGATTAAGATAAATTTCAATGAATAAATAAAGAATATCCAACTTTAATAGTCAAATTCTCATAAATTTAAACTAAGTTTAACTACATTTCAAGATTTATTTTTTTATTATTTATAAGACTTTTTGATTGATTGTAACTTTTAAAATTCTCATAAATTTAAATTAAGTGAGATGATGGATGTGGGTTTGATATTTTAAGAGATAAATTCTTGGCCGTCAGATGTTGAAGCCCCAAATAATTTTAGATCGTTGGATGTTGAAGCCTTAAGATTTGAGCCGCTTTGTTTTATATTATAGATGTACCATTTGTATAATTTATTGAACCTTTGAGCCTCTGATGTGATCTATGCAGCTGTTTCATCTGGCAAACAGTCTCCCATCCTTTGTGGCTAACCAGCTGCCAAGTATTTGCTGCTTCTAGTTAAATGCAAAAATACTTGTTCCCAGTTAGTTGCTTTATTTATATAAAAATTACAAACACTATCTTTGTTATTTTTATCACCATTAATTCTTGAAAATTACGACTGAGGGGAATAAATATTTGCTTAACATATCTGTAGTTATACAAACATAAATACTTGCTATCACACTGCCTAATGTTGGAAGTAGATAATATCATTTTTAGTGACTATCTTTCTAACTTATTACGATTATAAGGAGTGAAAAGTATTAATGTTATATATTTTTTCTTTACTCTTCTCTCTTCTTGTTGATGTTTCAGTGTTGTTGCTTGGTGTGGTAAGCTAAATTCCATAACATGTGCATCAGAAACTTGTGCTAGAATTACAAGGTTAGAATGAGAACAAATCCTTTTTTCCCAGGGAATGTATTGGCCTTCTTTATTTGTAATTTCCCCCCTAGCTTTGTTATTTCCATTAGTATACTCTCTCTTGCTATCAGTTTTCATCCATATTCCTTTTAGATTTGTGGGGATTATACTCTCTTAACAGTTGTGCATTTAGCTAAAACTACGTCTATGGCATCATACTTGCTCTTGTTTTATTTTTTTTGAAAAAGTAGTCTGAAAATGATTAATGCCTTCCGATGTTATTTTTTCTTGTAATTCCACTGCAAATGTTACCAAGTACCAAGATGTTTGCAGTTCACTATCTTGGCTACCCTTCAATAATTAAACATGCAATGGAAACTCTGGGCGGAACTGAAGGTATTGAAAAGGTATGAACAGAGGCGAAACTAGGGGGGCATCTGCCCGCGGTAGCAGCTGCGGTCTAGGCTGAACTAGGGGGGCGGGGAGGACGGTGGCCAGCCAACCACTGCTCCATAATTGCTGTCAAGCAGCTTTCTTCAAAATCAAAGCAAGGGAACCGTGAGTTTGTCAATGAGATAGGCATGATTTCTGATCTGCAACACCCACATCTTGTAAAGCTGTATGGGTTTCAGGTAACTTTGCTATTCAATTCTTCTTCTTCAATTTCAAATTTTCTGCCTTATAGCTTATAATTTAGAAAAAAAAACAAAATAATATGGATTGTATAAAAAGAGGAAGTGAATGCTGAGTTTTAGTTTTGATATTTAGAGACCAATCTCTCTTGCTCCTTTCTCATTTTCATTAGCCCTCACTCTCTAGACCAGAGGCGGAACTTATGTGAATGAGATAGGCATGATTATGTAAAATAAGTTTATAGAAATTGGATGGAATATATTTGTTATTGAAGTGAAATTGGTTGGGGGAGTTTTAATTATGGAACCATGAAGGGTTCAGATGATATAAGGATGTAATATTGTAATGGAGGTTATGTGTTTATATGTTTGGATTTCATGAAATTATGATTTTTAAAGCTTGCATACCATGTGTTTGTATAAATGCCATAAAGAGGTTAATTTGGTTAAAACATGAAAATTAACAGGTTCTCTCTGTAAATTGATGTACATACATGAGTTATAAGTTAACTTAAGTTATTTGAGCGCTTCATCAGTTAAAAAAAATCATAAGTTTCATCTGTTGGAAGTCCGACACCAAGTTTCTTGTTTACATAATCTTAAAATGTGTGGATACACAAATAATTTTCTAGAGTTTTTTTTCCAACTTCCTTCTGAACTTTAATGGCCTCTTTCTCTGCCAACTTTTTTTTCCCTCTCTAACGCCTGTTTAGTTTTAGCCTTCTATTCCTTTAGCTTCAATTCCTTTAACTTCATATCGTCAACTTCATTTTTCTTCAGAAGAGGAATTTTTTTTGACTTTTTCCAACTCAAATATTGCCTCTCTATCTTTCACAAGACTTTCCTCTACAGTACTTTTGCAAGAGAAATTTCTTCGGATCGGATTGTAGCTTGTATCGCCGCCGTCATGATTTTGCAAGTATATTTTGACCCCCTCTCAAAAGTTTCTGGTTTCGCCACCGGGTATGACACCCATAGTGTATGCATATTTTGTTTAATAGTTATATTTGGATGTTTTGCTATATATCATAATCTTTACCCTTTAGTAAATTCTCCTTCCCATTGATTTTGTAACATTTTTATAGTGAAATCAAAGACAATGCACTGGCTTTAACTTTAAGGCATATAAATTACTCTTAATTTATATCTCAAATTTGATATGTTCTTTGTTTGCTTCTGTGTTGCTCAAGCTGACTCATAAGGCCCAATAAGATATTAAATGTGAGTCAGAAACTATTATTGCAGTATTATATGTTTAATTTTGGAATGTATTGTAACATGATGTTCATTATTCAAATTACCTCGCAAAGTTGTTATCGCCAGTATTGAGTCCTGCCACACCTTTGGTAAGGAAGTGCAGGGTTTAACTGCTACTTGACATGGATATGTATTTATGCAATGAACACGTCTGTAATGAGTGTCATATTTGTAGATGTAAGCAGTTGAAAGAAAGAAGAAATAGCCAAATAATTTGCTACAATATTGATATCATGTCTATTTTGAGCATAAGTAAAGGCCAAGAATATGTTCCAGGGCCTATCAAAGGATAAATGTGGAGTAGATGGTGCAAGCATATATATATATATATATATATATATATATATATATATATATATATATATATATAGGATAAAGATCAGGTCCGGACTCCCGGACGGGAGAAAATCCGGACCTGAAATTTTTTTTTTTTTTTTTTTTTTTTGTAGAACAACTAAAAAAAAAAAAAAAAAAATTTATGGAACTGAAATTTTTCAATAATACAGTGTTTTGGGTGTGTTTTTAATACCTACACCAACCAATGTATGTACAGTCTGCCCAGACTGTACAGACATGTTTTGTTATAAGCATCCAAATCACGCCCAAAACACTGTATAATGTAAAAATTTCAATTCCATAATTTTTTTTTTTTTTAGTTGTTTCAAAAAAAAAAAAGCAAAAAAAAAAAAAAAAAAAAAAGGTCCGGATTTTAAACCTGTCCGGGAGTCCGGACAGGATCCGGACTATATATATATATATATATTGGATCAGGTCTGGACCTCCCGGACGGGAGAAAATCCGGACCCAATTTTTTTTTTTTTTGGTAGAACAACTAAAAAAAAATAAAATTATGGAACTGAAAATTTTCCATAATACATTGTTTTGAGTGTGTTTTTAATACCTACACCAATCAATGTATGTACAATCTGCCCAGACTGTACAGAAATGTTTTGGTATAGGCATCCAAATCACGCCCAAAACACTGTATTATGTAAAAATTCCAATTCCATAAAAATTTTTTTTTAGTTGTTTCAAAAAAAAAAGCAAAAAAAAAAAAGGTCCGTATTTTAATAGAGTCCGGGATCCCGGACTGGATCCGGACTATATATATATATATATATATATATATATATATATATATGTAAGCTTTTAGCCATGACTAATAGACACATAATTCATACATTTTATTATCCCTAATTTTATCCTTTTAATTATATTAGTTTATTAAATTAATATGTTTTATTTTATTATATAAGATTTAATATTTGTTGCAATAAAGTTAAAATCTTGGTGATCAAGTGATATTTAATGCTCTTATTCATGTAAGGAATATTTAAGAAGAATCCTGCAAGGAGAAGGAAAGAGGTTGAACAATCTTGGTGTGCAAGTCAAATCCAACAAGAGAAAGGAAAATATATCTAGAAGATCTCTTTGAGAAGTAGATTGCCACTGGGAAGTTGAAACCTACATAAAAAGGAAACAAAAGTGTCCTAGTTCAATGAATCTAAATTAGAGTTCAAAGTTATTTTTCCTATAAATAGGCCTCTTGTTTTAGAGAGAAAGGCACCACTTCTTATTTTCTTTTTCTTAGTTTTCACTAGTGTAGAAGGGAGTAAGATATTTAAAGCTGTTGTCTTTTCCCTTATTCCAATCATGTGTGGTACTACTGTCAGGGAGTATTTGTAACTTTATTTTATTGATATAATAGAAATTGTCTTTTAATTATTGTTCTTATTTCATGCAAATAGTAGTACTAATATTATTTGTTTTTGTTTTTAATTCCATGGCTAATTAAATTTCAAATACCTAGGATCACTACAAAAAATCGTATCATAGTCGACGGGACCATTGGCGACGGGCACCACGCCGTCGAGTATGACATCAATGGCTAATGACTCATGTTGGCAATGACACCCTAAACCTCATTCGCGCCAAGGCTACCATTACGCGCGTGCACCAAAAGTGAGGGTCGACGAGGCAAAGGACATTGGCGACGGTCTCTGCCGTCGAGAATGAGTCATTAGCGACGGGCACAATATCGACGGGCATAGCTGTCGAGAATAATGTTCTATTTAATCTGTAAATTTTAGTTTCTATTCTCTCTCTTTTCTTTTTCTTTCTCCCGCTCGACTTTTCCTTCCTTCCCTTGATAATGTTATCATCGCCGTGCCCTACCTCGCCTTCGCCATCTCCATCGATCTCCTTGTCATCCGTCCCTCTCTCTTTATTCACCATCTGGAGCCCTTCTCTCCCACCGTCTGGCCCTCCCGTTTCTTCCTCCCCTTTCTTGGCCACTGTTCTCACCCACTTTCTTTCCTCTTTTCGCCATCTCTTACCTGGTTCTCCATTTTTGAAGCTTAAATTAGTAAGTTAAACTTACATATTCTTAGGCTTTTATTTGTAATTAAGTTCCAATATTGTCAGGTTAGGGTTTAATTTATGTTTTCTATAAGATGTAAATTTTATTTTATTTTGATTTAGGTTGCAGTACATAACAACATCTTCAGAGGGCACTGCTCTCCTCCGCGTAATTAATCTCCTAATTTGTAAGTTTTGGATGTGATTTTATATATGCTAATGGTGATATACATTTGATTTTAATGTCCTTTTGTGTTAATAGTTCCATTTTTATTGATAAGTTTGTGTTAATAGTGAGTATATATTTGATTTGGTGTTAATAGTTCCATTTTGATCTTTTACTTTAGCTATATCATAAGTATTGTTATGTTGGAATAGTGATATAAATTTGGCAAATGTGACTTGCTGTGGAACAGATAGAACATTACTTTTTATAGCAAATGTTGTTAATTAAATTTGTGATTACATTTGCATCTATATCTGTGATAATCTTTAATGTTGAAGTTTACGTTGTAATGATTTTCCAATGGCAAGATGTTGTTTATCACAATTTGCTTCATTCTCCATTAAGTATGTTTAGATTTAGGTCCACCAATTTAGTTTGATCTGTTGGTTTAGTTTGTTGATATCTTGCCCCTCTTATTTTCTTACTGTGGCTCTCATGCCTACTAGCATGGGTCTTAATTAGCTTTTGGGGCCAACACAAATTTACATGGACCTCAAGTCTAGAACACCTTCTCAAGTCTAGCCAAATCAATCTCTTAAATAGTAAGCTACTTATTAAAATCACTCATTTGGAACATTTTCCCAACCTTATTACCTTATTTTTCTACAAATTGTAATGTCAAAACAAACATGTACAAGAAAGAAACTTCTTTTTTTTAAATAACTTTAAGAACAACTACGGGTGGAAACATTCAAAACAATCACTTGTCGTTGCAGACACTACCTCAAGGTTTCACAAACAAAAAGGCACAAGACCATTTTCAATAGAATCAAAACAGTGTCATTATGACAATTGATCAAAAAATGGTGGTTCAATTCTAGAATCCACTATTTGTAATGGTGGGGAATAAAAGAACAAATGAACATCCGATAGAACCCAAAACTTCAGTTGGAACCCTAAGAACTTTATACTTAGAGAGTAAGTTATATACACCCTTCCTGTATAGTTCTTAATAATCTCATCCTAGCTAGTAAATAAACATGAGCCTATGAACCTAATTATATATAGTATTTTCACTTATCTACGCCAAAAACTGTTAAACAGAGTCATTTTGTTGATCAAGATAAATCACAACTACTGTAATGTCATCATGTAAACACATACATAGGTATTAGGCACGTGTTACAACTTACAGGACTCGATTCCGATATACGGTTGTCGAGTTATTAGTCTGTTTGTCAAACTTGCCAACACTTAGACAAAAAGCCGAAAAAGAGACCAAAACTCGCCTCGGTCGACGAAATAACACGCAAACACATACATATCATCGCATAGGTATTAGGCACGCGTTATAACTTACGGGGCTCGATTCCGATATACGGATGCCGAGTTATCAATTCGTTTGCCAAACTTGCCAACACTTAGGCAAAAAGCTAAAAATGAGACCAACACCCGCTTTGGTCGTTGAAATGACATGCAAACACATACATAGCACCGCATAGATATTAGGCACGTAAAACTTATGGGTCTCAATTTCGATATACGGAGGCCGAGTTATCAACCCGTTTGCCAAACTTGCCAACACTTAGGCAAAAAGTCGAAAATGAAACCGAAACCCGCCTCAGTCGTCAAAACGACACACAAACACATACATAGCACCGCATAAATATTAGGCACGCGTTATAACTTACAGGACTCAATTCTGATATACGGAGGCCAAGTTATCTGCCCGTTTTCCAAACTTGCCAACATTTAGGCAAAAAACTAAAAATGAGACTAAAACCTGTCTTGGTTGTCAAAACAATATGCAAACACATATATAGCGCTGAATTGGTATTAGGCACACTTTACAACTTATGGAACTTGATTCCGATATACAGATGCCTAGTTATCAGCCCATTTGCCAAACTTGCCAGCACTTAGGCAAAAAGCTAAAAAAGAGACCAAAACCCGCCTTGGTCGTTGAAATGACACACAAACACATACATAGCACCACATAAGTATTAGGCACACATTAAAACTTATGGGACTTGATTCCGATATACGGATGCCGAGTTATCAACCTGTTTGCCAAACTTGCCAATACTTAGGCAAAAAGCCGAAAAAGAGACCAAAACCCGCCTCGATCATCAAAACGACAAGAAAACACATACATAGTACCGCATAGGTATTAGGCACATGTTATAACTTACGGGACTCGATTCCGATATACGGATACCGAATTATCAGTCTGTTTATCAAAATTGCCAACACTTAGGCAAAAAACCGAAAAAGAGACCAAAACTTGCCTTAGTCATCGAAATGACACGCAAACACATATATAGCACCACATAGGTATTAGGCGCGCGTTACAGCTTACGGGGCTCGATTCAAATATACGGATGTCGAGTTATCAGCCCGTTTGCCAAACTTGCCAACACTTAGGCAAAAAGCCAAAAAAAGACCAAAACCCGCCTCAGTTATCGAAACGACACACAAACACATAAATAGCACCGCATAAGTATTAGGCACACGTTAAAACTTACGGTGCTTAATTCCGATACACGGAGGCTAAGTTATCAGCCCGTTTGCCAAACTTGCCAACACTTAGGCAAAAGCTGAAAATGAGACCAAAACCCGCCTCGGTCGTCGAAAAGACACACAAACACATACATAACACCGCATATGTATTAGGCACACGTTACAACTTATGGGGCTTTATTCCGATATACGGTGGCCGAGTTATCAGTCTGTTTCCCAAACTTGCTAACACTTAGGCAAAAAGCCAAAAATGAGACCAAAACCCGCCTCAATCGTCGAAATGACACGCAAACACATACATAGAACCGCATTGGTATTAGGCACATGTTACAACTTATAGGACTCAATTCTGATATACGGATGCCGAGTTATCAGCTTATTTGCCAAACTTGCCAACAATTAGGTAAAAAGCCAAAAAAGAGACCAAAACCCGTCTCGGTCATCGAAATCACACGCAAACACATACATATCACTGCATAGGTATTAGGCATGCGTTAAAATTTACAAGACTAGATTCCGATATACGGATACCGAGTTATCAGCCCGTTTTCCAAACTTGCCAACACTTAGGTAAAAAGCCGAAAAAGAGACTAAAACCCTTCTCCGTTGTCGAAACGACACACAAACACATATATTGCACTGTATGGGTATTAGGTATGTGTTATAACTTACAGGAGTCGATTCCGATATACGGATGTTGAGTCATCAGCCCGTTTGCCAAACTTGCCAACACTTGTAGAACACAAACTAAAATAATTTTAATATGCTTTATTTTCAACTTTGTTATTAATATTTTAATTTTGTAGGGTCTTGTTTATGAGACTCGTGTGGGGTGGAGGCTGCGGCGTAAGCGATTCCTATGGAGGAGATGGTGATGACCGCCGTGCTGATGCTGATGAGACTATGGAGGGTTGGACCGGTTCTCGGATCAGAGGTAGGATTGACGATGGGACCGGAGGTGGGACCAACGATCGTACGATAGATGACAGTGATGATGACATTGACAGTCCTGATCTTGGGCTGTAGTATTTATGTTTATATTTTGACTTTCATGTATGTATTTATTTAGCTTTTGAGTGGTACAAACTAGAGTTTTGTATCTAACTATATTGATTGTTGATAGTAAAAGATATGATTGTTATTGATATGCGTACATTGTCATTATTTGTTTTTCTTTAATTTATAACAGGTACAATTATGTATATGTAAATGAATAGGGGAATTTTGCAACTTTTATAATTTTTTAAAGCAGGGCATGGCGATAGGGTGCCGTCGAAAATGACCTATAGCGACGGTTCCAAAAATAGATTAATTAAAGGTCATTGACAATGGGAATAGGCACCTATTGGCGGAGATAGTGCCACCGGGAATGACTGTATAATTAAAATTAAAAAATGATTATTGCTGACAATCTGTTCTTCGCTAGTGCCGTCGCTAATGGCTAATGGCCGACGGCATACCGTCGGCAATGACCCCGTCGACAATGACATTGTTCCCGACGACGAGCGACGGGAGCCAGGGGAGACGATCTTTGGGGCGGCGAGAGGGGCGACAGGGATTGCCGTCGCGAATGAGCTCATTTCTGACGGCATGGCCTGTCGGCAATGACCTTTTTTTTGTAGTGGATGATGATGAAACTAAATATTTCATAATAATATTCTCTTTCCGTTCCAAAATTAATGCCTAATTATTTTCGCCTTTATATTTTCCTTCGCATAAATTGCATATGATTTTTATATTGATTGCGAGGTTTTGATAAGTTATAGTTAATTTGTTAATTTTCCATAACTTATGCTTGCCCATATAAATTATTTGAATCATTATTTTTAAAGGGAAGGGAAAATAATTTGGGAATTAATTTAGCAAATAAGAAGTTATTTTTATGTTAATATTTGGTGGAATCTGATTCCTAGGTATCTTTTCTCATTAATAATTTTCGTTATTAATTAACAGTTTGCATAATTTAATTAATAAATCTTCTCCACCATTTGTGTTTCTAATTTGCCTAAAATATTAATTAAGTATATATTAAAGAATTGATCTAGTATCTGTGGTTCGACCTACACTTGCCAAATCTACAATAGACGATGTGCACTTGCAGTACATAATTTTAACACATCAAGTTTTTGGCGTCATTGCCGGGGACTAGACTTAATTTTATATTCCTTAATTTTTATTTATTCGAATTATTTTTTTTCTATTCTAATATTTTTTTATTTTTCAGGATTATCTAAGCGGTTCAACGGTACGGAAAGACAAGATTATTGATGCGCTTTTCTTGGTATTCTGTATCTTAACTCAAAAAAATAAAAATAAAATTAGTAGCTTATTTTTTCTTTTTGTTAGTTAGAAAACTTATTGCATTCATGTATTTACTCACGTAGAGCACATCCTGTTAGGTTTTTTATTTGTTGTCAAATATAAACTGTGGTGATTGCAGGAGGATTGGGGTACGTCAAAATTTCTCATTCTTTTGTAATTCACATAGTTTTAGGACATTTTATTTGTTTATAGTTTTTTTATTTGTGCATTTTCATATTTAATCTAACATTAAGGGCACAACATGTAATAAGATAAGGTGGGGATTTCATCACCCTTCCTTGGCCCACAAATAACCCAATTTGCATTTTGCATAACCATGACCTAATAAAATTAAGTAGACGTTGGTCCCTAGGACTTTCGAGCTCAATTAGGATAAGAAACTCCAAGAGGAGGCTGAATTTCAAATTAATAAAACTATTGGTGTCTAGGCAAGTGGTTCAAAAGGTAAACGCCTAAAGATTGTGTGATTATTCAATTAGTCACCGTATCTACGGAGAGACTCCCACCTTTCTTACACTTACCTGGCTAGTGGTGTGATTAATTTCGTATTTGGTGGACCTTGTGGTGTAACTTGGAACAATTAAGAGCTGTCTAGATTTTATTTAGATTGACCTTAGAAGTAATTTTTGTTATTATTTGTTTTTTGGTGCTTATATACTTATTTACTAAGCAAGGTATGCAAAAAGTGCGGACTAGGGATGAAACATCCCGATTAGTGAGAAAACTTGATTTTTCGAATTTCACTTTAAAAGATCCCACTTTAAGAAAAATAAAAAGCGCACAAACTAATTTTTTAAGGAATCGATGTTATCCTTCTCGCTCTGCCCAACCTTCATGCATAAGTCTACCACCGGTAACTGGTAAAAAATTTGAACTTAAACCGCATTTCACAAATATGTTACCAAGGTTCACTAGTATAGAAGATCCATATTTATTCATTCAAGAATTTGAGGAAGTTTATGCTTTAATGAAAATTCAACTATTTTATGGCCCACAAAGCACGATGTTCAAGTTCAACAGGTAAGTGACAAGCTTTCCCAAACACAAGCCTATACGATGACATTCCTAAATTAGTCTTAAAGGCAGTACGGTAAGCCCACAATGCGTCTAACAATTTTAGAGACCAATCTTTTCTATTGGAACTCACCATTTTTTCCAATATTTGTTTTATTTACCTAGTTGAGATTTCTACCTGACCACTTGTTTGAGGGTGATATGATGTTGCAAGCTTGTGGGTGATGGAATACGTTTTTAGCAAGGATGCAAAAGGCTGATTGCGGAAATGTTTTCCTTAATCATTGATTATGGCACTAGGGGTACCAAAGCGAGAGAAAATGTTCTCTTTCAAAAATTTGACAACAACCTTGTTGTCATTGGTCTTGGTTGGTATAGCTTCTACGCACTTAGACACGTAATCCACCACAAGTAAAATATACAGATTTCCAAAAGAATTTGGAAATGGGCCCATGAAATCGATTCCCCACACATCAAATGATTCAATGACCAGAATGGGTTGCATTGGCATCATAGTCCTCCTAGTGATCCTCTCTAATTGTTAACACCTATTGCAATTGGCACAAAATGATTTGCATCCTTGAATAGACTAGGCCAATAGAAACCACACTGGAGAACTTTGGCGGCTGTCTTTTTGCCTCCAAAATGTCCTCCACAAGCTTGGTCATGACAAAATGACAGAACACTTCTAAACTCATGGTCAGGTACACACCTCCTAATGATTTGATCAGGGCAATATTTGAACAAATAGGGGTCATCCCAATAAAAATGTTTGACTTTTGAAAGAAACTTGGATCGGTCTTGTTTGGACCAATGGGAAGGAAGCTCACTAGTTACTAGGTAATTCACAATATCAACGAACCAAGGTGTAGCAGATATGGAGAAAACTTGCTCATCTGGGAAAGATTCATTTAAGGGTAGGTCAGAGTTGGACTCCACTACTAAATGTGACAAATGATCAGCTACCATGTTTCAGACCCTTTTTTGTCTTGTATCTCTAGGTCAAATTCTTGGAGCAATAAGACCCAATGAATTAAACGGGCTTTTGAATCTTTTTTGGAAATAAGATGTCTGAGAGCAGCATGGTCAATGTAAACAATTATTTAGACCCAATAAGATAAGATCAAAACTTTTTTAGGGCAAAAACTATAGATAGAAGTTCTTTTTCAGTAGTTGAGTAGTTCAATTGTACATCATTCAAAGTCATACTAGCATAATATATGACATGAGGAATCTTGTTGATTCTTTGCCCTAGAACATCACCAACTGCATAGTCAGATGCATCACAGATTAACTCAAATGGTTGTCTCCAATCAGGTGATTTGATGATAGGAGCTGAAGTCAACTACTTTTTGAGTTATTCAAAGGATTGAAGACATTTTTCATTAAATTCAAATTTTGCATCTTTACCTAGGAGATTGGTCAAGGGTCTTGCTTTCTTACTGAAATCTTTAATGAATCGCCTATAAAAGCCTACATGTCCTAGGAAATAACGATTTTCTTTGACTGTCCTAGGTGGTGGAAGATTGTGTTAGTTCCCGGAGGCACAATAGTTATCTAGAAGGGGGGGGGGGTTGAATAGATATTTTAAAATATTTTTATTTTAACTTGTTAGTCGATAATGATTAAAACTTATCAGAATTAATATTTATTTTAATCTCCCTTAAGATAGTAGTTGTAAGACCCCAGTTTTTATAAATAAAGATGAATTTTTATAATTATTATTTTTGAATATTATGGAATAAATTTGATATAATGTTATAGTTGTGGGTAATATTTATAAATTTTGCAAAGTACGCAAGTTGTTATAAAATATTTGTTTGGTCGGGGAATATTCTTTTTGTCGGGAAATATTCGTACGACGGCACAATCATTGGTGGACCCCACAACGAAAGTATTGTCGTAGTTAGAAAACGACAAAATTATCTTTCTATAAAATAACGGCGGAAGTGTTACCGTTAAAACTATTGAACTACTCGGTAGTAAAAGTACAGTAATACGCGTTGCCGCATAGTAGCACACGATTTTGATTATTGATGCTTACGTGAGAAGTCACTCAGCTATACTCAATTATTGCTACAGTAATTGCTGCATCATATCTCTTATATTATTGATTCAATTATTGTCACAGTATCATCTGTATAATATGTTATATTATTTAAACAATAATTGAGACGACAAGTTATAAATGATTAATAATTGTTGAAAGATTAAATATGTGTTGATTAAAAATAAAATGATTTCTGGTAATTTTTATTCAATCCTTGATGTATATAAAGAGTCTATTATTAGACGTTTTTGATAAGTTTAATTATTTATGGGGGGCCATATGTCATCATCTAAGAGTCTCTTTCGTAAATAGTAATTACCTTCGTAAATAGTAAATACTTTCGTAAATAGTAATAAATCTTCTATAAATAGAGGCCTAGGGCTTCATTATTTTTCACGAATTCGTTCAAGCTATAGAGAGAGAAAGTATAGAGAGAGTAAGAGAGAAAGAAGAAGAGTATTCGGTTACCACACTACTGCAGTATTCAATCTCCTAATAAGGTAAGGGGTATTATTCTTTCTTCTTGAAGAGAACTTATGTTATTCCATTCTTTGTTATTCTGTTGGAATAACTTGTATACGCGGAATACCCTATACTTGGTGAAATCCTTATGTTATTCCATTCATTATTATTCTGTTGGAATAACCTGTATACGCGGAATACCCTATACTTGGTGACATCCATTTACTATTCTGTCTTTATATTTCTGTCGGAATATCCTGTCTGTGCTATACGCCGGATCTGGTTCCGTCTTTATTATTATTCTGTTGGAACATCCTGTCTGTGTGTTTTACGCCGGACCTGGTTCCATTCTTTATTATTCTGTTGGAATATTCTGTCTGTGCGTTTTACGCCGGACCTGGTTTCGTTATTTATTATTCTGTTGGAACATCCTGTCGGTGTGAATTTCACCTGACCTGGTTCCGTTATTATTATTCTTCTAGAATAACCTGTCTGTGCGGTCTATCGCATGCATGGTGATTTCTTTTGTTATTCCATTCTTTATTATACTCAGTTAGATAAAACTTTGGCTTTTGTACTCCATGAAATTAGTGGAATATCCTTGATATTTGCGCTTCATCCAGTATCTTTTCATGGAAATTATCTTCTGAGCATTCTTGAATTTTACACCACAAAACAGTATCGTGTTGACAATTTGGACGTTAATAATTCCTGGATAAAATAATTCTTGAACTTGTTTTATTGAATTCTTATATCATTGTCATCATCTTCATGTTTATATTTTGTTGAAAGTCATCTGTGGCCTGTAGTGCATAGATGGACTTGGTATGATTATGACCAGGGATTATTCGGTGTAATCATGACCGTAATATTACAAATGATGTAAAAATTAAAAATCCTCATTGGCCCGTAGTGCATTGATGGACAGTTGTTGGCATGATCATGACCATTAATGAATACACAAATATTCTTGGCCGTAGTGCATGAATAATTGTGGTCGTGATACTAAAGAATATCCTTGGCCGTAGTGCAGGGGTGATTCGATGATGTGGAATATTTATTAAGCTGAGTCTCAACTATAACAGTGATGAAAAACCTTTTAAATCATAAAAGATAGTAGATTTTATTTTCTACTTGACTCTTTTAATGGATTGCTGATTCTGCTGCAGTTAAACTTGATGTTTATTATATTTTATCAGTTTAACACTGTTGTAGGCTAATGATAATTTATTCTGCATTATCTTAGTCATAATATTTCTTACTGGGATAGTTGAGCTCACCCTTTCTTTCACTGTTCTCTTCAGGAAATGAGAATATAGCTGGGACGAGTTGGGGAACGGAGTGATGGACTAGAGAATAGTATTAGTACTCCTCATTATTCTGTTAAATAGTGTGACAATAATTGTATTGAGGACTCCTTTTGAGTTTGTATAATCTCTAGTAGACAATTATTGTATTCAAACTCACAGTTGTATTTTGTCGTATTATACACGACAGTGGTATTTGTAAGTTGTATTTGAATTCTGTACCATGTATCTGATGACTCAAGATGGGTGATGTATACCTAATTTTGGGGGCGTCACAGTAAGTAAATGAGAGTGAGGCAGATATAGCAGTTATGGCAGATATAACAGTTATAGCAAGAATATAATAGACACAGTCGTTTTAAGTGGTTCAGAGCACTTAAAGCTCCTAGTCCACTCTTCTACTCCTCGAGTAGGAAATCCACTAAGGATGTCTTTTACACTTTCTGAATCACACAGATTCCTTCTAGACCAACAATCTAGGAACTTCTTAGTTCACTCTTGAACTCTTCAAGTCCAGCAGACTTGGCTCTTTATAGTTCACTTAGAACTCTTCAAGTTCTTCTGACTTAGAACTCTTACTTCAGTTGATTGGTAGTTGTTAAGTTCTTGATGGTTGCTACTCAGTTGCTGTTAAGCACTTGTTCGAAAGAATTGAGTAGCTGAGCAAGCTTTTCTTTTTCTCAGATCGTAGAGTTGAGTGTTGAGTGTTCTTGTACGTTTTTTTTCAATGCTTGCTTACTCCTCTCATCTGCATATGTTTTGTATATATGCGATCTTGAAATCTATCCATTTGATCCATCTGTTGAAGCATTAAATGCATTTCACATTTCTGTACTTTGATGGAGACTTTTCTGCACATCTTCTAAATTACATTCTGGCCCACTGACACAGCAAACTGCTTTCTCACCTAACACCTGAAAAGGTGTTTTTATCTTACCAATGGTACTTTCCTTAGCTTCTTCAATACGCTTCTTTGTTGCATACTAAGGAAATCTTTTGTACCGTTGGAACTGGTGAGGATTTCAACATTTGAAACCTATTCCATATTTGTTGGAGATTGTGACGCCCCCAAAATTAGGTATACATCACCCATCTTGGGTCGCCAGATACATGGTACAGAATTCAAATAAAACTTACTAATACAACTGTCATGTACAATACAACAAAACATAAACTGTGAGTTTGAATACAAATATTGTCTACTAGAGATTATACAAACTCAAAAGGAGTCCTCATTACAATTATTATCACACTATTTCACAGAATAGTGAGGACTACTAATGCTATCCTCTGGACCATTACTCCGTTCCCCGACTCGTCCCAGCTATATTCTCATTTCCTGAAGAGAACAATGAAAGAAAGGGTGAGCTCAACTAGCCCAGTAAGAAATATTATGACTAAGATAATGCAGAACAAATTATCATTAGCCTTCAACAGTGTTAAACTGATAAAATATAATAAACATCAAGTTTAACTGCAGCGGAACCAGCAATCCATTAAAAGAGTCAAGTAGAAAATAAAATCTACTATCTTTTATGATATAAAAGGTTTTTCATAACTGTTATAGCTGAGACTCAACTTAATAAATATTCCACATCATCGAATCACCCCTGCACTACGGCCAAGGATATTCTTTAGTATCACGACCACAATTATTCATGCACTACGGCCAAGAATATTTGTGTATTCATTAATGGTCATGATCATGCCAACAACTGTCCATCAATGCACTACGGCAAATGAGACTTTTACCACATCATTTGTAACATTATGGTCATGATTACACCGAATAAGCCATGGTCATAATCATACCAAGTCCATCTATGCACTACAGGCCACAGATGACTTTCAAAAATATAAATAAGAGGACGATGACAATAATATAAGAATTCAATAAAACAAGTTCAAGAATTATTTTATCCAGGAATTATTAACGTCCAAATTGTCAACACTATACTGTTTTGTGGTGTAAAATTCAAGAATGCTCAGAAGATAATTTCCATGAAAAGATACTGGATGAAGCGCAAATATCAAGGATATTCCACTAATTTCATGGAGTATAGAAGTCAAAGTTTTATCCAACTGAGTAATACCGAATACAATAACAAAAGATATCACCATGCATGCGATAGAGACCGCACAAACAGGTTATTACCGCAGAGTAATAATAACGGAACCAGGTCAGGTGAAATTCACACCGACAGGATGTTCCAACAGAATAATAAATGCGGAATAGTAAATGATGGAACCAGGTCCGGCGTATAGCACAGACAGGATATTCCGACAGAATAATAAAGACGAAATAATGAAAATGGAACCAGGTCCGGTGTAAAACACACAGACAGGATGTTCCAACAGAATAATAGAAGAATGTCACCAAGTATAGGGTAAATCGCGTATACAGGTTATAACATAAGTTCTTTTCAAGAAGAAAGAATAACACCCCTTACGAGTACAACAAATAATATTTCCTACCTTAGAAGAACTGAATATTGGAAAAGTGAAGTAGCAGAATACTTTTCTTCTTTCTCTCTAGAGTTTCAATGAATTCGTAAGAAATAATGAAGTAATGAGCTTTCTATTTATAGAAAAACTGAGGGTGGCTCTTGGTCTTAACGAAGGGTCAAAATGACTCTTGGTAATACTAAAGAGACAACTACTATTTGTGAAGGGGTAATTAACCCTTGGAACACCGAAGAGGCAGTTAACTCTTGGTAATATTGAAGGGATGATGAGTGAGTTTTATACACATGAATTGGATACATTCGGGCTTAATTTATTGTTGTTCTCAAGTCTTTTAGGATGTTTTTATGTGTTTGTGTCCATTCATGCATGTTTTATATTGTTTTGTAGGAATTGGGACAAAAGTTACATGGATCAACGTTCGGGGTGGCTAGATGCGCGTTTTCGGCTTGTCATTTACACAGCAGTCACTTCAGAGCCAATTTGACTATAGCTCCGGACATTATTTCGAAACACTTAAAGAATGAAAGTTGTAGATCTACTTTTCCTCTTTCCGGATCATCTTGAATCATCTAAATCGGAGTTCGGACGAAGAAGTTATGGCCATTTTTCCAAAGGACGTCAGAGCAGAAAAAGTCAAATTTTGTGGCAGCGTCGGGGCGCTCGTTTTAAGCTTGATACCAGCGCCGGGGCGCTGGGGGGCAGAATCCCAGCGCCGTGCCCAGCGCCGGGGCACTGGGGAAGGGTCTGGTGCGGGCCTGAACGCGTTTTCGGCGAATTTTGACACCTTTTTAACTCCAAATTGGATTGGGATTGTTCCTAAACTCAAAGTTAGACTTGTAACCTATAAATACATGATGTAAGGCATAAAATAAGAGGAGATTACATAGCTTAGCTTGGAGATTACATAGCTTAGCCTAGATTAGATACTCCATTAGATTAGAATATAACCCTAGTTCTTATTAGTTTTGGAGATTGAAGCAACTTGGAGACCATTGAAGATCAAGAGCAAGAGCAAGAGGGGAGCATCAGATTTGCTGACAACAGATTCTATTCTCTTCTCTTATCATACTTTTATCTTTTAATGTCTATTCAATTGTGGATTCTTGGTTTCCATTCATTAATTATGAACTAACTTTTTCCTTAAGATTTTAATTGAACTTTTTATGGCTATGAATTAGTTATTCATTATATTCTAATTATTTATGTTAAAGTGAGTTGTTTATCTTGTCTTGTGCATATTGCTTAATTATTTGATCAGTAATTACTTTGTTACTTTAGAAGGAATTGGAAGAGGAATTCTAGGGTTAGAACTGGGCATGATATCATGTGACTTAGTTATTTGCAAAGTGAATAATTAGGTTTGTGAATTGAATGGAAATATCTGTTCACCGCATGTAACACATAAGGAATTGGGATTAAAGGAGTTTAATTCACTTATTTTGCATAGGAATATAGCAAGATTAATCTGGATTAAATAGAAGGCAATTGATCACTTGGAAAAGGACTATTGGCATTTGAGAATTCCTGTTAACAATTCAGTAGACATAATAATTGGGATAATTGGATAATTAATTTATAATTCATAATTGGGGATATTGAAGTCTTAATCTTTATTTATTTGAATTCATTTATAAAGTAACATAGTTCTAATTGGTTAATTTAGTTTTCTTAATTAGAAAAAACACAATTTGAGATTGTTTAAATAAAATTAGTTTGGTTAAGAATTAGTACTTGGTGATTTTTATTAAATAATTCCTCGTGGGAACGATACTCTACTTTCACTTTATTATTTGTTGACCGTGTATACTTGCACGTATTCATTGATTGCGAAATCGACCAACAAGGGACAACTACTATTGACGAAGGTAATTACTATTGACGAAGGTAAATACTATTGATGAAGGTAATTACTATTTACGAAGGTAATTACTATTTACAAAAGTAATTACTATTTACGAAGGTAATTACTATTTACGAAGGTAATTACTATTTACGAAGGTAATTATTATTTACGAAAGAGACTCTTAGATGACGACATATGGCCCCCCATAAATAATTAAACTTATCACTAACGTCTCATAATAGACTCTTTATATACATCAAGGATTGAATAAAATTACCAGAAATCATTTTATTTTTTAATCAACACATAATTAATCTTTCAACAATTATTAATCATTATAACTTGTCGTCTCAATTATTGTTTAAATAATATAACATATTATACAGATGATACTGTGACAATAATTGAATCAATAATATAAGAGATATGATGCAGCAATTACTGTAGCAATAATTGAGTATAGCTGAGTGACTTCTCACGTAAGCATCAATAATCAATACCGTGTGCTACTATGCAACCACGCGTATTATTGTACTTTTACTACCGAGTAGTTCAACAGTTTTAACGGTAACACCTCCGCCGTTATTTTCATAAAGTATTTTTGTCGTTTTCTCAATCCGACAATAATTCAGTTGTGGGGTCCACTAATGATTTTGCCGTCGTACTAATATTCCCCGACAAAAAGAATATTCCCCTACCAAACGAATATTTTATAACAACTTGTGTATTTTGCAACATTTATAAATATTACCCACAACTATAACATTATATCAAATCCACACCATAATTTTCAAAAATATAATTCGAGAAAATTAAATATTTATTCATAAAATCTGGGGTCTCACAATCTCCCCTCCTTAAGAAATTTCGCCCTCGAAATTTACGTACGTACCTGGTATGCCGAACATGTGAGGATACCTTGACTTCACTTCAAATTCTAACTCTTGAGGTATAACCTTTGAGCGTCGAATATGATCCTTCTTATTCAAGATGTTAACACATATCTCCTCATACGTTAAATCTTCTACTATCTCGTCCGATTTTAAATTAATAATGTGGTTCGGGTCGTCCACATATTTATGTAACATCGATACGAAAAATAATGTTCTGAACACGCAACATACTTGGCGGTAAAATGAGTCTATAAGCCACAATTCCTACTTGATCAAGGATTTCAAATGGGCCAATAAAATCGAGCGTTTAGACTTCCTCTATTCGTCAATTCTTGCTTCTAGAATAACGCCCTCTTGAACCTTCTTAATTCTTCACATTCATCAGCTCCGAGTGTGTAGCTTGAGCGGCTTTAACTTTATCGATTAAAGTCGATTCTACTTGTATATTCGTTATCTTCACGTGAGTTCGTATATTCGCACTTGTAACCGCATTCGATCTTCTACTCACACGTCAGCTACCATGTTCGCTTTCCCACGATAATATTGCATGGTACGATCGTAATCTTCAACAGCTCAAGCCAACATCTTTGGCACGTTATACATTCGTTTTAGGTGAAGAAAATATTTATGGGTTTAAGAAATGGGTTTTGTACTGGGATCAATACAAAATTCGATTTCATGCTCCAGGGTAGGCTAAGAAGTCTTCAAGAGCACGTCAGAAAATTTATTAACACTAGAAATATCATTCAAAATTGTGACCCTCATCCAAAACTTGGATAACACTTCACATTGATACCTATCAACTTGTCATCGTCATTCACGACGTCTCCTATAGAAAGTCTGTTTTTAGTGCATTCCACATAAGGAAGTCAACAATGAAAGGACTAGGGCTCTTTATTTATGGCTTAAAATGACAATGATCGACTTTAGTGGTTTGGTTTCTTGAATTCGCATAAAAGGTTTGTTAGGAAAGCTAATAACCTTACAAAAATCATGATGAGTAGTTAACCAATCGATTTCTAAAATCGCATCAAAGGCAAGTATTTTCAAAGAGATAAGATTGACAGGTAACGTGAAAGTGTCGATTTGAATCAAACAAGATTTATAAATAGTGGAGGTAACGAAAGTTTCTCGGAGTTAACTTCAAACATTGAACACAACTAGGTGAAATAAAAGGGTGAGTAGAATCGATATCTAACATGGTATAGATTTTGCAAGAGTTTATGACTAACATACCCGTGATAATTTTATTAAGGTTCCTCGTCACGGAAAAAAACGCTCTCTCTTAAACTACCGGCTTTGGCTTACCTGGGACATCCTTTGGTGCCTCCATCCTAGCTGAACTTGTCTTCGGTGAACGGAAAAATCGGGTTAGGTGACCTTCTCTTCCAGAATTATAGCATGCTTTGGACGGCATTGCACAATTTGGACTGATATGTCCCTCCCCTCCGCATTTGAAATATATGATAGGTGGTCGTTCTCCTTCCTTAACGACAGGTGCTGGTGCTGACGTCTTTCCATCATTGTTGAATCTTCTCTTCTTAAAATGTCCATTCTTATTGTTTTGGCCCTGATTACCACCGAAGTGGTTACCATTTTTGGCCTGTTGATTCACTTCACGCTTGTTGTCACCGCTTCGATGACTGCTCTCGCTGGTATTATCATTTTGTCGGCTGCTCTCTTTTAGTTGCGTTGACTCGTTATCGCGCTCCACTAACTGAGCCCTATTTACAACATCTGAATATAAACACAATTTATGAGAAATAAGATGTTGACGTATCTCCGGCTTTAAACCTCTTAAAAACATTCGCGCCATTCTCTCTTCATTATCCACCTAGTGGGACGCAAACCGGGATAACTCTGCAAATTTTTCCTCGTATTGCGACACGGTCATATTGTTTTGTTCCAACTTGATAAATTCCACCTCCTTCATGTGGCGAATACTTTCGGAAAAGTATTTGTCGTTGAACAGCTCCTGGAACTTCTCCCAAGATATCTACAGTACAGCAGGTTGAGTATATTTTACCGATTCCCACCAGTAATCTGCCTATCCGGGCAACATAAAGGCGGAAAAGGGAACCTTTTGCTCCTCGGAGCATTCCAAGACATCAAATATCTTGGTGATCTGCTTTATCCATGTTTCCGCCATAAGTGGTTTTGGCTCTCCCTTGAACTCCGGTGGTCCCAGCTCCTTGAACTGTTTAGCGGTGACCGCACGAGAGTTTCCCGTGTTTCCATCTACGTTTTGGACAAGAGTCGCTCTCGCCTGCTGTTGCATGAATTGCATAAAACCTCTGAACATTTGATCATTCATCATTTGATCAGTGTTGTTGTTTGCATGAGGATTGTCGCCTTCCTGATGCATATTATCCTGATTATTGATATGTGGTGAATCAACGATCGCCTGTGCTCCATTACTATTCTCAACATTCTCATATGTCATTTTCAGATACTACCACAAAACAAAAGGTTAATTGACATGTAACATATTATCCCTATATTCTGACCGACCAATAAAATAACACATAAACTTAGGTAGGTCATACTAGCGAAGGAATTCCCCGTCTCTCCCCTCCTAGTACTATTCTCACATCTTAGCCAGGGATCATATCCCTAAGCTCTGATACCAACTGTGACGCCCCCAAAATTAGGTATACATCACCCATCTTGGGTCACCAGATATATGATACAAAATTCAAATACAACTTACTAATAAAACTGTCGTGTACAATACGACAAAACATAAACTGTGAGTTTGAATACAAATATTGTCTACTAGAGATTATACAAACTCAAAAGGAGTCCTCATTACAATTATTATCACACTATTTCACAGAATAGTGAGGACTACTAATGCTATCCTCTGGACCATTACTCCGTTCCCCGACTCGTCCCAGCTATATTCTCATTTCCTGAAGAGAACAGTGAAAGAAAGGGTGAGCCCAACTAGCCCAGTAAGATATATTATGACTAAGATAATGCAGAACAAATTATCATTAGCCTTCAACAATGTTAAACTGATAAAATATAATAAACATCAAGTTTAACTGTAGGGGAACCAGCAATCCATTAAAAGAGTCAAGTAGAAAATAAAATCTACTATCTTTTATGATATAAAAGGTTTTTCATAACTGTTATAGCTGAGACTAAGCTTAATAAATATTCCACATCAGCGAATCACCCCTGCACTACGACCAAGGATATTCTTTAGTATCACAACCACAATTATTCATGCACTACGACCAAGAATATTTGTGTATTCATTAATGGTCATGATCATGCCAACAATTGTCCATCAATGCACTACGACAAATGAGACTTTTACCACATCATTTGTAACATTACGGTCATGATTACACCGAATAATCCCTGGTCATAATCATACCAAGTCCATCTATGCACTACAGGCCACATATGACTTTCAAAAATATAAATAAGAGGATGATGACAATAATATAAGAATTCAATAAAACAAGTTCAAGAATTATTTTATCCAGGAATTATTAACGTCCAAATTGTCAACACTATACTGTTTTGTGGTGTAAAATTCAAGAATGCTCAGAAGATAATTTCCATGAAAAGATACTGGATGAAGCGCAAATATCAAGGATATTCCACTAATTTCATGGAGTATAGAAGTCAAAGTTTTATCCAACTGAGTAATACCGAATACAATAACAAAAGATATCACCATGCATGCGATAGAGACCGCATAAACAGGTTATTCCTGCAGAATAATAATAACGGAACCAGGTCAGGTGAAATTCACACCGACACGATGTTCCAACAGAATAATAAATGCGGAATAGTAAATGATGGAACCAGGTCCGGTGTAAAACATACAGACAGGATGTTCCAACAGAATAATAAAAGAATGTCACCAAGTATATGGTAAACCGCGTATACAGGTTATAACATAAGTTCTCTTCAAGAAGAAAGAATAACACCCCTTACGAGTACAACAAATAATATTCCCTACCTTAGAAGAACTGAATATTGGAAAAATGAAGTAGCAAAATACTTTTCTTCTTTCTCTTTAGAGTTTCAGTGAATTCGTAAGAAATAATGAAGGAATGAGCTTTCTATTTATAGAAAAACTGAGGGTGACACTTGGTCTTAACGAAGGGTCAAAATGATTCTTGGTAATACTGAAGAGACAACTACTATTTGTGAAGGGGTAATTAACCCTTGGAACACCGAAGAGGCAGTTAACTCTTGGTAATATTGAAGGGACAACTACTATTGACGAAGGTAATTACTATTGACGAAGGTAAATACTATTGACGAAGGTAATTACTATTTACGAAAGTAATTACTATTTACAAAAGTAATTACTATTTACGAAGGTAATTACTATTTACGAAGGTAATTACTATTTACGAAGGTAATTACTATTTATGAAAGAGACTCTTAGATGACGACATATGGCCCCCCATAAATAATTAAACTTATCACCAACGTCTCATAATAGACTCTTTATATAGATCAAGGATTGAATAAAAATTACCAGAAATTATTTTATTTTTTAATCAACACATAATTAATCTTTCAATAATTATTAATCATTATAACTTGTCGTCTCAATTATTGTTTAAATAATATAACATATTATACAGATGATACTGTGACAATAATTGAATCAATAATATAAGAGATATGATGTAGCAATTACTGTAGTAATAATTGAGTATAGCTGAGTGACTTCTCACGTAAGCATCAATAATCAATACCGTGTGCTACTATGCAACCACGCGTATTACTGTACTTTTACTACCGAGTAGTTCAACAGTTTTAACGGTAACACCTTCGCCGTTATTTTCATAAAGTATTTTTGTCGTTTTCTCTATCCGACAATAATTCAGTTGTGGGGTCCACCAATGATTGTGCCGTCGTACGAATATTCCCCGACAAAAAGAATATTCTCCGACCAAACGAATATTTTATAACAACTTGCGTACTTTGCAACATTTATAAATATTACCCACAACTATAACATTATATCAAATCCACACCATAATTTTCAAAAATATAATTCGAGAAAATTAAATATTTATTCATAAAATCTGGGGTCTCACAATCTCCCCTCCTTAAGAAATTTCGCCCTCGAAATTTACGTACGTACCTGGTATGCCGAACATGTGAGGATACCTTGACTTCACTTCAAATTCTAACTCTTGAGGTATAACCTTTGAGCGTCGAATATGATCCTTCTTATCCAAGATGTTAACACATATCTCCTCATAAGTTAAATCTTCTACTATCTCGTCCAATTTTAAATTAATAATGTGGTTCAGGTCGTCCACATATTTATGTAACATCGATACGAAAAATAATGTTCTGAACACGCAACATACTTGGCGGTAAAATGAGTCTATAAGCCACAATTCCTACTTGATCAAGGATTTCAAATGGGCCAATAAAATCGAGCGTTTAGACTTCCTCTATTTGTCAATTCTTGCTTCTAGAATAACGCCCTCTTGAACCTTCTTAATTCTTCACATTCATCAGCTCCGAGTGTGTAGCTTGAGCGGTTTTAACTTTATCGATTAAAGTCGATTCTACTTGTATATTCGTTATCTTCACGTGAGTTCGTATATTTGCACTTGTAACCACATATGATCTTCTACTCACACGTCAGCTACCATGTTCACTTTCCCACGATAATATTGCATGGTACGATCGTAATCTTCAACAGCTCGAGCCAACATCTTTGGCACGTTATAAATTCGTTTTAGGTGAAGAAAATATTTGAGGGTTTAAGAAATGGGTTTTGTACTGGGGTCAATACAAAATTCGATTTAACGCTCCAGGGTAGGCTAAGAAGTCTTCAAGAACACGTCAGAAAATTTATTAACACTAGAAATATCATTCAAAATTGTGACCCTCATCCAAGACTTGGATAACACTTCACATTGATACCTATCAACTTGTCATCGTCATTCACGACGTCTCCTACGGAAAGTCTGTCTTCGGTGCAATCCACATAAGGAAGTCAACAATGAAAGGACTGGGGCTCTTTATTTATGGCTTGAAATGACAATGATTGACTTTAGTGGTTTGGTTGCTTGAATTCGCATAACAGGTTTGTTAGGAAAGCTAACAACCTTACAAAAAGCATGATGAGTAGTTAACCAATCGATTTCTAAAATCGCATCAAAGGCAAGTATTTTCAAAGAGATAAGATTGACATGTAACGTGAAAGTGTCGATTTGAATCAAACAAGATTTATAAATAGTGGAGGTAACGAAAGTTTCTCGGAGTTAACTTCAAACATTGAACACAACTAGGTGAAATAAAAGAGTGAGTAGAATCGATATCTAACATGGTATAGATTTTGCAAGAGTTTATGACTAACATACTCGTGATAATTTAATTCAGGTTCCTCGTCACGGAAAAAAACGCTCTCTCTTAAACTACCGACTTTGGCTTACCTGGGACATCCTTTGGTGCCTCCATCCTAGCTGAACTTGTCTTCGGTGAACGAAAAAATCGGGCTAGGTGACCTTCTCTTCCAGAATTATAGCATGCTTTGGACGGCATTGCACAATTTGGACTGATGTGTCCCTCCCCTCTGCATTTGAAACATATGATAGGTGGTCGTTCTCCTTCCTTAACGACAGGTGCTGGTGCTGACGTCTTTCCATCATTGTTGAATCTTCTCTTCTTAAAATGTCCATTCTTATTGTTTTGGCCCTGATTACCACCGAAGTGGTTACCATTTTTGGCCTGTTGATTCCCTTCATGCTTGTTGTCACCGCTTCGATGACTGCTCTCGCTGGTATTATCATTTTGTCGGCTGCTCTCTTTTAGTTGCGTTGACTCGTTATCGCGCTCCACTAACTGAGCCCTATTTATAACATCTGAATATAAACACAATTTATGAGAAATAAGATGTTGACGTATCTCCGGCTTTAAACCTCTTAAAAACATTCGCGCCATTCTCTCTTCATTATCCACCAAGTGGGACGCAAACCGGGATAACTCCGCAAATTTTTCCTCGTATTGCGACACGGTCATATTGTTTTGTTCCAACTTGATAAATTCCACCTCCTTCATGTGGCGAATACTTTTGGGAAAGTATTTGTCGTTGAACAGCTCCTGGAACTTCTCCCAAGATATCTTCAGTACAGCAGGTTGAGTATGTTTTACCGATTCCCACCAGTAATCTGCCTCTCCGCGCAACATAAAGGCGGCAAAGGGAACCTTTTGCTCCTCGGAGCATTCCAAGACATCAAATATCTTGGTGATCTGCTTTATACATGTTTCCGCCATAAGTGGTTTTGGCTCTCCCTTAAACTCCGGTGGTCCCAGCTCCTTGAACTGTTTAGCGGTGACCGCACGAGAGTTTCCCGTGTTTCCATCTACGTTTTTGAAAAGAGTCGCTCTCGCCTGCTGTTGCATGAATTGCATAAAACCTCTGAACATTTGATCATTCATCATTTGATCAGTGTTGTTGTTTGCATGAGGATTATCGCCTTCCTGATGCATATTATCCTGATTATTGATATGTGGTGAATCAACGATCGCCTGTGCTCCATTACTATTCTCAACATTCTCATATGTCATTTTCAGATACTACCACAAAACAAAAGGTTAATTGACATGTAACATATTATCCCTATATTCTGACCGACCAATAAAATAGCACATAAATTTAGGTAGGTCATACTAGCGAAGGAATTCCCCGTCTCTCCCCTCCTAGTACTATTCTCACATCTTAGCCAGGGATCATATCCCTAAGCTCTGATACCAACTGTGACGCCCCCAAAATTAGGTATACATCACCCATCTTGGGTCGCCAGATATATGGTACAAAATTCAAATATAACTTACTAATACAACTGTCGTGTACAATACGACAAAACATAAACTGTGAGTTTGAATACAAATATTATCTACTAGAGATTATACAAACTCAAAAGGAGTCCTCATTACAATTATTATCACACTATTTCATAGAATAGTGAGGACTACTAATGATATCCTCTGGACCATTACTCCGTTCCCCGACTCGTCCCAGCTATATTCTCATTTCCTGAAGAGAACAGTGAAAGAAAGGGTGAGCTCAACTAGCCCAGTAAGAAATATTATGACTAAGATAATGCAGAACAAATTATCATTAGCCTTCAACAGTGTTAAACTGATAAAATATAATAAACATCAAGTTTAACTGCAGGGGAACCATCAATCCATTAAAAGAGTCAAGCAGAAAATAAAATCTACTATCTTTTATTATATAAAAGGTTTTTCATAACTGTTATAGCTGAGACTGAGCTTAATAAATATTCCACATCATCGAATCACCCCTGCACTACGGCCAAGGACGACCACAATTATTCATGCACTACGACCAAGAATATTTGTGTATTCATTAATGGTCATGATCATGCCAACAACTGTCCATCAATGCACTACGGCAAATGAGACTTTTACCACATCATTTGTAACATTACGGTCATGATTACACCGAATAATCCCTGGTCATAATCATACCAAGTCCATCTATGCACTACAGGCCACAGATGACTTTCAAAAATATAAATAAGAGGATGATGACAATAATATTAGAATTCAATAAAACAAGTTCAAGAATTAATTTATCCAGGAATTATTAACGTCCAAATTGTCAACACTATACTGTTTTGTGGTGTAAAATTTAAGAATGCTCAGAAGATAATTTCCATGAAAAGATACTGGATGAAGCGCAAATATCAAGGATATTCCACTAATTTCATGGAGTATAGAAGTTAAAGTTTTATCCAACTGAGTAATACTGAATACAATAACGAAAGATATCACCATGCATGCGATAGAGACCGCACAAACAGGTTATTCCCGCAGAATAATAATAACGGAACCAGGTCAGGTGAAATTCACACCGACAGGATGTTCCAACAGAATAATAAATGCGGAATAGTAAATGATGGAACCAGGTCCGGCGTATAGTACAGACAAGATATTCCGACAGAATAATAAAGACGGAATAATGAAAATGGAACCAGGTCCGGTGTAAAACACACAGACAGGATGTTCCAACAGAATAATAGAAGAATGTCACCAAGTATAGGGTAAACCGCGTATACATGTTATTCCAACAGAATAACAATGAATGGAATAACATAAGTTCTCTTCAAGAAGAAAGAATAACACCCCTTACGAGTACAAAAAATAATATTCCCTACCTTAGAAGAACTTAATATTGGAAAAGTGAAGTAGCAAAATACTTTTCTTCTTTCTCTCTAGAGTTTCAGTGAATTCATAAGAAATAATGAAGGAATGAGCTTTCTATTTATAGAAAAACTTAGGGTGGCTCTTGGTCTTAACGAAGGGTCAAAATGACTCTTGGTAATACTGAAGAGACAACTACTAGTTGTGAAGGGGTAATTAACCCTTGGAACACCGAAGAGGCAGTTAACTCTTGGTAATATTGAAGGGACAACTACTATTGACGAAGGTAATTACTATTGATGAAGGTAAATACTATTGACGAAGGTAATTACTATTTACGAAAGTAATTACTATTTACAAAAGTAATTACTATTTACGAAGGTAATTACTATTTACGAAGGTAATTACTATTTACGAAAGAGACTCTTAGATGACAACATATGGCCCCCCATAAATAATTAAACTTATCACCAACGTCTCATAATAGACTCTTTATATACATCAAGGATTGAATAAAAATTACCAGAAATCATTTTATTTTTTAATCAACACATAATTAATCTTTCAACAATTATTAATCATTATAACTTGTCGTCTCAATTATTGTTTAAATAATATAACATATTATACAGATGATACTGTGACAATAATTGAATCAATAATATAAGAGATATGATGCAGCAATTACTGTAGCAATAATTGAGTATAGCTGAGTGACTTCTCACGTAAGCATCAATAATCAATACCGTGTGCTACTAAGCAACCACGCGTATTACTGTACTTTTACTACCGAGTAGTTCAACAGTTTTAACGGTAACACATCCGTCGTTATTTTCATAAAGTATTTTTGTCATTTTCTCAATCCGACAATAATTCAGTTGTGGGGTCCACCAATGATTGTGCCGTCGTACGAATATTCCCCGATAAAAAGAATATTCCCCGACCAAACGAATATTTTATAACAACTTGCTTACTTTACAACATTTATAAATATTACCCACAACTATAACATTATATCAAATCCACACCATAATTTTCAAAAATATAATACGAGAAAATTAAATATTTATTCATAAAATCTGGGGTCTCACAGAGATATATCTTCAAACAAAAAGGTAGGGCTCGATGCTTCTGGCACACGATAAATGATACTCTACGATCCAGATTGTGGTGTCTTGTTACCTTGGTGCTTGGTCTGATTCTATCAAACAAGAGCACTACGATTTCTCTTAAAGACTTGTACACTACGATCTCTGAGTTTGCTTGGCAAATGTTGGGACAACTCTATGATTTCTGAAGAGGCCCTTAAGGCAGGCACACTACGATCCTCGAAGCTCTACGTTCTGCCTTGGCTTCTGTAATCTTGATCAGCTTGATACACTACGATCTCTTTGAAGCCTATCTATTACATCTCAAGATCAACCTAATAAGTTTGATCTTCGTTTCTATACATTCACTTAAAAGAATGATATTCATTAAGAGCATAGATCAACCTAACAAATTTGATCTATCACTAAGTCCTTATACAAATATTCCTTGAAGGACTTTACAAATAATCATGAGCATTTATATTTAAGAATCAAATCAAAATATGCACTCTCCCAATAATCTCCCCCTATTTGATGTTGACAAAACCAAGGAGACTCGTTGTCATGATTGTTAGTTTATAGATCCAATTTTAGGAAAGTAAACATGACTTAATATTTCAGTGAACAACTGAAATTTCTAGAGAATAAGCATGAATTTATAGATGTTCGAAGAATATTATAATTTAGTTTTACATCAATAAGAATTAAAACTTTCACTTATCTCTATTTCCTTGATCTTTTACGAGGAGAGTTGGCATACTCCTCAACTCTTCTTTTCTTGTTTACTTCATCCCACCTGGCTAGATCTTCCATCTCACTAGGGCTTAGCCTAGGATTTTGATCACGCCTATTCATGAATTCAGGATCTCCTATTGGCATTCTAAGGCTTGTGGTGGTGACATTTTGTGAGCTGGTAGCTGGCCCTATATTCCTTATTGGCTGAGCCATTAAAATTTCCTACTGATCTGGTCGTTGAGTCTGATGGCTAGATCGTGGAGTCTGTTGGTGGAATTGCCTTGTAGGAGGACTCATTCCTCTGCCTCTGCCCTAGATTCTTTCCCCTCTGCCTCTGCCTTGACCTCCTTCTTCTTTCCCTTTATTCTCCCCCTTTATGTCAACATTAAGGGTTCGAATGTCTTCGGATAGTCGAGTCACTCCTTAGACGATCTCGTTGAGTTGGCTTTGAGTTTGAGCAATGTCCTCTCGATTTTCCTTTATCAGAGCTTCAGATCGAGAGTCCCTATTTTTGAGAACGGCTAGAACATTGTCAGTTTGCTGTCCTTGGGTTACGTAGGCTTGTTGAAATTCTTTGACTGCAGTTTTCAAACTGATGATGTTCTCCATCATAAGCTTATTCTGAGCTTCTTGAGTGTTCTATAATGCAAGAACAACATCTCTGTGTCTTTTGGTGGCTATGAAGTGAATATCATCCCTGTCCTTTATGCTTTTAATCATTTCCTTGATAATCTCCCTCAGCTTCTTAGTAAGCTCAGCGTTTAGGGTACTGGGAGATTATTTGCTGTAGTGATTATGTTTGTCAGTCTGAGATGAATGAATTCTGAGTGAGCTTCAAGGCTTTCATCGATGTCCTTGATCATGTTCTTGGACACTTCATTCAACTCAACTTTAGTGGGCAGATTTGAGAGTAGATCACTGATTTGAGGATTGTTTAAACGAGGGGATGTTTTCTTGAATTGATCTTGCGAGGAGTAGAGGGCAAAATCAAGGTTGAAGTATTCATTTGTGGATGAAGAGAGAATATCTGATTGAGGGGCCTGTGTTTGGGTGTCTAGAATAGGTGACTCTACGATTTCTCCTTGGGACTCTACAATGGGGCTAGAGTCAGTGATCGTAGAGATGATGTGAGATGGGATCAATATGAAGATTGACATGTTTGGTTCATCAGTTATAGAATTTTGGGACTCTATAACTGGGGATTGACTTGGTGGATTTAGAACCACTTCCAACCAGCTTGGAAATTCATAAAATTGGCTGGAAAAAGACAATGGATAGTGATTCACTCTATAAAGAATTGGGACTTTTAATACCTCATGCACCATTCTTGAGGAGGGATCATTTGTTATCAACTTCTTGGAAAAGTTGAATTTTCCTGGAAATCCATGAGCTAGCACAGAGATGGCTGGATATTCTTTAAAGCTCTAGAACATGTGACTCCAGGAGTTTAGAATTTGATCTTAATGATAGGGCATCATGGGGAGATATGAGAACAACTGATTATAAAGATAACTCCTATGCCCATCATGGCCCACGCCTATGATCTCAAGTTCATCATCATCTTTGTCTTCCTCTTTTTTTCCATCTTCTTTTGAGGATTCCACTATGTCAATGACTTCCTTTTGACTTTCTTACTCAGGCTCACCATCATTTTCTGCATGAGCAGCTTCTTCTGTAATGGGGATATCATGAGGCTCCCCCTCAACATGATCATCCATCTGCAGGACTAATGGCTCCCCCTCAGCTGGAGCATTTTCTATCATGAGAACTTTAGGTGTCTCCCCCTCAGCTTGAACTATGTCCTCTTGGCTTTCTTTGTTCAGCTCCCTTTTATCAGCCATCTTTTTGTCTTCCTCCTTGAGTACTCCTTCATTGATAAGGATGTACTTCTTAACCAATTTTCGTCTTGGTTTTCTAGGCTGAACCACAGCCTCAGGACTTTCTTCAGCTTTCTCTCTGTCTTGTTGATCAACCAGAATATCAGGTGTAGCAGCTTCCTTGCTCGAGGTGTTCTCTCTGGTCTCTACGATCGGTAGAGACTCTACGATCGAAGAGACAAATGGCCTCTTGGACTTGTGACTGATTTTATTCTTCTTCTTCAGCATCTGTGCTATGGTAGCTTTATCTTTATCAGCCTCAGCCTGCTGTTCTTTCCTTCTAAGGATTCTCAGAGTCTTAATATCAGAGGACTCTATAGGTATGTCAGTGATGGACCCTTGAGGTTCTTCTACCATTCTAGCCTTAAGCTTCCTCTTGCTCTTACTTTATGCAGTCTTTTTGACGACTGACATATTTCCAAGAATTCCTGATTCCTTTAGATCACCAGTTCTTCCACTGGACTCAGTCATCATGCGTACATACTTAGCTAAATTCCTTTTCCAATTTTCAAATAGTTACTGGGTCACTCGTCTATTTGGATTGATGGACTCCCTTTCATCGTCCCCAATCTTATCACCCAGAGCAGATTGTAAGATGATGTTTATAAATCGCCCGTAGAGCATCTTTTGAGATCCCTTTGTTTTCTTTGAGTTGAGAATCCATTTTCCTATCCATTCTAGCAGTAGAGCTCCACAGTTAAGCTGTATCCAACAACTTATGGCAGTCATGAGCTTTAACTGCACCTTATTTACAGAATCGTGCCCAGTGCTTTTATAACATATACACTTCCTAATAATGTCAACAAGAAATTCGTACCTCTGAGAAACTCCTTCTTCTTGTATCCTTTGACAGTGGGAGATTTCTTGTGATGCATCTTCTTAAGCCCTACATGGAAATTGATGCCATCTAAAAACCAAAAACCTTTGGATTTGAAGCCTAAGGCTAGGTTGACGTTCTCAACTTTTAGATTGATTTTCACGTCCTTGTCTCTCGTCGTGAGGACTTCATTTTCGTATACTCCATTTTTGTAAAACTCCTTTATTAACTTTAGGTAGATCCATGTGCTTGTACCCAGAGCGTCTTCGAGACCAACCTTCTTCAACAATGCCAGAATCTTGTGAAATTTGGGTTCAGCGATTTTGAATTCTTCGAAACATTGTGATAACCCGAGATTTTGAATAATCAAAATTTTACGAATAATTTTTTTATTTAATATTAATATTGATTATTAATTTTGTGACAAATTTCTGTGATATGAGTCTCGAGAAGGTCAATTTGTGTATTGACTAATAAATTTAGAGTAGAGTTGTGCTTAACAAAGAATAGAAACCCTAACCCTAGTTACGGATAGGGATTCAATAGAAAATATAATTAAAATAATTATATTAATGAGTATGTGTTTGTACCGAAGAGATTTATTGATCAATGATTGATCAGATAAGGTTTAAAATTTATAAACCCCAACAAGAGATTAGAAACCCTAATCTCAGATTTAGGAAACCTAATGTACAGTTAAAAACCCTAATTAAAAGCTGGGAAACCCTAATTTCATATTCGGGAATCCTAAAATGCTAATTAGGAAACCCTAATCCTAATTAATGAGCTTAACATGTTTAGTAAATGTTAAATTAATTAGGAAACCCTAATAGTAATTTAGAAATTTTAATTTTTCTAATTTAAAACCTTAATTAGGAAACCCTAATCCTAATTAGCAAGCCTAAAGTGATTAGTATGTGTTAATATAATTAGGAAACCCTAATTATACTTTAGAAATATCAATTTCTATTTAAAACTATAATTATAGTTTTGAAATTCTTAATTTTCTATTTTTAACCATAATTAGAAAATTTTAGAATTGGAGTATTTTAAAACCTAAGGGTTAGACCCTAAGGGATAAACCCTAATGGTTTATGCAATTGTCAAGAATGCCATTAAATTTAATTTGCTAATGACTTAAATACCCTTTTCATTTATTTAAATGGTAACTTACAAAATTCACCAACACCTTTAGTTGGTGAACCACTACATTAACTTGGTGAGTGTATTATCTCAGCCACCAGCCAAATTTTGCAGATCTAACAACATATTAATCAATATATAATTTATGAGAGAGAAAAAGTCACAAAAGTTGTCAATTTTCACATAAGCTCTCACCAAATCTCTCTCACTCAAGACCTCCGAATTTATCAAGTCCCTCAGTCATATAATTAGTTACTAGAACACCCAAAAATAGATTGGAGAGCATAGATCAAGAATTGGAACAAGAAGGTATAAACCCTAAAATCTAATTTGATCTTGTATGCTAAGAAAGTTTTTGTGTTTAAGTGTTTAGAATCTTACTAATGGATGTTTTATGAAGATCTATGATGATCTATCATGAATCCATAGCATCAAAGTGGGTAAAAACTATGTTTTTCAAAAACTGTTCTTGAGCATTTTTTGTGGTCTGACAAGTAATGTCAGTGGCCACAGATCATTGCTCGTTTAAGATTTTTGATGTTTTATTGTTTGGATATGTAGCTTGTTATGTTTTCTTTAATCTGCGAGTTGAATCAGAGTCATGTAATGTCTAGATCAAGAGTTATTCTTGGTCAAAACCCGTTGACCGGGCATGACCATTCCATTTCTGGGTAACCTAGAATTGCATGAACCCCGTCTGACAACGTTTTGTTGGCTTGAGACCTGACAGTTGTTTTGTGTTTTGATAATGTTGTTGTAATCAGATTGTAGCATGTTGTGTGGACTCTAGATCCCTGGCCTTATAACTCTTAAACACTCCATAGATCGATTGTAGCAAGTGGTCAAAGTGGCCTACTCGGCCATGTTAGCAGTTTTCTGAAATTTCTAGAAAACCAGATGAACAACCCTCTGACACGGTTTGACCGGGTCCTATCTTGTGGATCTGTTGATGTTAAACTGATTTGTGGTTATAGTAATGTTCCTTGTCATGTATACTATATATTAGAACCATTAAACGACTTGAATCACGACTGGAACTTAGATTAAATGGAGCTTGAAAGTAAGTGACCACTCAGACTGTCTGGGTTTCTGGAAAACCCAGAAACTGTCTGACAGGTACTTTGAGAGGCTAGATCTGGTTGTTTGTTTATTGTATGACCAAGATTTTGATTGGATATTGTAGAGTTACATTTTCACTACACGATCAGTGTCTAGGTTAGCCTTAATCATGTTTGGATTAAGAATAACAAGTGGTCAAACGAGTAACCTTGAACACTGACTTTGTCAGTGTTCTTGAGCCAAGATCACCAAAGGTAACATACAAGTGTCGCTAAAGGTCTTTAGCGACGGTTTATTTATTTTCTAATTTTTGATTTTTTCGAAAATTACTTAAAAATAGAAAATAAATTCTAAAAATTACAAAAATGTTTTTAAAAATCATTTTAAATTCTGAACAATAACTTTTAATTATTTGGGACATTTTTCATTAATATTTATAATTATTTTGATATTAATGATATTTAATTTATTTAATTAATATATTAAATAAATTAGAGGAAAATGATTTAATATTATGAAACATCATTTTAAATAAGAATAATGTATTTAAATATATTTTGAGTTATAAAATGTAACTTTAAATATTTTTAGAGAATTTTCATTAATAAATTAATATTAATGATATTAGATTTATTTAATTATTAAATTACAT
The DNA here is from genome assembly GCA_020205505.1 of Panax japonicus. Lineage (NCBI taxonomy): Eukaryota > Viridiplantae > Streptophyta > Magnoliopsida > Apiales > Araliaceae > Panax > Panax japonicus. The sequence goes on from CM035096.1 coordinate 46,194,916, forward strand.
AAATATGTTAAAAATGAATTTATTAATTTAAAAATCATTTTAAATAAAAATAAAGTGATAGAAAATATTTGGAATTATAAAATATAATTTTCAATATTTTTGGAGAATTCTCATTAATAAATTAATATTAATGATATTAGATTTATTTAATTATTATATTAAATAAATGAATTAAAAATGGTTTTATTGATTTAAAAATCATTTAAAAAGGAGAAAAATGATTTAAAAATATTTGAAGTTATAATTAATGACTTTTAATATTTGGATAATAATTTCATTAATATTTGATTATTCGCAGTTAGTGCATGTTTTAATAATTCAATTGAATTACTGATTCGGAAAATATATATTCGTAAAATTACTGTTGTTGAATATTTATATCTGTAGAAGCTAATATTGACAGTACAGATAATTCCTGTTCATTGTCAAATTATGTTGAGAAATATCTTAGCTAATTATTCTGGCTAGACAAACATTTGTTATAACTTGATAGGTTCGAGAAGAAAAGAGAAGATAATTTAATTATTAGTGATAGATCAATGCCAGTTGTATCGGCTAAATCAAAAAAGAAAACTTGATAGGTTTGAGAAGAGAAGAGAAGTAAATAGAAATTGAAATCATTGCATTTCGTTGTTAAATCAAATTCTGATTCAAAGACTGAGAAGAACAACCTTTTATATAAAGGAAACATTTTAGGTCGTATATTCGACCATTGCGCACTATTAAGTATTACGCATAATATAGGGTACAAGGAGTTGGCCGGCTCTAAGTACTTGCAGAGGGGTATGATTTAATCTTTATGGTTATCTGATACTCCTGCGTATGTATCAAAGTAAATCTTTGATAGATACACGAGAAGAGAAGTTCAAGATCCAATGGATCACTCAACATAAATCTGGAAAACATTTCACTTTGTTATTGCGTAAAATTGATTCTTGATTATTCAATAGAATATCGTAGAAATTTTGAAAGGGTTGTACTATTTCATTATCAACTTATTGTGTTGCATAGATTATGAGAAGACTTGATAATTATTAAAGCCTTGTTCAGCTTTTTCAAAGTTTCCCGAACTTTGGTTTCATTCTATCAAAATAGATAGTCTGTTTTATTGATTCATATACATTTATTGTATGTCTTAACTTGCGGGGCAAACTTTTTGCTCACCCTTGCTAAATAAAATATTTCAGCTAGGAACGAAGAGGCCAGCGGGTCAAAGAAGAACAAAGGCAAAGGCAAAATCCTGGATTAGTTTTTATAAACATTATGAATATGTTTTATTTGTAAACCCTTTTGGTATATCTAAAGGATATGTATGTAATGTTAAGGTTAGAGAACCTGGGGATTAATTTATTAACAATCTCTTTTAATGACTTATGTATTACTATTTCTATATGAATGGGTAATTAGATGTTATTATATTATGGATCGTGAACATCAAACTCGGGCGTCAGGTAACCCATATTTGGGGGCGTCACAGGTTGGTATCAAAGCTGTTGTGACCAAGGTGTCACAAGTTGGCTGTAGGTTTTAAACTTAAGTGGGGTGGGGGAAAATCCTAGGATTATAACCATACGCGAAATAGAGAAAACTCATTTAGAGTTCTAAGTGAGGGATTGCCGAAGTGCATCAATTATGAGATAAATGGACACATAGTGTGAGAAGTTTGTACTAATGAAGTACTAATCAAGTTATTTAAACTGATTGTAGGATGTCTGGAGAAGATCAAATGAGTACGAAGATGCTAGCGGCTGTTGCACGAATGCCAGAAGCCGAGGTACCAATGCAAAACGAATCAGTTGAGAAGGTGGGGGAAGATGAACCCATAGTCAATCTGGGAAGCGATCATGACGATTATCCTGAGATGTATCTGAGTGGAGATGAGGAGGTAGAGTCTGAGCCAGCTAAGATGGAGAAAGGGAATAAGACTAAAGTTGAAGAACAAGATCAACTATCTGCAGAAGTTCAAGAACCTCGGAGTAAGGTATTTCTCTTGGAGGAGTTGTGGAAGACAGAACGAGCGTTACGCGAAATGATTGAAGAACGGAACGAGCTGAAGGCGCAAGTGGAGAGGATGAAGACTGAAGGTGGTGGATCGTCTGAAGGAACCATAAAGCAGCAGAAAGGTAAAAAAAAGAGAAAGAGGGTCAACGACAACCCTAATTCAGAAAAGTCAAACCCGAAGAAGAAGCAATCCTGTAGCAAGTGTGGGAAGACTCACGCGGGAGAATGCATAATGTGGAAGAATGTGTGTTTTAACTGTAAGAAGGAAAGACATATTTCTCTACATTGTCCTAACCCAAATATGAGGAAGTGTTTCTCATATGGTAGAATGGGTCACGGATTCAACAAGTGTCCCAAAAAGAAGATGACTAGTGAAGGGAGTGGACGGTAGACAACTTAGAAATCTAGTTTCTTTTGGTAGAAGATTATGATATTAAGTATTGTAATATCGAGAACGATGTATGAACATATGTAAATATAAATATATTTGTATGAATGAAATCTTTATTTTCTATATGAATATAAGATTAAGATTAATTTGTGTGTTCTTAAAACTCATACTTATGGTATGTTAATGACTCATAATTATATGAAATATTTTGAACCCCTCAGCGAATGGACGCTAAAGGTCTGACTAGGATAAGGTCATACACTCATATAATTGTGAAAAGTTCTTGAACTCATAAATGTGGTAAGTTTTACGAACTGGGAATAACTATGTGTAAATGGAGAATTGCAACGTTTTATGTAAAGTTGTGTTGTTAATCCTGATATGATTTAAAAAGGGATAATAATATGTGTTAAGTACTAAATGTGCTATGAATTATTTGAATAAATATTCGTTTATATATGAGAATTATGTATTGAATTCTTATTGTGTTAAGAATTTGTACAGAGCAAGAGAATTAATGCAAGATTTTTATTTAAATCAGATCATGCCGCCTAGACGACAGAATCGAAACCAATGAGAAGAACAATCAGTGAATAACGAAGGAGGTCAAGTTGACCTAATGCAAAACTTTGCGGATATATTAGCCCAAACTATGGAGAATAGAGCTCCAGCTGCAAGAGGAAGAGCGAGAAATCAGCTAGCCGACAGATTGGCTAATTTTAAAGACTTTAAAACGGTAGAACCGCCTAAATTCAAAGGAACCACGGATCCAATTGAAGCCCAAACTTGGGTGAAGGAGATGGAAAAAGCATTCGTTATCATCAGAGTAGAAGAGGAGCAAAAGATGGCTTTTGCAACATATCTGATGAAAGGATAAGCCTATTACTGGTGGGAGAGTAACCAAGCAAGAGCGGGTACATCTGTGGTGACTTGGACTAGATTCAAGGAGTTTTTCTTTGAGAACTACTTATCGCCAAGTATGAAATCCAGGATGGAATTTAAATTTCTAGAATTGAAGCAGGATAACATATCGATAACAGAATACACTGCCAAAATCAACGAGTTGGCTAGATTTTCACCTCATCAGGTGGACACAGAGGTGAGAAAAGCGAGAAGATTTAAGAAAGGACTGAAGCCGGGGATATTTAACAAAGTAGCGGTATTGCAGATCAATACGTTTGCTGCTTTGATGGAGAAAGTGTTAATTGCTGAAGGAGGGAGCGAATCTGCATCTCGATTTCATCAGGATAAGAAGAAGAAGACCAATGATGGTGGAAGCAGTGGTGGTAGTAACCCGAATAAGAGGAAATGGAGTGAGAATACCCAGTTGGGTATTAAAATAGAAGATAATAGGAAAGGAAGGGAGTCATGTTCGAATTGTGGGAAGAACCATACTGGAGTTTGCCTAAAAAAGAAGGGAGTTTACTATAACTGCGGGCAAGAGGGGCACATGTCACCCAATTGCCCCAATCTGAAGAAAATTCAAGGTTGCTTTGCATACAGATCGACTGATCATTTGGTTCGGAACTGTCCGAAGAAGAATGCGGAGAAGGAAAGTGGCAACATGGGACCCGATGGCGGAACCTTGGCAATTCGAGGACCTGCACAATCAGGAAGACCAACAGCTCGTACATTCAACAAGACGGCGCAGGATGCAGTGGCTACTCAGGAGGTGATAACAGGTAATAATTTCGTCTAGAAATTTAATTACGCGAGTATTATGAGTTAGATAATTCTGTGAACTGTTTTCTCTTATAGATTCAAGTCACAGGTTAGAATTTGAAACACAAATTAATATTGTGTTGATGAAAATGAATTGATGATACAACTTTAAAAGATTGTAGAGAATAAGAAAGCGGTTATTCTGAGGACGGAATCCTTTTAAGGAGGGGTGAATGTGATAACCCGAGATTTTAAATAATCAAAATTTTATGAATAATTTTTTTATAGTTAATATTAATATTGATTATTAATTTTGTGACAAGTTTCTATGATACGAGTCTTGAGAAGGTCAATTTATGTATTGACTAATAAATTTAGAGTATAGTTGTGCTTAACGGAGAATAGAAACCCTAACCCTAGTTACGAATATGGATTTAATAGAAAATATAATTAAAATAATTATATTAATGAGTATGTGTTTGTACCGAAGAGATTTATTGATCAATGATTGATCGTATAAGGTTTAAAATTTATAAACCCCAACAAGAGATTAGAAACCCTAATCTCAAATTTAGGAAATCTAATGTATAATTAGAAACCCTAATTAAAAGTCGGGAACCCTAATTTCATATTCGGGAATCCTAAAATGCTAATTAGGAAACCCTAATCCTAATTAATGAGCTTAATATGTTTAGTAAATGTTAAATTGATTAGGAAACCTTAATTTAATTAGGAAACCCTAATTGTAATTTAGAAATTTTAATTTTTAATTTTTCTAATTTAAAACCCTAATTAGGAAACCCTAATCCTAATTAGCAAGCCTAAAGTGATTAGTATGTGTTAATATAATTAGGAAACCCTAATTATACTTTAGAAATATTAATTTCTATTTAAAACCATAATTACATTTTTGAAATTCTTAATTTTCTATTTTAAACCATAATTAGAAAATTTTAGAATTGGAGTATTTTAGAACCTAAGGGTTAGAACCTTAGGGTTAGAACCTTAGGGTTAAACCCTAAGGGTTTGTGCAATTGTCAAGAATGCCATTAAATTTAATTTGCTAATGACTAAAATACCCCTTTTCATTTATTTAAATGGTAACTTGCAAAATTCACCAACACCTTTAGTTGGTGAACCACTACATTGACTTGGCGAGTGTATAATCTCAGCCACCAGCCAAATTTTGCAGATCTAGCAACATATTAAGCAATATATAAATTATGAGAGAGAAAAAGTCACAAAAGTTGTCATTTTTCACATAAGCTCTCACCAACTCTCTCTCACTCAAGACCTCTGAATTTATCAAGTCCCTTAGTCATATAATTAGTTACTAGAACACCCAAAAACATATTGGAGAGCATAGATCAAGAATTGGAACAAGAAGGTATAAACCCTAAAATCTAATTTGATCTTGTATGCTAAGAAAGTTTTTGTGTTTAAGTGTTTAGAATCTTGCTAATGGATGTTTTATGAATATCTATAATGATCTATCATGAATCCATATCATCAAAGTAGGTAAAAACTATGTTTTTCAAAAACTGTTCTTGAGCAATTTTTGTGGTCTGACAAGTAATGTCAGTGGCCACAGATCATTGCTCGTTTAAGATTTTGATGTTTTATTGTTTGGATATGTAGCTTGTTATGTTTTCTTTAATTTACGAGTTGAATCCAAGTCATGTAATGTCTAGATCAGGAGTTATTCTTGGTCAAAACCCGTTGACTGGGCATGACCAGTCCATTTCTGGGCAACACAGAACTGCATGAACCCCGTCTGACAACGTTTTGTTGGCTTGAGACCTGACAGTTGTTTTTTGTTTTGATAATGTTATTGTATTCAGATTGTAGCCTGTTATGTGGACTCTAGATCCCTTGCCTTATAACTCTTAAACACTCCATAGATCGATTGTAGCAAGTGGTCAAAGTGGCCTACTCGGCCATGTTAGCAGTTTTCTGGAATTTCTAGAAAACTGGATGAACAGTCCTCTGACAAGGTTTGACCGGGTCCTATCTTGTGGATCTGTTGATGTTAAACTGATTTGTGGTTATTGTAATGTTCCTTGTCATGTATACTATATATTGGAACCATTAAACGACTTGAATCACGACTGGAACTTAGATTAAATGGAGCTTGAAAGTGACCACTCAGACTGTCTGGGTTTCTGGAAAACCCAGAAACTGTCTGACAGGTACTTTGAGAGGCTAGATCTGGTTGTTTGTTTATTGTATGACCAAGATTTTGATTGGATATTGTAGAGTTATATTTTTACTACACAATCAGTGCCTAAGTTAACCTAAATCATTTTTGGATTAAGAATAACAAGTGGTCAAACGAGTAACCTTGAACACTGACTTTGTCTGTGTTCTTGAGCCAAGATCACCAAAAGCAACATACAAGTGTCGCTAAAGGTCTTTAGCGACGGTTTATTTATTTTCTAATTTCTGATTTTTCCGGAAATTACTTAAAAATAGAAAATAAATTCTAAAAATTACAAAAATGGTTTTAAAAATCATTTTAAATTCTGAAAAATAACTTTTAATTATTTGGGACATTTTTCATTAATATTTATAATTATTTTGATATTAATGATATTTAAATTTTTTTAATTAGTATATTAAATAAATTAGAGGAAAATGATTTAATATTATGAAACATCATTTTAAATAAGAATAATGTATTTAAAAATATTTTGAGTTATAAAATGTAACTTTAAATATTTTTAGAGAATTTTCATTAATAAATTAATATTAATGATATTAGATTTATTTAATTATTAAATTACATAAATATGTTAAAAATGAATTTATTAATTTAAAAATCATTTTAAATAAAAATAAAGTGATAGAAAATATTTGGAATTATAAAATATAATTTTCAATATTTTTGGAGAATTCTCTTTAATAAATTAATATTAATGATATTAGATTTATTTAATTATTATATTAAATAAATGAATTAAAAATGGTTTTATTGATTTAAAAATCATTTAAAAAGGAGAAAAATGATTTAAAAATATTTGAAGTTATAATTAATGACTTTTAATATTTGGATAATAATTTCATTAATATTTGATTATTCGCAGTTAGTGCATGTTTTAATAATTCAATTGAATTACTGATTTAGAAAATATATATTCGTAAAATTACTGTTGTTGAATATTTATATCTGTAGAAGCTAATATTGACAGTACAGATAATTCCTGTTCATTGTCAAATTATGTTGAGAAATATCTTAGCTAATTATTCTGGCTAGACGAACATTTGTTATAACTTGATAGGTTCGAGAAGAAAAGAGAAGATAATTTAATTATTAGTGATAGATCAATGCCAGTTGTATCGGCTAGATCAAAAAAGAAAACTTGATAGGTTTGAGAAGAGAAGAGAAGTAAATAGAAATTGAAATCATTGCATTTCGTTGTTAAATCAAATTCTGATCCAAAGACTGAGAAGAACAACCTTTTATATAAAGGGAACATTTTAGGTCGTATATTTGACCATTGCGCACTATTAAGTATTATGCATAATATAGGGTACAAGGAGTTGGCCGGCTCTAAGTACTTGCAGAGGGGTATGATTTAATCTTTATGGTTATCTGATACTCCTGCGTTTGTATCAAAGTAAATCTTTGATAGATACCCGAGAAGAGAAGTTCAAGATCCAATGGATCACTCAACATAAATCTGGAAAACATTTCACTTTGTTATTGCGTAGAATTGATTCTTGATTATTCAATAGAATATCGTAGAAATTTTGAAAGGGTTGTACTATTTCATTATCAACTTATTGTTTTGCACAGATTATGAGAAGACTTATTAATTATTAAAGCCTTGTTCAGCTATTTCAAAGTTCCCCGAACTTTGGTTTCATTCTATCAAAATAGATAGTCTGTTTTATTGATTCATATACATTTATTGTATGTCTTAACTTGCGGGGCAAACTTTTTGCTCACCCTTGCTAAATAAAATATTTCAGCTAGTAACGAAGAGGCCATCGGGTCAAAGAAGAACAAAGACAAAGGCAAAATGCTGGATTAGTTTTTATAAACATTATGAATATGTTGTATTTGTAAACCCTTTTTGTATATCTAAAGGGTATGTATGTAATGATAAGGTTAGAGAACCTGAGGACTAATGTATTAACAATCTCTGTTAATGACTTATGTATTACTATTTCTGTACGAATGGGTAGTTAGATGTTATTATATTGTGGATCGTGAACACCAAACTCGGGGGTCAGGTAACCCAGATTTAGGGGCATCACAAGCATAGTCTTTAGCCAGAGACGACATTGGAGGCTACCATTTCTATTTTTGAAGGGAGTATAGTTATTTGAGCTTTTTTTGGGGTTAGGGTTTCTATTTATAGGGAGAGAGAAGAGAGATAGGCCTTTTGAACTTTTGATTTCAAAAAGGTATTTTTGAACTGTACTTGTAGTTTCCCTCTCTTCATTTTTGTTTAGTGGGACAAGTATCAAATTCTGCTTGGCTCTACGAATTTGACTGAGGAGGATTGTACTGATTTGCCCTTAGCTCCTTCAGAGTTGATGTGTCCTTAGGGAGGACTACGATCGTTGAGGTAACCTTTGTGATCGTTGAGTCTGCTTTGCATTCATTGAGTCTGAACTATGATCGTCGAGTCTGTCCAACAATCGTCGTGTCTGAACTACGATCGTCGAGTGTGTCCAGCAATCATCGTGTCTGAACTACGATCGTCGAGTTTGTCCAGCAGTCGTTGTGTCTGAACTACGATAGTCGAGTCTGACCGAATCCTTGTAATGAGTTTTTGACTTAGCATTCTTTTAAGGTAGCTCAGGAAGGACCAACCTCTTGGAGTGAGTAAATGGTTAGGTTTGTTCCTGAGGCGCTTATCAGAGAGATTGCTTTGTTTTGAAACTTATCATTACAAGATGCTCCTTTTGTTTTGTTGATGGGGTTCTTCTATCGTTGAGTTTGCACTACGATTGTTGAGTCTGTGCTACGATCGTTGTCTTTCATGTCACTTCAGCTCTACGATCGTGGACTTCCTTTGATCATGTCTACAATTTCAACCATAGCCTTTGTATCTGTATGGTTAGCACATACTAGAGCATATATTTCATGGTTGTAAATTAAGCATTCCTAGCTCACTTATTAACTTGTTAAACCTGGATTCATCTAGAGGTTTTGTAAAGACATCATCAAGTTGATTTTCAGTAGGGATATATTGTACAAATATAGTTCCATTTTGCACATAAACCCTAATTAAGTGATACCTTATTTCTATATGCTTAGTCGTAGAATGCATGACATGATTATGAGTTATTGCAATGGCACTTGTGTTATCACAGTGAATGGGAATGGATTTGAAATCAAACCCATAATCAGCTAGTTGATTTTTCATCCATAGGATCAGAGCACAGCAGCTACCAGCAGCAATGTATTCAGCTTCTGCAGTTGAAGTAGATACTGAGTTTTGCTTCTTGCTAAACTAGGACACAAGTCTATTTCCTAGCAATTGACAGGTGCCACTGGTAGTCTTTCTATCTATTTTGCAGCCTGCAAAATCAGAATATATGTATCCTATTAATTCAAAAGAGGACTCCTTGGGGTACCAAATCCCCAAGTTAGGTGTACGCTTGAGATACTTGAAAATCCTCTTTACAGCAGTTAAATGTGATTCTTTAGGATTAGCCTGAAATCTAGCACATATGCATGTCACAAACATTATATCTGGTCTACAGGCAGTTAGATATAGAAGAGAGCCTATCATACCTCTGTATTGAGTTATATCAATACTTTTACCTTTTTTATCTTTGTCAAGTTTGGTTGCAAGAGAAATTGGAGTTTTCATGGGAGAGACTGATTCCATGCCATACTTCTTAAGTAAATCTTTGATGTACTTGGCTTGATTTATGAATATTCCTTCATCAGTCTGCTTTACTTGCAGTCCAAGGAAGAAGTTCAGCTCACCCATCGTGCTCATTTCAAACTTGCTCTGCATAAGCTTGGAGAATCTCTTACATAGTTTTTCATCAGTAGAATCAAAAATAATATCATCAACATATATTTAAACTAATAAGACTTTGTCTTTATGCTTTCTAAGGAATAATGTTGTATCTACTCTACCTCTAATGAATCCATTTTCAATAAAAAAGTTAGTTAGTGTTTCCTACCATGCTCTAGGTGCTTGTTTAAGACCATATAAGGCTTTGTCTAATCTATAAACATAATTAGAAAGAGATAGATTGATGAAACCTAGAGGTTGCTCTACATAGACTTCTTCTTGAAGTTCACCATTCAGGAATGCACTTTTGACATCCATCTGAAAGACCTTGAATTTCATGTGAGTAGCAAAGGCAAGGAAGATTCTGATGGCTTCTAGTCTAACAACAGGTGCAAATGTCTCATCTTAGTCAATGCCTTCTTTCTGAGAGTAGCCCTTGGCCACTAGTCTTGCCTTGTTCCTGGTTATTACTCCATCTTCACCCATCTTGTTTTTGAAGACCCACTTGGTTCCAATGACAGGGTGACTCTTTGGTCTTGGTACCAATCTCTATACTTTGCTTCTTTCAAATTTGTTGAGTTCTTCCTGCATGGATTCTATCCTGCTGGAGTCTTCCATAGCATCCTCTATCTTCTTAGGTTATATTTATGATAGAAAGCTCAGATAAAAACACTCATTCTGGGTGGCAGCTCTTATTTTGACTCTTGCACTCAGATCTCCAATGATTAGATCTTGAGTGTGATCTCTTGCCCATCTGTTTCCTGTTGGGACATCTGTCCTTATGCCTTCTTGTCTTAGGCCTTCAAGATCTATTTCTTCTTCTTGGTGTGGAGGTTCGTTGTCTGGCATAGGCCTCTCTACGATCTCATTTCTTTGCTCAATGATTTCACTATCTGGCACTACGATCGTAGTGTTGAGCTTAGCGACCTCGTTTGTAGTGTCTGAACTGTTGGTCGTAGTGTCTTAAAGCACTATTTTGTCCAAGTCTATTTCATCAAAGATGATGTGAATCGTGACTTCAACACTCATTGTCTTTTTGTTGTACACTCTGTAGGCCTTACTGTCTGTGGCATATCCAAGAAAGATTCCTTTGTCTGACTTGGGTTAAAACTTTGTTAAGTACTGCTGTCCATTGTTGAGAATGTAGCATGCACAGCCGAATACATGAAAGTAGTTAACACTTGGCTTTCTTCCTTTCCAAAGTTCGTATGGTGTCTTCTTGATCGTAGAGTGTATGAGTGATCTATTTTGAGTGTAGCATGAAGTGTTGTCAGCTTCTGCCCAGAAGTATTCAGGCAGATGGGCTGCTGCTAGTAGAGTTCTTCCAGCCTCTATTAAAGTTCTGTTCTTTGTTTCAGCTACTCCATTTTGTTGTGGAGTTCGTGGAGCTGAGAAGTTATGACTTATGCCATTGTCTGTGCAGAACTGGTCCATTTCTGAGAAGTCAAATTCTCTACCATGATCACTCCTTATCGCCTTGATTTTTTCTCCTTTCTCGTTCATTACTAGTCTGAACATCTTGATAAGTTGGGAGCTTATTTCATCCTTAGAGGTTAGAAAGAACACCCATGTGAACCTGGTGTAGTCGTCGACTATGACCAGTGAGTATCTCTTCCCTCTGAGACTTGTTGTTGGAATTGGCCCGAATAGATCCACGTGGAACAATTGCAGAGGCTTGTCGATTGAATTGGCAGTTTTGCTCTAGAATGAGCTTCTAGTTTATTTTCCAATCTGACAGGCATTGCATGGCCTTTCTTTCATAAAGTTAAACTTGGGGTAGGTCTGCAACAAGATCTTTTGAGGCTAGCTTGGGCATGCTTTTGAAGTTTAATGAGACAATAAACTATGCCATAGCAACCTTATTTCTTTAGATGCTTTGGCCAGAAAGCATATTGTTTTATCTGAGCTTAGCTGTCCAAGATTCACTGTGTAGACATTTCCTTCTCTTGTTCCGGTTAGCTTTATAGCAGATGTCTTCAAATCTCTGAATTGACACTAATTGTTGAGGAATGTTACTTGATGACCCTTGTTGCAGAGTTGGCTAATGCTCAGAAGATTGTGTTGTAATCCTTCCACATAGGTCATTCTACTGAAGGACACTGCTCCATTTCCAGCTGAGCCATATCCTCTTGTCTTGCCAGAGCCATTGTCTCCAAAGATGACTGAGGGACCTTCCTTTTCTATGTAGTTAGACAAAAGGGCTTTGTTCCCAGTCATGTGCCTAGAGCATCCACTGTCCAGATACCAGGTCGTGATCGTGGAGCTCTTTTCCTGTGGTAACATCAAACCTTCATTTTGGTACCCATATTTGTATGGGTCCTATTTTGTTAGTACCCTTGGGGACCCAAATCTGTTTGATCTTGGGTCTCACATGCATGGACTTATAATAGCACTTTGCAGCCTTGTGACCAACTCTATTGCACACAAAACATTTAGTATGATGCATGCCTGTGTGTGTGTGAGAGTTCATCCTCCATTTGGACTTTTGTGGTTCTTTAGTCATCCTTCTGTTAAACTGATTTTCCTTCTTCCACATATCCTTGGGTCTCATGAAATGTGAGGAGTGTATCTTACCTTTACTGTACCTTCCCATTTGGTTCGTAGAGTTGGTTTATTTGACTCTACAATCCTTAGAGGTTGGTGAGTAGAGGATGGGTTACTCTTCTCTTTTCTGAAGCCCAGGCTAGTATGAGATCCTTTACTCCTTTTAGTATGGATAGAAATAGTAGAAAATGGTTGGGCTGGTTCTTCCTTCTCTGAGGATTTCATAAATGTAATGCCTCTACTAAAACTTGAAGCATTACTAGTGCTGGTTTCCTTTATCTTTTCCACACCTGGCTCTGAGGTGGATTCCCCAAAGCCTAAGCCTGTTCTGTCAAATGTATTTCTCTGACTAGAGAGCAGGGAGTCCATTGATGATGAGGATTTGTTCCATGTAGAGATAGTCTTTTTTAGTTCCTCAACTTTAGAGGATAGATTGGACTCTCTTTGTGCATTGAGCTCATTAGTCTGTTTTAAGATCTCATTCTCAGCCTCAAGCTTAGAGAGAAAGTTAGTACGTACTTAGAAGAGTTGTTTCTATCTCTTCTTAAACTTTCTTTTTCTCCTATTGAAGAAGTGAATAATCCTTCGACAGAATTCTGAACCACTTCATGTATTGATGTAGATCAGTTGCTATTCCATGAAATGCAGTTCTCAAGTTATTAATGTCTATATCTGGAGAGTTGAAGTCATACCTCATCGATACTTACTTCATGTACGTTGGAGTTCAGTTTGTCCTTTGCATGTTTGGCCATTAGGCACAGATTAGCCATTTGAGGGTCTTCATCATCTCCAGATTCAGGATTTGAGTCATTTTCTGAATCACTCCACGATCCTCCAGCTATAAGGCCTTTTTCTTTCTTCTGAGGCCTTTTGTTACCTTTTTATTCCTTTTTTGCATGTGATTTCTTCTTCAATTCTTCTCTGAGAGGTTTTTTGCAGTTGGCAATGAAATGGCCAGGCTTCTTGCAGTTGTAGCATAGATAATTCATTTGCTCCTAGCTACTGTAGTTGTTGACCTTTTTTGGCTTGCTGGTTTTGCCTTGACGCATGAACCTTCTTAGTCTTTTTACCAGCATTGCAAAGTCCTCATCATCATCTTCATCATAGTCAGAGTCAATTTCAATGTTGACCTTTGAGGTACTTTCAGTTTCTTTGAGAGAAACACTCTTATCCTTCTTTCTTCCTTCTGATAGAGTTTCTTCTCGTTGAGTCAGCTCCAATTCGTATGTCAGAAGGTTGCCATATAGCTGTTGAGCAATTATCTTATGGAGATTCTTTGACTCTCTAATAGTAGTGGTTTTGGCATCCCACCTACTTGGTAAGGCTCTCATGAACTTTATGATTAGATCTTGTTTGGATAGATCTTTCCATATGCTCGTAGAGAGTTGAGTAAAACATTGAATCTCTCGTAGGTGGCAGTGACGTTCTCTCCTTGAACATGTGCAAACATTTTATATTGCTGTATTAGGAGAGATTGTTTATTTTCTCTTACTTCTTCCGTTCCTTCATGCATGATGAGTAGTGTTTCCCAAACCTCCTTTGCTATTTTGCTGTTGACCACATTTTTGAATAGACCATCTTCTAATGATTGAAACAAAATGTTCTTAGTCTTCTTGTCGAGTTGAACATCTCTCTTCTCGTTGCCTATCCACTCTTCTTTGACTTTGAATTGTATTTTGTTTGGATCGTCTGTAGTTGGTATAAGATTTGTTAGAACATAGGGCCCATTCTGAACAGTCTCAAATAGATCTTCATCTATTGAGTCCATGTATGATTGCATCCTAACTTTCCAGTTTGTAAATTTATCTTTATTGCACATTGGTGGCTTGCTGCCTCCTCCAGTCCTTGATTTGCTTGGTAAGTGTGCCATTGGATTTACTTAAGCTTTGTAGGCTGTATAATAGAACATGCTTTGATACCAATTGTTAGTTCCCGGAGGCACAATAGTTATCTAGAAGGGGGGGGGGGGGGGTTGAATAGATATTTAAAAATCTTTTCGTTTTAACTTGTTAGTTGATAATGATTAAAACTTAGCGGAATTAATATTTGTTTTAATCTCCCTTAAGATAGTAAGTAAATGAGAGTGAGACAGATATAGCAGTTATGGAAGATATAGCAGTTATAGCAAGAATGTAATAGACACAGTCATTTTAAGTGGTACATAGCACTTAAAGCTCCTAGTCCACTCTTCTACTCCTTGAGTAGGAAATCCACTAAGGATGTCTTTTACACTTTATGAATCACACAAATTCCTTCTAGACCAGCAGTCTAGGAACTTCTTAGTTCACTCTTGAACTCTTCAAGTCCAGCAAACTTGGTTCTTCACAGTTCACTTAGAACTTTTCAAGTTCTTCTGACTTGGAACTCTTACTTCAGTTGATTAGTAGTTGTTAAGTTCTTGATGGTTGCTACTCAGTTGCTATTAAGCACTTGTTCGAAAGAACTGAGTAGCTGAGCAAGTTTTTCTTTTTCTCAGATCGTAGAGTTGAGCGTTGAGTGTTCTTGTGCATTTTTTTCAATGCTTGCTTACTCCTCTCATCTGAATATGTTTTTCATATATGTGATCTTGAAATCTATCCGTTTGATCCATCCGTTGAAACATTAAATACGTTTGACATTTTTTTACTTTGATGGAGACGTTTCTGCACATCTTCTGAATTGCATTCTGGCCCACTGACACAGCAGACTGCTTTCTCACCTAACACCTAAAAAGGTGTTTTTCTCTTACCAATGGTACTTTCCTTAGCTTCTTCAATACGCTTCTTTGTTGCATACTAAGGATATCTTTTGTACCGTTGGAACTGGTGAGGACTTCAATGTTTGAAACCCATTCCATATTTATTGGAGATATATCTTTAAACAAAAAGGTAGGGCTCGATGCTTCTGACACACGGCAGATGATACTCTATGATCCAGATCTTGGTGTCTTGTTACCTTGGTGCTTGGTCTGATTCTAACAAACAAGAGCACTACGATTTCTCTTAAAGACTTGCACACTACGATCTTCACTTGCTTGCTTTGCAAGCTCTACATTTCCGAGAGCACACTACAATCTCTTAGTTGGCTCGGCAAACGTTGGGACCACTCTACAATTTTCGAAGAGGCCCTTAAGGCATGCACACTACGATCCTCGAAGCTCTACATTCTGCCTTGGATTCTGTAATCTTGATCAGCTTGATACAGTACGATCTCTCCGAAGCCTATCTATTACATCTCAAGATCAACCTAACAAGTTTGATCTTCGTTTCTATATATTCACTTAAAAGAATGATATACATTAAGAGATTAGATCAACCTAACAAATTTGATCTATCACTAAGTCCTTATACAAATATTCCTTGAAGGACTTTTATAAATAATCATGAGCATTTATATTTAAACATCAAATCAAAATATGCACTCTCCTAACAGATTGGTAATGAGGTCGATTTTGGCTTTATCTACTTCAATTTCCTTTTCAGATATGATGTGACTAAGAACAATTTCTTTTTTACCATGAAATGACATTGATTAAATTTGTTTCCTTACATCTCTTTAGAACTAAGTCAAGGTGGTGAAGGCATTCATGAAATGCAGACCTAAACATGGAAAAATCATCTATGAAAATTTCGAGGAATTTCTCCACCATTTCATAATAAATGCTCATCATGCATCTTTAAAAGGTTGCAGGGGCACTACATAGCCCAATGGGTAGACGACGATATACAAAGGTTCCATAAGGACAAGGAAAGTGATTTTTTCTTGGTCTTCTAGGGCTATGGGAATTTGAAAGTAGCCCGATTAACCATCAAGGAAACAATAGTAAGCATGACCAACTAATCTTTCTAAAATTTGGTCTATGAAGGGTAAAGGAAAATGATCCTTTCTTGTGGCAGCATTGAGTTTTCTATAGTCGATGCAAACCCGTCAACTGATAAGTGGATTTTATATCCACGAATCGGTTCCTAATCCAAGCTTAATCGGTGTGAATTTCTCGTGTTTATGTTTAATTTTACTTGTTTACTGTTGGTTGATGTGTAGGTGTGGTGGTGTGGTGTTTGAGCATAAATGGAGTGATTTGGTGGCCATAAAGTATAAAGATGATAACTGGAAAGGAGAAAATAAAGTGCAGTCAAAATGCCCTACCTTCGTCGGGGCGGGCTTATTTTAGCTTTGTACCCCCGCTGGGGCGGGGGGTCTTCAGTTATGCGCGACAGGGCCTGAGCCCGCCGAGGCGGGCTATTCCTATGTAAACACCCCAGCTGGGGCGGGGGGTGCCGAAGCTGAACAATCCTAAATGACTTCGATTTCTTCTGGGACTTGGAAATTGGAACTTGCATGTCATATGGACTCTAAAATACATGGGATTTCGACCAAGACTTGTGTGCTGGATATATATTGCTTAAAAAAACAACAAATTCATCATCATGCAAAGAAATTAACAGCAATAAATCACATATTTTCATATTAAGCAACAGAGTGAAGATTTTGAAGGACGATCATATCGATTGAGGATTAAGGCTAAAGTGAAGGGTGTTCTGCGTTATTCTTCTACTTTAGTTTTATTTCTATAATTGAGAAGATGTTATCTTTAATTTATTCAGTTTTTATTTCATTTATTATGAACTAATTACATTTTAGGCTTAAGATGGATCTTTAAGTGGAACGATGATTATGTAATCTTTGATTTCAGTTTAATAAGCTATTATCCGGTTTATCTATATTAATTTGAATGTGAATTTATGAATTTCTTGATCAACGATTCTTTATGGACATGTATGAACTCGAGAGATGAAATACGAATCTAAACTTAGTTAATATAGCATGTGTTCTCGATTTATGTGAATGTACAGATTTTTGATGAATGTTAGGATAAAGATATGCTTGACATCGCATGTAATCAGATAAAGAACTTGAACTTCAACCTTCTTTAATTGTAATTCACATAGAGATATAGTGAGTTAGTTAATTAAGGTGTGTAACGTAATTTTATCTTAATTGTGGATTTGGGTTAATACAATATTAGTGCATCGAGAGGTGGCTAGTTCTACATACGTGTTCTTGATTAATAAACTAGGATAATGAATTAAACTGGAATAAAGGTGTAATAATTTGAGTGATGCGTAGAGTGAAGTCGGAAGCCTAATTCTCCATTATTTGTTTAAAAATTCAGTTTTTAGCTTTTATCGATTGTGTGGTGATTTTAATTGTTTTAATATTGTTAATTACAAACTAAAAATTGATTAGTTTAATAAAATTAGGATTAATAGGAAATTGTGAGGTTTAAATTCTATTTACCGTCTCTGAGGGAACGATACTATACTTACTATTATATTACTTGTTGACCACTTATACTTTCGTGTTGTGCGTAATTAGATTTTACCCAACAAGTTTTTGGTGCCGTTGGCGGGGCATTAGTTAATATATTTTTGCCAATATTAGCTTCAATCAAATTAGTCTTAATTTAAAAAAAATTTTCTTTCCTTTTTATTTAATTCTCTTCCTATTTTTCTTTATTTTTAGGTACCATGGCGGAATTTAATTATCAATGGTCGTATACGAGAATAACTCAGCCAAGGGGAGCGGGGATTGATGGTCTCAATGTATTTTCTGCATTATCAGCGCAGCTTGAAACACTTTCGAGGAGGTTGGACGTTGTTGCATCCCAATATAATCGAAGGATAGCAGTTAATTGCAATTATTGTGCTGGTAATCATCCGAGTCATCAATGCACTGTTAGTTTCGGGTCAGGACAACATGGTGGTGAATACCTCAACAATTATACATATGCTAATTATCATCAAGTTTAGGGGTATCACCCGGATTTGTCATGGAGCTATACTTATGAAGACCAATACTACGCTCCAAATCCAACATACACACCAGAATTTTCATGTCCACCTCCATTGCCACAAGAAGAAAAGCCAAATTCGAGGGATGTATTATTGAAGGGCATAACAAACCTAGAGGAGATGAGGATTAGCCAAGAGCTGTCAACCCAAAATTTTAATAATCAGATGGAACAAATCGTCACTACCTCAACCAATGGTCCTCAATACATGACTTCCGAGACTGAGACAGATAATTCAAGGTTGGAGGAATTATTGTCCAAGTTCGTAGCATCAAATGAGGAGAGAGGATTAATCAAGAGCGGTCAATTCAGAATCAAGATATATCAATTCAAAATCTACAGAACCAGATGGATCAAATGCTCAAAGCCTTGAACAACTGTCCTCAAAACAATTGGTGTTATGACGAGGCTTCCGAGATTGATGAAGTGCCCAAACAAAATCTACAACTGGATGAGACATGAGATGTTGAAAAAGAGGAGACAAGTGGGGATGAACTAACTATGAGTACTAACAAGGATGAGCTGATGTTATTAATGCCTCAAGTGCCTTCTCCACCAAAGTTCAAGGATCCAGTTAGATTTACAAAACCTTGTCCACTAGGTAGTCATGTAGTCGGCAATACTCCTTGTGACGTAAAAGCGAGTACAACTTTGAAGCCATGGTGCGATGAGCTGGAGAAGATACAAGAAGAGATTGTTGTGTCTGACAAGCTTTAATGCCAGAATCTATTCGCAGACACAATGGAGAAAACACCTAGATATTGGACGTTCTTGAATGTGATCATATCTAAACAAAGCATGCTAGGTGAATTTAATGCAATGGCTATCACAAACGGGAACCTAACAAAAGCTATATTATTTCTGATGGATGGAGGGTTCCTCAACTTTCGAAGAGGAATTGGATAGCGTTGACCAGACAAAGTCAGGCTGAAAGACTGTAAATCAAGCGCTGACTGGGAGGCAACCCAAGAATTTTTTTTATTTATAGGTTTTACTAGTTTAATTAGTGCTGTTAGTTCATCAAAAATTTAGGAGTTAATTTGCTTATTAAGTTATCTTATAATCTAATCCACGTTGTCTCTCTTTATTGCAGGTATTGGAGGTTCAATGGATAGGAAAATGATCGTTGCCGCCATCGCCACCATCACCTCACGCTTAGTTGATTACAGGGAAGTTCTCTTCTACTTACCGCTATATTCTTACAATGAGGACATTGTAATTGCTAAGTTTGGGGGAGTTTAGTTTAGTTCTTTATTGCATGTTTAGTTTCATGTTTATGTTATGTTATTTTGCATATGTTGTTAATTTAGTTTAGGTTCATTATGTTTGCATTCATGTAGTACAACTGCATAAGTAGTTGCATAGTAGTATAGTTTGAATAACATTATATTCTGTTTCTTCTTAAAAAAAATAAAATCAAAAATAATAGTTAGTTACTATGTTCATCTTGCATGAGTCCAGCTGTTTGATATTTACAGTTTGTTTTGGCCAATGATGAGATTGGAATTGGGTAGACAAGTATAATACTGACTATTAGAGCTTTGATGTGATTTCTTGTTATGATTTGAGTCTTTTTCTGTTTGAAACTAGTATAATAAGGATAACACAATAAAAATAACTTGTTGATTGATTGAGTTTAAATTGATACATAATGGGATTCTAAAGGATAATGCTAGTTTGAATGAAAGAATGACAAGAATAAATAGTGATGGCTAAAGTTAGACAAGAACCTAAGTTTGGGGGAATATTTGGGGTATATAAGCTATAAAAAAAGAAAAGAAAAGAAATGAAAAAAAAGAAAAAGAAAACAAGTATGAATAAACACTGTGGCGTGCTTGTCTAGTTTTATGGCCTTTGTTACTTGAGTAAGTAAGCCCGATGGGATTGTCTTTACACCTAGCGCCCTAAGCTCTTAATGGTCTGGGAGTCGTTGGTCAAAAGCTCATTAAGGTAGTATTAAAAAGCCTAAAGGAATAAGAAATTGCATAACTATGTGTATATAAACAAAAAAAATGAATAAAACGGGAAATAAGAACAAAAAGCCCCCCGTGGATGAAAAATGAAACATAAGTATCCCATTTTGACCCTCGATATTGGTAATTATTTGATTTTAGTTGGATCTAGCTTGTTTTTGGATTTCTTGAGTTTACATTGTATGATTCCTTTGAAGAGACTTGTTAAGTGTTAAATTTGATTTTATATCAGTTAACATTATTGTGAAGCACACATGCACTATATTAGTGATAACAATCCAAGATTTAATGATTGATTGAGAAGTTAATGATTTGTTTTAATATGATGTATTATCATGTTTACTTGATTTTTCTAAGGCCGGTTGAATAGACTTGTTTCTGTCATTACTGCTGGATTCATAGGCATGTAGATTAGTTGCATTGCATAGCATTGTTGTTTTGTGTTTTTGCTTGAGGACAAGCAACGGTTTAAGTTTGGGGGTATTTGATAAGAAGGTTTAATACCTACTTATCTGGTATCTGTTACTTGAATTAGTTGCTTATATTCATGTTTCTTAGTTATTTTTCATATATTTTATGATATTTTGTAGGTTATGACATAACATTGGCATGAAGAAGCAAGGGAAAGCAATTCAGACATCTTTTGGACCAAAATACGCTAGCAAATGTAAGAAAGGAAGATTGAAGGACTTTTAACACTAAGTTGGATGCATGTTCTTGGCTTGGAACTTGGATTATACTGTAGATCTTCGTCTTAACTTTCCGGAACATCTTGAATTGTCCCAATCAGAGTTTAGATGCGAGAGTTATAGCCTTTTTATCAACGAAAATCAAAGCTAAGAGTTGTCATGCTTCCCATTTACATAACATCTACTTCAAGCCTGATTTCTACATTTCTCCAATCCGAATCTGTCAATTATCAAAAACCAAAAGTTGTAGATCTCGTCGATATCTTCAATTTGATAGGTGGCAGGCCTCGTAACTCTTCTTGGACCAAAAGTTATGGCTGTTTTCCCAAAGGACATCAGAGCAGAAAAGGTACCCCCACTGGGGCGGGCTTCCCTTCACAAAATGTTCGCCGGGGCGGGCCATTTTAGCCTTATAACCCCCGCTAGGGAGCCGGGTCAGGGGTACGTACAGAAAAGACGTTTTTTGGCCAAATTTGAGTCCAAGAAGGATTGGTTCGATCCGATTAACTCAAGGACTTCCAAGTTGACTTAAAGCCATATAAAGAGACTTATAAAAGGAGGAGAATCACAAGGATTAAAGGGGAGATTAGATTAGAGAGAGGATTCCATTAGATTAGATTAGAGTAGAATAGGAGAAAAACATTAGTTCTTATTAGATTTGGATATTGAAGCAATTTTGAGATCATTGAAAATTCAAAGTAGGAGCAATGAGGGAGCTTCAAATCTGCAGACAACATATTCTATCTTCTTATCTTCTTCTATCTTCATCTTTTAATGATTATTCAATTGTGGATTCTTAGTTTTAATTCAATGAACTAATTCTTTGTTTGAGATTACAATGGATCTTATTGTGTAGTTTATTTTAATATGCTTCGCTATCAATTATTATGTTCTATCGTGAGGATTGTCTATTGTGATTTAGACTTAATTGCTTAATTGTTTAGCTAACAATTACCGTGATAATCTATATGAACTCGAGAGATGAAGTATTGATTTAGATCTTATCATGATAGCATGTGTTTGTGATTTCTGCATATATGGAATTCATGATTCGTGTTTAGGATAGAGATATGCCTTTACGCCATATGTAATCTTATAGAGAATTTGTGCTTTAAATCCTTTTTATTTGTAATTCACATAGAGATATAGTGGATTAGTTAATTATGGTGTCTTGCTTAATTCTATCATCTGTGGATTTAAGTGAGTATGGGTATTATGCATCGAGAGGTGGTTTTATCTGCTTTAGTGTTCTTGATTAACAATTCAGGATAGAGAATAATTGATGAGAAGTGTGTTAACTTAAATGAAGCAATAAGTGAAGTTGTGATCTTAAATCTCCGTAATCTTAATTTAACTAGTGGTAATTAGAATTAGTTTACTTATAAATTGAAATTCATTCGTTTAAATAAGATTGAGTTGGTTACGGGTTAGTACTTGGTGATTTTTATTAAATAAGTCCTTGTGGGAACGATACTCTACTTCCACTTTATTACTTGTTGACCACGTATACTTGCGTGTTGTGCGTAATTAGATTTTACCCAACAAGGTTTTGGCGCCGTTGCCGGGGACTCTAGTATAGAGTTTATTATTTTGCAATATCATTTTAATTAGTCCAGTTTTACTTAAACACTTTTTGTTTTTGTTTTGTTCATCTTATTTCAGGTTTTTGAAGTTGGTTTATGCAAACTCGATCCAAAAATCCAGACTTGCTTCCTTTTGAGGATGACATTGAGAGAAGGTTTCAGAGGTTAAGTAAGTGGATTAAGGAAACAAGAGATGAATTCAAAAACTCTGGCAAAGAAGAACCCACAAATGAGGGATGGCTGTGGCAATCCGCCCGAAAAATTACCCTGTAGGCATCGGCGAATAGAAAAGCTGATTATGGCCCCGACGTCGATGATGAAGTCTTGCACAATAGCATACAGAAGTAGTGCTTTCTCCTTGGTCACATCGGAGGTGTGCGTGGACAAAAATAGTTTAGCACATAAGAAGGCGTACCAAATTTTTCCATACCAGCTAAGATCCTTGCTGTGAAAAATCGTGCCTCCTTTCCGACCCTTTATCCACGTTGTTCCCGGCTTAGCCATTTCTTTGAGAACCGCCTCAAAGTCAGGGTCGAAATCCCTCAAGTGAGCATATTGGCATTTTCTAGGCACCTATAACTAATAATACGTGTTGATAGCATTGGCACTGAACGAGACCAATCTACCCCGTACAAACGCGTTGAAAGGTGATTTGTCCTCGACGTTCGCATAGAACTCTTTGACCACGTTGACAACGGAGGGCTCGTGTTCCTTAGTGAATTTGTTCCACCCTTTCTGATAAATTTTTTGCATCATCTCCCCATCCACATGATCCGGTGCCAACCCCCGCTCCGGTGTGAGTGCTTTTGTAGCCATGTAATCGTATCGGTCGGCGACGATGGCACTTTTGAACTTGTGGCGGTCAAAGGTGCGGGATGGTGGAGTTGCCCTTGAACTTTCTCCCCGTTGTCGTTTGGATGTTGGTTGAGATGCCATTGAATTCCGGATGTCTAAATATACAACCCTCTTCCCAAATGTCAGTCACACACTTTAGCGAACACTTGGTGTGCACACTGAGTTCTTCCCCCAAAACTTGGTGATTGTGCTCTACTATGGTGTTAGAAAGGTAGGAATTTGAAGACAAGGTGCAAGGTTGTCACTTTCTCTACACTTACCTCAATATGAATCTGAATTTGTGGCTTTTGGAGATGGAATTGTAAGTATGTGATGAAGAACTTGGTTTGTGAGAGTGTAATATATATAGTGATGGTGTTGTGTTGTAAGTTAGTGGGGTGAAGTAATAGGGTAGTGGATTGAAGTGATGGGTAAAAGTAATGGGGTAGGAGTTGTAAAATCGTGGGGTTTATGTATGGGAATGGGTAGTTTAGGTGAAGAAGAATTGGGGTTTCAATTAGGAAGAGGGAGTAGTGGGCGTGTGTAACTGTCAAAACTAACCGTTCAAATTCCAGGACCCCTGCCCTAGCGGGGGGTAATAGGCTTAGGAAGCCTACCCCGGCGGCCATACGCCCTGTCAATTTGTCCTGGAGACCCCCGTCCTGGCCAGGGGTTTAATCTTAAAAGGAGACCCCCGCCTCGACGGGGGGTGGGTTTTCATGTACTTGGTCTGTTATGCTCGTTTGTTCCCTCCCAATCCAATGTATGACCACTTTAGCATCCTGCCATACCACAAAACATCATTATGAATAGATTATCAACACGATGGAGAGAATATCTTGAGTATGCAACTTAACGAATCAGTAAAAGAACTTATTATATATTACTACTTACTAACTATAATTTGACAGTTATGATTAAAAATATGAAAAATAAAAGTATGATTGGGTTGCCTCCAAATTAGCGCTTGATTTTAAGTACTTCAGCATGACTACTCCATGTTTATGGTACGTCAGTCAGAGTGATTGCGATGTCCCATTTGGACTCGCCACCCCAGCAATGCTTCAACCATTGACCGTTGACCTTGAATGTTTCCAATGGATTTCGACTGTAGAGTTCAACGACACCATGTGGGAAAACTATTTTGATAGTAAATAGTCCCGACCACCTTAATTTAAGCTTGCCTGGGAACAACCTCAATCGTGAGTTGAACAGCAGTACTGGTTACCTCGGCTCAAACGTTCAGTGCATGATTTTCTTGTCGTGCCATTTCTTGACTTTTTCCTTGTATAATTTAGCGTTCTCGTATGCATGAAGTCAGAATTCATTGAGCTCATTTAGTTTGAGTAGCCTCTTTTCACCCACATAAGCTTAATCAAAGTTCAATTTCTGAATTACCCAGTAGGTCTTGTACTGTAACTCCACAGGTAGGTGACAAGCTTTCCCGTATAGTAATTGGTATGGTGGCATACCAATCGGTGTTTTATATGCAATCCGGTAAGCCCAAAGTGCATCATCTAACCTGAGAGACCAATCCTTTCGATTCGGATTCACTACCTTTTCCAAAATTCTCTTCATCTCCCTGTTCAAAACCTCAGATTGCCTACTCGTTTGGGGATGATACGCTGAAGCTACCTTATGGTTGACCCCATATTTTGCCAAGAGAGCTGTAAACGATTTGTTACAGAAGTGACTACCTTCATCACTTATAATAGCTCTCGGCGTGCCAAAACTCGTAAAAATATTCTTTTGCAAACGTTTGAGAACCACCTTGTCATCGTTAGTCGGAGTGCTACGGCTTCCACCCACTTTGATACATAGTCTACGCAAGCAAATTTTACTGATTGGTAAATGAGGACGGGAATGGCCCCATGAAATCAATGCCCCATACATCGAAAATCTCAACTTCTATAATTGTTTGAAGTGGCATCTCATTCCTATTCAATATGTTGCCCACCCGTTGACATCTATCACATGTTTAACAAATTGGTGGGCGTCTTGGAATAATGTAGGCCAATAAAACCCGGCTTGAAGCACTTTCACCGCTGTTCTCTCACTACCATAGTGTCCCCCATATGAAGAAGAGCGACATTCATGAAGTATACTATTCACCTCGATGTAAGGCACACACCTTTTAATCATTTTGTCGGTGCACTATTTGAATAGGTATGGCTCATCCCATATATACCACTTGATGTAATGGAGAAACTTCTTTTTCTATTTTCGTGTATGATCACGGGGAAACATGTTGCTCACTAGATAATTCTTGAAGTCTGCGTACCGTTGAAATTCTGAATTTATCCCAAATAGTTGCTCATCCGGGAATGACTCGTTGATTATACACTTATCCTCTTCCTTTTGACCCTGATTTTCAAGCCTAGACAAATGATCGGCGACTTGGTTCTCTGTCCCCTTTCTATCCTTTATTTATAAATCAAACTCTTGTAAAAAGAGAATCCATCGGATAAGGCGTGGCTTAGCATTTTTTTCAAAATTAAGTACTGAATGGCCGAGTGATCTGTATAAACTACTACCTTTGTCCCGATCAAATATGCACAAAATTTATCGAACGCATACACCACTGCAAGTAACTCCTTTTCTATAGTCGTGTACTTCATTTGAGTCTCCGTGAGTGTCTTACTTGCATAATATATAGCATGAAATACCTTCTCTCGACGTTGACCCAAAATAGCCCTAACCACATAGTCGCTTACATCACACATTAATTCAAAAGGCATGGTCCAATCCTGCACAACGATGACGAGAGCTGTGGTTAGTTTCTTCTTCAACAACTCGAATGCCAGTTTACACTCCTCATCAAACTTGAAAACTGAATCCTTCTCTAAAAGACTGCATAAAGGTTTTGCAATTTTAGAGAAGTCATTTATAAATATTTTGTACCCGGCATGTCCCAAGAAACTTCGAATTCCCTTAACTGAACTTGGTGGAGGAAGTTTTTCAATTGTTTCCAGCTTCGCCTTATAAACCTCTAATCCTTGAACCGAGACCTTGTGACCTAAAATTATGCCTTCCTCAACCATGAAGTGGCATTTTTTCTAGTTAAGTACAAGATTCGTGTCTTTGTATCTTTGTAACACCATCACCAGATTCTCTAGGCAAGCATCAAAATCGTCCCCATAGACCAAAAAGTCATCCATGAATACTTCCACATTTTTCTCCACCATGTCTGAGAAAATTACCATCATACACCGTTGCAAGGTAGCTGGTGCATTACACAAATCGAACGACATTCTCCTGAATGCGAATGTGCTGTATGGACACATGAAAGTAGTCTTCTCTGGATCTTCAGGAGCAACGACGATCTGATTATAACCTGAATATCCATCCAATAAGCTGTAGTACACATGTCTCGCTAATCTGTCCAACATTTGATCGATAAAGGGAAAAGGAGAGTGATCCTAGTGGGTCGCCTTATTCAACTTCCTGTAGTCCATGAAAACCCTCCAACCAGTCACTGTCCTTGTCAGAATGAGCTCGTTGTCATCATTCTGTACCACGGTCATTCCTCCCTTTTTCGGCACACACTAAACTGGACTAACCCATTTACTATCGAAAATTGGGTAGATGATACCAGCATCCAACAATTTCAGAATTTCTCTCTTAACAACTTCCTTTATGATTGGGTTGATTCTTCGTTGTTGCTCCATCGTCGGTTTTGCATCGTCTTCCATCAGAATTTTGTGCATGTAAAAGGATGAGCTGATTCCCTTGATATCTGCGATTGTCCATCCTATAGCCGATTTGTGTTCCCTAAGCACTCTCCGCAGCTTTTCTTCCTGCAAGATCGTTAAGTGCAGCAGAAATAATAACATGTAAAGAATTTGAATTGCCTAAATACGCATACCTGAGGTGTTTAGGTAATGGTTTAAGTTCAAGAATCGGTGGCTCCTCCAATGATGGTTTCATTCTGATTGTTGATATTTCCTCTCGTGTGCAATGGTTCAAATGGTGCTTTAAATCTACACACTCGTGGTAAGGAGTCTAGCATATGCAAGTAGTCCATAAATTCCGAATCATCTGATTCTTCATCTCCCAATAACGTCGTTTCTAATGGATCATTAATCAAACTTTTACCCATGTCATCACTGATTATCTGATCAATGATATCCATCCTGAAACACTCTTCTTCATCCGTATAAAATTTCATGGCTTTGAAAATGTTAAGCTTAACTTCTTGATCTTGGACCCTCATCGTTAGTTCACCTTTTTGTACATCGATGAATGTCCTACCCGTAACAAAAAATGGTCTCCCTAGGATAATCGGGATGTTCTTATCTTCCTCAAAATCCAAAATGATGAAATCCACGGGGAATATAAACTTGTCAACCTTGACCAATATGTCCTCTACAATGCCTCTCGGGTACGTGACTGACCTATTCGCCAACTGTAAGGAGATGTTCATAGGCTTTGGAGTTGGCAAACCCAATTCTGTGTAAACTGATAACGGCATAAGGTTCACACTCGCCCCCAAATCACATAAACACTTATTAAATGCCATGTTCCAGATCATGCATGGAATGGTGAAACTCCCTGGATCTTTCAACTTTGGTGGCAACTTTCGCTGTAAAACTGCGCTACACTCCTGTGTTAGTGTCACTGTCTTGAAATCTTCCAATTTCTTTTTCCTGGACAAGATTCCTTTCATGAATTTTGCATAACTCGACATCTGCTCTAAGGCTTCTGCGAACGGGATATTAATCTGAAGTTTCTTAAAAACTTCCAAAAATTTCGCAAACTACTTATCTAATTTCTTCTTTTGGACTCTCTGCTGAAACGGCGATGGAGGATACACAACTGGCTTGTCATCTAACTTTGTTTTCTCAATTTGCGTATCCTCACCCTGTTTTTCTTCAACCACATTGTTGTCATTAATTTTATCATCCGAGATAGCTTAATTTTCTGCACCTTTCCCATCCAAATGTTTTCCACTTCTCAAAGTGATTACCTGACACTGTTCATGATTTCCCTTTGGATTTCTTTCGGTGTCACTCGGTAGAGTCCCTTGTGGTCTGTTGTTCAATGCTAAGGTAATTTGTCCCATTTGATTTTCCAAATTCTTGATGGCCATTGTTTGGTTTTTCATCGCTGCCTCATTGCTCGTAATATACTTTGATAACAACTCCTCTAAATCTGATTTTCCTTCTTGATGTTGAACTGGTTATTGTTTATTCTGAAATCCTGGGGGATACGATTGTCGTGGAGCTTGTTCATTTTGATTATTATTCCACGAAAAATTTGGATGATTCCTATTCCCCTGATTATATACATTCTGATATGAATTCTGAGGAATTATGTTTTAGCTACTCATAAATTGTACCGACTCTGGGTTGATTGCACATTGATCCGTCGGATGTTCACCCACACACAACTCACAAATAATTGCAACTTGTTGCCGTCACTCCATCTACCTCTAACACTCTAGTGACCGTAGGTTGTGTCATTCTAGCTATGGGCCACTGATAGTTGTTAGCAGCCATCGTCTCTATCAACTGATATGCCTCCTCATAGTTCTTTGCCATAAACGCTCCCCCCCGACGCTACATCAATACTTGTCCTGCGATTCCTATGTGGTCCGTTGTAAAATGTATTCATCTGTAACCACTTAGGTAATCTGTGATGTGGGCATTTTCTGAGCAATTCTTTGTATCTCTCCTATGCCTTGTACAATGACTCCCCATGTTGCTGATTAAACATGGTAATCTCATTCCTCATCTTTGCAGTTTTCGCTAGCGGGAAGAATTTTGCTAAAAATTTCTGAGCCAGGTCATCCCATGTTGTTATTGAACCTGCTGATAGAGAGTGTAACCAACTCTTTGCCTTGTCCCGCATAGTGAATGGGAACAAGCGAAGTCTAACTGCTTCATCTGACACCCCATTGTACTTAAAAGTGTCTTTCCAAAAAACTGATGAAATGCTCGTTAGGATCGTCATTTTCAAGCCACCCAAACTAAACCAAGTTCTGTATTAGCTAAATAGTCCCAGGCTTAATCTCGAATGTATTCGTAGCTATAGCAGGCCTGGTGATACTCGAATGTAGCTCAGTCACCTTAGGTGTTGCAGACTTCGACATCCATTTCTTTTTCTTTGTCAGAGTTTTTGAATTCGTCCCTTGTTTCCTTAATCCACTTACTTAACCTCTGAAATCTTCTCTCAATGTCGTCCTCAAAAGGAAGCAAGTTTGGATTTTTGGATCGAGTTTGCATAAACCAACTTCAAAAACCTGAAATAAGATGAACAAAAAAAACAAAAAGTGTTTAAGTAAAACTGGACTAATTAAAATGATATTACAAAATAATAAACTCTATACTAGAGTCCCCAACAACGGCGCCAAAAACTTATTGGGTAAAATCTAATTACGCACAACACATAATTATACATGGTCAATAAGTAATAAAGTGAAAGTAGAGTATCGTTCCCACGAGGAATTGTTTAATAAAAATTAACCAAGTACTAAGACGTAACCAAGTCAATCTTATTTAAACGAATGAATTTCAATTTATAAGTAAACTAATTCTAATTACCACTAGTTAAATTAAGATTACGGAGATTTAAGATCACAACTTCACTTATTGCTTCATTTAAGTTAACACACTTCTCATCAATTATTCTCTATCCTGAATTGTTAATCAAGAACACTAAAGCAGATAAAACCACCTCTCGATGCATAATACCCATACTCACTTAAATTCACAGATGATAGAATTAAGCAAGACACCATAATTAACTAATCCACTATATCTCTATGTGAATTACAAATAAAAAGGATTTAAAGCACAAATTCTCTATAAGATTACATATGGCGTAAAGGCATATCTCTATCTTAAACACGAATCATGAATTCCATATATACAGAAATCACAAACACATGCTATCATGATAAGATCTAAATCAATACTTCATCTCTCGAGTTCATATAGATTATCACGGTAATTGTTAGCTAAACAATTAAGCAATTAAGTCCAAATCACAATAGACAATCCTCACGATAGAACATAATAATTGATAGGGAAGCATATTAAAATAAACTACACAATAAGATCCATTGTAATCTCAAACAAAGAATTAGTTCATTGAATTAAAACTAAGAATCCACAATTAAATATTCATTAAAAGATAAAGATAGAAGAAGATAAAAAGATATAATATGTTGTTTGCAGATTTGAAGGTCCCTCCTTGCTCATACTTTGAATCTTCAATGGTCTCCAAGTTGATTCAATCTCCAAATCTTAATAAGAACTAATGTTTTCTCCTATTCTACTCTAATATAATCTAATGGAATCCTCTCTCTAATCTAATCTCCCCTCTAATCCTTGTGATTCTCTTCCTTTTATAAGTCTCTTTATATGTCTTTAAGTCCTCTTGGAAGTCCTTGAGTCAATCGGATCGAACCAATCCTTCTTGGACTAAAATTTGGCCAAAAACGTCTTTTCTGCGCGTACTCCCGCCCTGACGGGGGTTATAAGGCTAAAAGGGCCCACCCTGGAAGGGGTCCTTACTGTTTTACAGCTGGTATACCTGACCTGGCGGGCATTTTGTGAAGGGAAAGTCCCCCCGGCGGGGGTACCTTTTCTGCTCCGACGTCCTTTGGGAAAACGACCATAACATTTGATCCAGGAAAAGTTACGAGGCATGTCACCTATCAAATAGAAGATATTGACAAGATCTAGAACTTTAATTCTTTGAAAATTGACAGATTCGGATTAGAGAAAGGTGTAAATCGGGCTTGAAGTAGATGCTATGTAAATGGCAAACACGACAACTCTTAGCTTTGATTTTCGTTGATAAAAAGGCCATAACTCTTGCATCCGAACTCCGATTGGGACAATTCAAGATGTTCTGGAAATCTAAGAAGAAGATCTACAGTATACTCCAAGTTCTAAGCTAAGAACATGCATCCAACTTGGTGTTAAAAGTCCTTCAATCTTCACTTCTTGCATTTACTTGCGTATTTTGGTCCAAAAGAAGTACGAATTGCTTCTCCTTACTTCTTCATGCCAATGTTATGTCACAGCCTACAAAATATTATAAAATATATGAAAAGTAACTAAGAAACATGAATATAAGCAACTAATTCAAGTAATAGATACCAGATAAGTAGGTATAAAACCTACTCACCACCAACCAGATTGGACACGAGTGGGAACTAACTCATTAGCTTCATTTTAAAGCACAGTTAAGCTGGACTTTTTAGGTACCACCTGAACAGGACTGACCCACGAGCAATCAGAAATGGGATAGATGATCCCATTATATATCTAGACACTTAAGAATTTCTTTCTTAACAACCTCTTTTAGAATCGGGTTTAACCGCCTTTGTGGGTCTCTCACATGTTTAGCATCATCTATTAAGTGGATCCTATGTTGGACAATGGTTGAACTGATCCCCTTAATATCAGTTATGCTCCATCCTATGGCTTCCTTGTTCTCTCTCAATATGGTCAATAACTCTTCCTCCCGCGTGTTTGTTAAATCGGAAGCAATGATCAAATGAAGAGTTTTGGAGGGACCTAAATAGGCATATTTAAGATTATCAGGCAGAGGTTTGAGTTCTAACTCTGGTGGACTCATTTCAAAAGGTTCTGGAGATTGCAAGAATGGCTCAGTCATGGGTTACCATTTAGAGTAAGACATTGATTATTGAAAATTCAACAATTGTCTAATGACTCAATTAGGATAAGATTTATAACATTTTCTTTAAAAGATAATGCTAAAAAGTGGTTATATAGCCTACCAAATTATTTCATATCAGCCTGGGAGGGATTTGATGTAAGACCCCAACTTTTATGAATAAAGATAAATTTTTCTCTAAATGTCATTTTTGAATATTATGATGTGAATTTGTTATAATGTTATAGTTGTGGGTAATATTTACAAATTTTTCAAAGTAAGCAAGTTGTCATAAAATATTCGATTGGTCGGGGGAATATTCAGTATATCAGGGAATATCCGTACGACGACACAATCATTAGTGGACTCCCACAACAGAATAACTGTCGGAGTTGGAAAATGACAAAAACAACTTTTTATAAAAATAACGGCAAAGGTTTTAACGTTAACTGTTGAAATACTTGGTGGTAAAAGTACAGTAATATGCGTGGTTGCATAGTAGCACACGGTATTGATTATTGATGCTTACGTGAGAAGTCACTTAGTTTTATTCAATTATTGCCACATTAATTGCTGCATAGTATCTCACGTTATTGATTCAATTATTATCACAATATTTTATATTATTAAATCAATAATTGAGATGACAACGTTATTCATATTATTATTTTCATTATTGACGATGTTTAGAAAGTTCTGTCGAGGAAAGAGATTTGGTCACCTAATTGCGCGCCAATAAGGAGAAATCCTTATCGGAAAACCCCCTCTTTCTTGGGAATAATATGGTTGTTAATATTGTGAGATATAATATTAATGATAAATGTTATTAAAAATGTGTTCTGTGATGCCAAGTGAATTGAGATAAATAGAAGGGGTTTTATTGAAGTATTTGTTATAAATTTGGCTTATTATATGGACATCCACATACCCATTTTTCAAAATCGACGATAGAAGTTATCTCAACTTTTCTTATTACTTATGTACGTACAGTCTGCACAGACTGTACAGACATGTTTTGTTATATGTACCCAAATCACACCCAAAACACTGTATTATGAAAAAATTTTAATTCCATAAAATATTAATTATTATTTTTTAGTTGTTTGAAAAAAAAAAATTCCGAACAAGACTTAAATCTAGGCGTCCGGATATATATATATATATATTACAAATTTTGTTTTTTATATAAAGTAGAATATATTATATTTTATTTGCATAGTACTGCATAGTTTTGCATAGTACTGCATAGTGTGTGCATAGTGCAGCATAGTAAAATCAAATTTTTTAAAAGTTTTTCGCCTGTTTAGCGCACGTAATTCCTACACTGTTCACAAGTGATTTTCTAAATTCAAATAGTATCATGCCATTCTCTTATAAATAGGATGCTTAGTTTAAAAATGAAAATCACACCAGAATCAGAGAATTCTTCTTCTATATTATTGAGCGTATTTCTTTTGAGTTTAAGGAAGTTTTGAGCATAGAAAATAGTATAAGTTTTCTTCAAGAATATCTCCGCCCTACCAGTCATAAATACTCTCCTTTTAAGGTAAGTGATATTATTTTTGTTCAATATTCATAAGAAATAATATTTTCTTTCACACTTTGTAGTATGTAAGTAATATTATTTCGTTTCAGATTCCGAATTCTACACTCATTTTGTTTAGTATTGCTTCTATACTCCTTGAAATTAGTAGAATATCCTTGAAATTTGCGCTTCATCTAGTATAGTTTCACAAAGATATTTTTCTGAACATTTTTGTTAAAATTTAATCTTTTCATGCCGGGATACTATTCACAGGGTACTATTTACCCAAAAAATTGATTTCTTTTTTGTCCAAATTATTTTTGATACATGAATATTATTCTTGAATTTTACTCCACAAAGCAGTTGTCATGTTGACAATTTAGACATTTTAAACTTTGGATAAATTAAAAATATTTAATATTTATCCTATATTTCGTTTGATTGATGCTTATATCATTGTCATCATCTTCATGCTTATATTGTGATAAAAGTCATCTTTGACCCGTAGTGCATAGATGGACTGTTGATTGATATGATTATGACTATGTATCAGTATAATCATGACCATTGGTGATAATACGAATATCCTTGGCCCGTAGTGCATGGATGATTCGTGGATGTGATAATAATGAATATTCTTGGCCCGTAGTGCATGGACAATTCAGTGATGTGGATTATTTATTGAGCTGAGTCTCAGCGATAAAATTGATGATAAACTTTTAAATTATAGAAGATAGTAGATATCATGCTCTACTTGACTATTCTAATGGATTGTTTGTTCCGCTGTAGTTAAACTTGTTGTCTATTGTATTCTATCAGTTTAACATTGCTGAAGGCTAACGATAATTTATTCTACATCATCTTAGTCATAATATTCTTTACTGGGCTAGTTGAGCTCACCCTTTGCTTTTATTGTTCTCTTCAGGAAATGAGAATATAGTTGGGACTAGTCGGGGAACAGAGTGATGATCCGAGATGGTGGCTATAGTAGTCCTCACTATTTTATAAAATAGTGTGATAATAATTGTAATGAGGACTCCATTTGAGTTTGGATATTATCTACGAGACAATATTCGTGTTTAAACTCTCAGCTTATGTATTTCCGTATTTTACACGACACTTGTATAATTAAGTTTGTATTTGAATTTTGTACCCTGTATTTGGCGACTAAGAATGGGTTGTGTATACCTATTTTTGGGGCGTCACATTTGTTGTTACATTTCTAATTTTTTTTCCAAATCATAAAACATCTAAAATTAAGACTACAATTCATCAATTTTGCCAACTTGAAAAAGAGTCCTTTTGGAAATATTTTGATAGATTTAAATTTTTTTTTATCCCAGTGCCCACACCATGGAGTTGAGAAATGGAGATTGTGTCAAATTTCCTACGAAGGTTTAGACTATCCCACTAAAACAATGTTAGAATCGATGTGTCAAGGGGATTTTCTGAATAATGATGAGGAAAAGGCTTGGGAGTTTTTAGAAGACTTAGCAGAAAAACCCATGGAATGAGAAACCACTCGAGAGACCAATAAACCTAGTTCATCTAGGGGTGTTCATACAATTAACAATTCAATTGCTACTGAAGCTAAGTTGGCTGGTATACTTAAAAGACTTGAAGCTTTAGAAACTAGGGGATAATCACACGTGAACCAAGTCTCAAAACCATCACCTTTGTGTCTAAGGTATAATTCACCAAGCCATGTGATTGAGGAATGTCCTAGAGTCATGCCCCAACCTAAAGAATATGAGCAAGTCAATGCAATGTTTCAAAGAACTGGGAATGACCCATTTGCACACACTTATAATCCAGGTTGGAGAAATCATCCTAATTTTACATGGAACCAAGGACCTTACCCAAATAATTCTTCAAATCAGGTCAATCAGTCTCTAAATCAATCTTTTCAACCTTACCAAAAGCCAAATCCTATTTCGTACCAAAATTCAAGTTCAACAACCCAATATCCACTAAGTTTTTCTAATGAAAGTGAGAAGAGACTTAACACTTTAGAGAAGAGCATATAAACTTTAATGAAATCTCATAATAATTTCAATAATTTCATGCAAAACACTAACCAAGCCTTATCTCGTCTAGAGATCTAAATGAGTCAATTGGCCACTATAGTTAGTGAAAGAGAAAAGGGTAAGCTTCCTAGCCAACCTGAGATCAATCCAAAATTTTTGGTCCCTAATCAAAAACCTTATCATGCTAATTCAATCGAAAACAACTAAGTTAATCATGTGAATTATATAATTTCTTTAAGGTCTGGAAATTATTTTAATAATCATGCTGACATTGATAATGAAGAAGAGAAAAATTTTAATTTTGAATCTAACAATCCATCTTCGAAGTCAGCCCAGCCTGAAAAACCCACAAACTCTGAGTCAGTAGGCCCATCCACTAAGCATATGTCAAAACATGATCAAACCACACCTTATGAGTCAACTGAAAAAGTCTTCAAATCAAAAGCCCCATTCCCTCAAAGACTTATTTCAAACAAGCAGTCAACCCAGTTGGACAAAATTCTAGAAGTGTTCAAACAAGTGAAAATTAACATTCCTCTTCTAGATGCCATTCAATAAGTTTCCTCATATGCTAAATGTCTAAAAGATTTCTGCACACATAAAAGAACCATTCATGTTCCTAAGAAAGCTTTTCTAGTAGTCTATACTAGTTCTATCTTGTCATGTCAAGTCCCTGTGAAGTATAAGGACCCCTGTTGTCCTATAATTTCATGCATCATAGGTGACACATTAATTGAAAAAGCTTTGCTTGATTTAGGAGCTAGTGTGAACCTGTTACCATTTTTTGTGTACCAAACCTTAAGCTTAGAGGAGTTGAAAAGGATAAGTGTCACACTCCATGTGATGCCTCCAAAATAGGTATACATCACCTAATTTGAGTCGCCAAATACATGGTACAGAAACAAATACAACTTCATTAAACTGTGAGTTTAAAAACAAATAGAGAGTATACAAACTCAAAAGGAGTCCTCATTACAATTATTAATACACTATTTTAAAAATAGTGAGGACTGCTAAAACAACTTTCTAGAACCATCACTCCGTACCCGACTAGTTCCTGCTATGTTCTCACCTCCTGAGAAGAAAAATGGAACAAAAGGGTGAGCTCAACAAGCCCAGTAAAGAATATTATGACTAAGATAATATACAACAAATTATCATTAGTCTTCAACAGGGAATAATATGATAAAATATAATAGACAACAAGTTTTAGATCAACAACTGCAGCGGAAAACATCAATCCATTAGAAGAGTCAAGTAGAGAAAGAATTCTACTATCTTCTAAGATTTAAAAGTCCATCATCAATATTTTATCCCTTTAACATCAATCAATATACATCTTGAATCAAATATTCATCTTTGCACAATAGGCCAAAGATATTCATTTGTATCACCAGTTGGCCATGTTCATCTCAACACCTGTTCATCTTTGCACTACGGACCAAAGATATTCATTAGGTAATCATTCATCTTTGCACTACAGGCCAAAGATATTCATTTGTATCATCATTTAGGACTGAGGATGATGAAAAATATTTTAAAGAAAACAAATCCAGTGAGATAACAGATCAAATATTAAGGATTCGTATTACTGTTTATCCAAGTTCAATAATATTCCGAAATAACCAATTTTGAAGGAGAATTCAAAAATAATGATCAAAACATGGATACAATCAAAGATAGTAACCATAATAGACAACTTGGACAAAAAGAAGAAAATTTCATTTTTCGATGAATAGTACCGTATTCGTGAATAGTGCCGTATACGTGAATAGTGCCGTATACGTGAATAATAACCCCGACACAAAAAGTTCCAAATTTGATAAAAAGTTCATACCAATATTTCGGCATAATGATATTGAAGAAAATATCATTTAAGAAGAAGATAATATCCCTTACCTCAAAATATCAGTATTTCTAATCGGAATATCGGTATAAGGCTGAAGAAAACTTGCACTGATTAACAGAAACTCACAAAGTATCTAAATACTCACAAAATACACTTAATAATCTAGAGAGAAAGAGAAAAAACTTATTTCTGGTGTGATTTTCAATTATAATCTAGCTCTCTATTTATTGGAAAATGTTAGCACGCCGAAGCAGACTTAACTTGCAACCTGATGGCTTTACATGCTACTATTCCCACCCACCACATTTGAATAAAGATCTCAGCATATTTCTTCACCAACCAAGAGTGGGGCCCACCAATTCTAGAATTTTTCACCAAAATGATTTATAACCTGATTTCCGAATCAGCCACCTCTTAAAATTTATAACAAATCATACGGTCATTTTTAACGGTTCAAAATTTGTGGACATATACTCAACTTATATATGTATAATATATCCAAAAATTACAATGATCCAACGGTCGGATTAAAAATTATAACTCCCGCAATATATCTAAAAAAACACTTGTTTGATTTTTAATACCTCCAATCCAACAAAATACTAACAAAACACCTCAACATTAATTCCTTCATTTATAACCACATAAATAAATCCATCATTTATATCCACATAAAATAAATATTTCCTTATCATATGAATCAATGATTAATTATTCACAAATAATATTACAGAATCACATTTATGACAATCAGGCTGTTCCCAGTAAAAAAGGGGATTTCCAATAAGGATTTCTCCTTAATGATGCAATTAGGTGACCAAACCTCTCCTTGATAGAACTTTCTAAACATTTCCAATAATGTTATCTAATCATATTATTCCAAATAATCTGAATTATTGATCTGATAAAGGAGATACTGTGCAGTGACGATAATTGAAACAACAATATTATAAAATATCAATGCATCAATTATTGAATCAATAAAATAAAATATTGAATAGTAACTACTGTGACAATTATTGAGTAGTGCCTTCTTATGCAAGGATCAATAATTCAACAATACTGTGCAATACCGTATGCTACTGTTCAACAACGCGTATTATTACTTTACTTTAACCACCGGGTATTCTAACAGTGTTAACGGTAATAACTACACCGTTATTCAATTTTTCATTTTCTTCATTTGACTGTTATTCGTTATGGGGCCCATAATTGGCTGCGTCGTCGTACGAATATTCCCCGACAGATAGAATATTCCACCGATAAAATGAATATTTTATAACCACTTGCTTATTTTGCAAAATTTTCACATTTCACCCATAACCAAAGTTATTATATCAAATTAATACCTTATTATTCACAATAATAAATAAAGAAAATTTGATTTTATTCATTAAAAAGTTGGGGTCTTACAACCTCCCCTCCTTATGAAATTTCGTCCTCAAAATTGACGTACGTACTTGGTGTTTCGAAAAAGTGAGGATACCTCACTTTCATTTCTGATTCTAACTCCCAGGTCATCTCTTCAATAGCATGGTTTCTCCACAAAACCTTAACTTGTGGTATAACCTTCGTGCGTAGGACATGCTATTTCCTCTCCAAGATCTTAACAGGTACCTCCTCGTACGCTAAATCTTCAGCTATCTCGTCTGGTTCTAACTCAATAATGTGGTTCGGGTCTTTAACATATTTACGAAGCATAAATATGTGAAAAATATTATGAACACGAGACATACTTGGAGGTAATGCAAGTCTATAGGCCACATTTCCTATTCGGTCAAGAATCTCAAATGGACCAACAAATCTTGGATTGAGCTTTCCTCTCTTCCCAAATCTTGTAACTCCCTTCCATAGTGCAACACGTAATAATACATGATCCCCAATATTAAATTCCACGTCTTTCCGATGAAGATCCGCATAACTCTTTTGTCGATCCTGTGCAATTTGTATACGTTGTCGAATCGTTTGGATCTTCTCTGTAGTCATGCGTACCAACTCTGGTCCCAAAAATATTGCTTCACCCACCTCGTCCCAGCATACTGGAGAACGACATTTTCTTCAATACAACGTCTCGATTGGAGCCTTCATCTCTATCTCCATCCTTTGCAAGTCATACAAAATGGACCTTTGTGTTAACAACATTGCACTCGTACCCGCATATGATCTTCTACTTAATGCGTCAGCTACCACGTTTGCTTTTCCAGGATGATATTGGATGGTGTGATCGTAATCTTTCAACAGCTCGAGCCAACGTCGTTGCCGCATATTGAGTTCCGTTTGGGTGAAGAAATATTTGAGGCTTTTATAATCTGTATAGATCTCCACTTTCTCCCCATACAGGTAGTGTCTCCAAATCTTCAACGCGAAAATGATTGCTGCCAACTCCAAATCATGAGTAGGATAATTCCTCTCATATTCTTTGAGTTACCGAGAGGCATATGCTATGACTTTCCCATGTTGCATGAGAACACATCCTAACCCTTTGCCTGAAGCATCGCTGTAGATAACAAATCCATCCGAACCTGATGGTATTGTTAGAACAGGTGCCGAAATGAGTCTTCTCTTGAGTTCTTGAAAACTCTTCTCGCAATCCTAATTCCAACCGAATTTTATATCTTTATGAGTTAGCTGAGTTAACGGAGTAGCGATTCGAGAAACTCCTTCCACGAATCTCCGATAATAACCGGCTAAGCCCAGAAAGCTACGTATTTCAGTCACCGACTTTGGTTGCTCCCAACTTTGTATGGCTTCAATCTTCGTCGGGTCGACAGATACTCCATGTTTTGACACCACGTGTCCAAGGAATGACCTTTGGCATCCGTTCGCGGAGGGGTTCATAAATATTTCATATAACTATAAATCAAGTATGTCACATAAGTATGAGTTTTAAGAACTCGTACTTAACCTTATATCCTCTACCTATGACCTATCTATCTGTTATACACATGAGAAAGGAATCACCCTCTTAACATGCATATAGCAAATAGCGCGACACAAACATTTCATAATCCCCACTTAATCCTAATCCCCTTCTCAATACGAATTTCATTCAACTCGTATTCATAATCCTTTCTTGAATCGTACCAATTCATAGTACAATTGACACACAACAATCTTGCTGTAAACTTTTCAATCATTCGTTTGATCCTCCTCCATACTATAACCTTATCCGATCACGGGGTGATCTCATCGTATATATTACAATTCATTTTTATATCTATGATCGTTTTGTTTTACGATCTTCTATCACTGTACTTTTAGTCTTTTAGACTCTATCTATTCACCACTTACTGTTCAACTTTATTATCAGAGTTAGGGAACTCTGTATCTTATAACTCACCGAGATTCGTCTTTGAATCTTACCGACCAACTAACTCTATTTGAGTTAGTACTTATCCTATTCATTGTGGTTATTAGTCTCAGGTATTCCTACCTAAGCTTCATAACCAACAGCTCTGATACCAACTGTGAGGGCCCCGAATCCAGGTCCTAAATCACCTCGGATCCGGTTCGATCATTCTATACAACTATTACTATTTGCGAAAAATATAAACATAAATTGTTTATACATTACATTACACACTATTCCCCAATGTCGAGTAACCTTAACTTAATACACAATACATAACTTATTTAACTTACAATAACATTATCATCATACATTACTATTTCAAATCTAATCGCATACGTAAACTAAAACTGGAACTTTCTTGTACCTTTCCTTGTATCCGACGCGTTCGTCTTAATCTGCAATGTTTTATCATGATATAGCAAGGGTGAGCATAAGAATTGCCCAGCAAGTTTAAGTTCAACAATATAACGATATATCATGATTGAAATAATTTGAATAATTGGCTGGCTATAATTCAACAATATAATTGTGAACTAGCAGGAACAAATTTATGACTGAACAAATATTATACATGAACAAATATATCTAAACCAACTGGTAATGAAGGTGATCAGCCTTTCATACCTGACTTATACATACAATATGTACAGAGTACAATTCATGGCGACCATCAATGATTAACCATAAGCTTATCCAAATGAAACACTCTTATTAGAGTTAAGTAAAATAAACTTGCTTGAACCGTTGATTACCGCAAAGCAATTTATAACGCTTTATCCGAAGACCTAATATTAGTAATATAGATATCCAATATTAGAATAATACCATCACAATATAATACTATTATATATATATGTAGTAACCCCGAATCCGGACCCCAAATCACCGCGGATTCGGTACACTAATTCTTTCACTAATTGCGGAAGATATAAACATAAATTGTTTATACAATACATTACACACTATTCCCCAAGGTCGAGTAACCTTAACTTAAATACAATTCATAATCTTTATAACACATTTATCAAACTATATATATATATATATATATATATATATATATATATTTTACAAAGTAGCTGCACATGATATCCCAAGCTGATCTTGGCATTATCTTTTCCTATTGATAATTCATTTGTTTAAGAATCATATCTATTCTCATTTCAAAATAATCTTCTTTATCTATACAATATTTCAAACTGCATATAACTGCCAATTACATTTGATAAAACTATCAATTATAGATTTATACAATTTCTAATTCAAGAAAATGTATTCATTTTGTGCATCGTTCAATCTTCATCATCCGTATAGCAAATAATATTGTCTAACATCATTAACCTGCAAAAAGTTTATGTTTGCAAGATTGAGCTCGACAGCCCAGCAAATTTAACAATCTATCATGTTTCACATAGCACACAATTCTATATGCACTACATTTCCTTTAATATGCATATCTGCATGCAACATACATTCTTTACTAAACATATCCTACATGCATCCATAATTTCTTACAAAACATTAATTCATGCATTATACATTTCTAATTTATCAAGTTACATCATACAACATGTAATCACATATTGATTGAGTTCCATAACCCAATTAACTTAGTCATATTTTGACTTTTAACAATTCATAGAGCATAATATGTAATTTAACAC
Source organism: Panax japonicus (assembly GCA_020205505.1). NCBI lineage: Eukaryota > Viridiplantae > Streptophyta > Magnoliopsida > Apiales > Araliaceae > Panax > Panax japonicus. Next base: position 46,237,449 of record CM035096.1, read on the forward strand.
ATAACACATTCCATCCACAAACATAATAGAACTGAAAAACTTGCCTGCACCGTTGATTACCGCAACACAATTTATAACGCTTTACCCGAAGACCTAATATTAATAATATAGATCTCCAATATTAGAATAATATCATCACAGTATATTACTGTTATATTTATATCCACAGAATAACCTAAACACATTACCACATAACCCTTTCAGTCTTTACATCACATAAGACTAGGTATCAAGTCAAACTATTGCAGTCTGAGTTGGAACCGACACAATTCTATCATCCCGACGGTCTAGTCGGACGAATATCGAGTTTAAGTTCAATTAAACTCTGACTTAACCACTTAACAATTATCACAGATAATTTTTAATCAGAAAAAACATTTTTCCTAGGTTCGTAATAATTTTCGGATAATTATTACCATTTATCAACATTTTTCAATCCTTAAAACCGTATTTAAATGAATTAAATACCACTTAATACCTTGAACATTAATATTTATTTAGTATAAAATATTAATGAGAATCATAACATAATATTATAATATAATTATAATATATCAAAGTATTTTTAATACTTTAAAATCACAATTATATGAATTTTAAACACTTAAATCCATTATCCGATAATTAATATTAATATTAAAATATTAATATTTTCATGCCAAAATATCAAAAGTTACTTTTTATAACTTAAAATATTTTTATAACACTTAAATCATTTTTATATGATTTTTAAATCATTAATTCTATTTTTCCTTAATTTATTTAATATATCAATTAAATAAACTAATTATCATTAATATTGATTAATTAATGAATTTCCTCACAAAATATTAAAAGTCATCAAAAATAACTTAAAATATTTTTTTATACCATAAAATAATTTTTCATGAATTAAAACTATTTTTTAATAATTTATTTAATATTATAATTAAATAAATAAATACCATTTATATTCCAAAAATATTAAATATTTTCAAAATATACTCAAAATAGTTAAAAACTATTTTTCAGACTTTAAAATAATTTTTCATAATTTATTTTGTATTTTTAATAATTAAAAACCATTTTTTTTCTAATTTTAAATTAATTTCAGGAAAAATAATAATAATCTGTCGCTAAAGGCCTATAGCGACACTTTCTGTCGCTATAGGTGTTCTTGAGTGTTCTAGACAGACACCGAGTGGGTAGGTTTGACAGGTTTTAGTTCTATGCTTCTAATGTTTTCTGGGTTGGAATTTGTTTTAACATTATAGTACTAACGTAATACTACAATCAACAACTTGTTTCATGGCCATACAACATCCGATCAGAGAGATATTGGTCATCAAAAACTCTGACAATGTTGTTCTTCAATTTTTGGGTTTTCCAGAAATTGAAGAACAGTCGAGGTGCCTGTTTTAAATCCTTATAACTTTCATTTCATGTTCGTTTTATGTGATCTAATGGTTATATCATGTAGACAAGATGTCCGACTACAACTAAAAAGCATCAGATCATCAAATTAACACCATAAACAAAATATCTAGCTCGGTCAAAGTAGTAGTCCGGACTGTTCTTAAACATTTCTGGGTTTTCCAGAAATGTTCTTGAACAGCTTGGTCAACGATAGTTTGACCATTAATTTCTACGATTAGGATACAGATCGGAGTGATATAAAGGCATATATGCGTAGCCTGCATGTCATTCTACAAGATAAGACCAACAAAATCACATAACAACTTAACCATAGTAAGATCTGAGACGTTAAAAATGTTGTCAGACCACTGAAAATTTTCTGGGTTACCCAGAATTTAACTTTTCGTGAACGGTCAACGGTCTTTGACCGGTCATATCTCTTAGTCCATTCATGATCTGGTTGTTTTTCTTGATTCAGAGCACAATAGACATGACATAGAACACATGTATAACATAAAACACACTAATCATCTAACAGAAAAAGATCTAGAGGCTCTGACATTCATTGTCAGACCTCAGCTTTAAAATTTTTCCAGATTTCTTAAAATGTCAAATCCGAGCACTTTGATGTTATGGGTTTGTGTTTTGACAACCCAGATCATCATTTGACACCTTAAAACACATATTTAACCAATCAATTACAACATCAAACATTAGATCATAAAATTTTAAGATTTAGGGTTTTATACCTTTTATGCTTTAATTCTTGAATCTGATCCTTTGATCTATTTTTGGTACACGTGGGGCTAGAATTGTGACTGATCTAACTTAGATTTTCGGAGGTTGAGAGAGAAGTAAGAGTTGGTGAGAGCAAGTTTGGCAAATAAGCAAAAATGTGTACATTTTCTCTCTCCCAATCTTTATATATTTCATGATGCATGTATGGTTGATGGTTGCTGTCAAAAAGGAGCTGAGTTGCTGAGATTTAGTCACAAGCTAGAGCTAGTTAAGGTTAGGATTGTTCAACAACCATGGATTTTGCAAGATTTGCAAGTTTCCTAAAATAACACTCATAAGGGCATTTTTGTCCTTTCCTTAATTTTCTAGAAAATTTGCCTTAGGGTTTAGGGTTTAGACATTTTAGGGTTTAGTGTGACAACCCGAGAAATTAGACAATTTATGAAAATCTTAAATGATTGATTTAAGGTCAAATAATAGACCTAGATAGAAAATAAGTGTATGCGTTTGATGTTATTGGGATTGAATTTTGAGGATTTCAAAATTTGGTGAAGGATATAAGTGAATTATTCAGGATTAAGTGTTTATGTGATTATGATCTGTGTATATGGTTATGTTCTGTGTACAGAATGTGGTTAAGGGTCAAGAGTTGACCAGATAAATTATATCTGTAACAAACCCTAAGAATATATTAAGAACGACAATGTTCGGTTAGAAAATCCTAGCGTTTAACCAGAAACCCTAGAAATCGGTTCTAGAAACCCTAGTTTCAGTTCTGGGAATCCGAAACCCTAATTTGGTGCATGAAACCCTAAATTGAGAACTTAATGGCATAAGTGTAAATAATTAAAAGATTAATTAGGGTTAATCTTGACAATTGATTACAAAACCCTAATTTCAAAATTTAAAACCCTAATGCCAGATCTGAAAACCCTAGATTCAGATTCTGTTAAATTGAAGCCCTAATCTGGGAAATTAATGGAGAATTATAATGCTTATGAGGTATTAATTAAGTATTAATTAGGGTAAAAGGTTGATTAATTAACAAACCCTAATTTCCAATTGTGGAACCCTAATTGTTCCGTCAGAAACCCTAATGCTCAATTATGGAATTAATTGCTAAAATTAGCAATGCTAATTAGGAAACCCTAATCCTAATTATATCAATTTATGAGTAATTAGAAACCCTAATCTAATTACGAGATTAAATTTCTAAAATTAGAAAATTATTTTCTATTAGAAACCCTAATTATTGGGTTATAAAACCTAATCCGTGATTTTGACCATAATCGCGTAATTAGCAATTTTAATTAGGAATTATTAATCCTAATTAACAAGATTTAAGTATGATTAAGGAATTTTAATATAATTAGTAAATTCTAATTATAAGTTAAATTTGTTAATTTTTATAACCGAAATTCGAAAATTTTAGAAATTAAATTTTTGCAAAGTTAAGGGCTAAAACCTAAATCCTAATTTGTCCAAACCCTAAATCTAAGTATGTTCAAACCCTAAATCCTAAGGGTTTTATCATTTGGCAAATTCTAGAAAATTAAGGAAATGACCATAATGCCCTTAATTGTATTATTGGATGTTTCTTGCAAGAATTAACCTAAGGGGAGTGGTTGAGCAACCCTAGACCTAGCCATGTGCCAAAAAGCTCCAGCAATCAGCCTATGTTAGCATCCAAGCAAGCCAAATTCATTGCATCAAGCATGATATAAATGGATTTAGAGAGAGAAAGTGCTAAAAAGGTAGCCAATCTCATTTTTGTTCTCATCAAACTCTCTCTCTCACCAAACCCAAGAAATATTAAGCTAGATCAGTTCTAAAATCAAGCCCCACGTTGATAAGAATCAGATCAAAGGATCAGAATCGAAAATCAAGCAAAAAGAGGTATAAAATCTCTAATTTTTGAAATCCTTCAATTCGTGGTTAATTGTTGCAATTGATTGTTTAAAGTAGTGTTAATAGGTGTCAATTGATGTTCTGGGTTGTTAAATCCATGACCCATAACATCAAAGTGCACGAATTTAAAGTTTTAGCAAATCTAGAAATCTGGAAATTTGCGTTTTGCAGCCAAATGTCGAGGCTTATAGATCCGTGTGTGTTACATGTTTTTGATGTTTAAAACTTGTAACATGTAGCCTGATATGTTTTCTTTAAGTTGCAAAAAGAATCAGACCTAGATCTATTATAGATCGCAAAATATGCACGGTCAAAACCCGTTGACCGAACTGCCTATTTAGCGAACCCAGAAACGTAAAGAGCAGTGGTCCGTGTCCTTGTTTGACCGGCCGTATCTTGTTCATTATTTGATGTTTTTGTGTTATTTTGCTTTATAGTTGTAGTACTACATGTTATCTACAAACTGTAATTGATAGATCACATAAAGGTTGCACGATAACCAAATTATAAAGCGTCAAAGTAGGTACCTAAGACTGTTCTTCAAATCTGGAAAACCCAGAATTTGAAGAACAGGCCTTGCATCATTTTTGGGAGCGTGGATCTCTCTGTTATGGTGTTGTTTGGCCATGAAATTGGTTTCATGTTGTAGTATTGCAAAAGTACTACAATCTGAAAGTTTTAACAAGCCCAGAAGCGCAATACTCAAGGAATTAAGTCCGGTCAAACCACCCAACCTCGCCTCTGCCAGAAAATTCTGGGCTGGTGAAGAACACCTATAGCGACAGAAAGTGTCGCTACAGTAGCGACAGATTATTTATGATATTTTCCGAAAAATGATTAAAAATTAGAAAAAAATAGTTTTTAATTATTAAAAATACTTAATAAATTCTGAAAAATTATTTTAAAGTCTGAAAAATAGTTTTTAACTATTTTGAGTATATTTCAAAAATATTTGGTATTTTTGGAATATAAATGGTATTTATTTATTTAATTATAATATTAAATAAATTATTTAAAAATAGTTTTTAATTCATGAAAAATCATGTAAAATAATATTATGATATAAAAAAATATTTTAAGTTATTTTTGATGACTTTTAATATTTTTGGATGAAATTCATTAATTAATCAATATTAATGATAATTAGTTTATTTAATGAATATATTAAATAAATTATGGAAAATTAGTAATAATGATTTAAAAATCATATAAAAATGATTTAAGTGTTATAAAAATATTTGAAGTTATAAAATATAACTTTTGATATTTTGACATTAAAATATTAATATTTTAATATTAATATTAATTATCGAATAATGGATTTATGTGTTTAAAAATCATATAATTATGATTTTAAGGTATTAAAAATACTTTGATATATTATAATTATATTATAATATTATGTAATGATTTTCATTAATATTTTATATTAAATAAATATTAATGATTAATGAATTATGTGGTATTTAATTCATTTAATACGGTTTTAAAATGTTGATAAATGGTAATAATTATCCGAAAATTTTTACGAGCTTAGGAAAAATGTTTTGTCTGATAAGAAATTATCGGTGTTAATGGTTAAGTGTTCAGGAAGAGTTTAACTGAACTTAAACTCAAGTATTGACCGACTAGACTGTCGGGATGTTAGAATTGCGTTGATTTCAAGTCAGACTGAAATAGTTTGACCTGATGCTAAGTCTTATATGTTGTATAGACTAATAGAGTTATTTTGTGAATATAAATATAACGGTATTATACTGTGATGATATTATTCTAATGTTGGAGATCTATATTATTAATATTAGGTCTTCGGGTAAAGCGTTGTAAAATGCGTTGCGGTAATCAACGGTTCAGGCAAGTTTTTCAGTTCTATTATGTTTGAGGATGGAATGTGGTTATATGTTAAATTGCATATCATGCTCTATAAATTGTTGAAAGTCAAAATATGACTAAGTTAATTGGGTTATGGAACTCAATTTATATGTGATTACATGTTGTATGATATAATTCGATAAATTAGAAATGTATAATGCATGACTGTATGTTTTGAAAGGAATTATTGATGAATGTAAGATATGCATAGTAAAGAATATATGTTGCATGTATAGATGCATATTAATGGAAAGGTAGTGCATATAGAATTGTGTGCTATGTGAAACATGATAGATTGTTAAATTTGTTGGGCTGTCGAGCTCAATCTTGCAAAAACAAACTTTTTGCAGGTTAATGATATTAGACAATATTAATTGCTATACGGATGATGAAGATTGATCGATGCGCAAATGAATACATTTTCTTGATTTAGAAATGGTATAGATTTATGATTGATAGTTTTGTCAAATGTAATTGACAGCTATGTACAGTTTGAAATGTTGAATAAATAAAGAAGGTTTAAATTAAAATGAGAATAGATATGATTCTTAAATTAATGAATCATCGATAGAAAAGATAATGCCAAGTACAGCTTGGGGCAATATATGCGGCTATCTTGTAATAGAATAGTTTGATAAATGTGTTATAAAGATTATGAATTGTATTAAGTGAAGGTTACTCGACCTTGGGGAAAAGTGTGTAATGTAATGTATAAACAATTTATGTTTATATCTTCCGCGAATAGTGAAAGAATTAGTATACCGGATCCGCGGCGATTCGGGGCCCGGGTTCGGGGTTACTACAGTTGGTATCAGAGCTGTTGGTTATGAAGCTTAGGTAGGAATACCTGAGACCAATAACCGCAGTGATTAGGATAAGATCTAACTCAAATAGAGTTAATTGGTCGGTAAGATTCAAAGACGAATCTCGGCGAGTGTAAAGACACAGAGTTCCCTAACTCTGATAATAAAGTTGAACAGTAATGGTGAATAGATCGAGTCTAAAAGACTGAAAGTGCAAGGATAGAAGATCGTAAAACAAAATGATCATGGGCATAGAAATAAATCGTAATATATACGATAAGATCACCCCGTGATCTGATAAAGGTTATGATATGGGAAATGAATCAATCTTATGATTGAAAAGGTTACAGCATGATGCTGTGTGAAAGTTGTACTATGAAATTGTACTATGAAAACTCATGAAAGAGTTATGGATTATGAATACGAATTGAATTCGTATTGAAAAAGGGGGTTAAGTATTAGGTGGGGATTCAATTGAGGACTCTTGTCGGCAGCTGAGTTGTATGATTCCTTGTATGGGCGGGGAATTTGTACTTGGTTTTAGAATCACTTAGCTTCCTGGTCAATGTAGTGGTTAGGTTGATCAATTCTTTGTATGAGCGGGGAATTGTTCGCTTAGCTTCCTATATTTGATTAGTGGCCGAGTTCGGTTTGACAACCACTTAGTTTCTGGCACTAATAATCATTGAAATGTTTGTTTCGCGCTATTTGCTATATGCGTGTTAAGAGGGTGATTCCTTTCTCATGTGTATAACAAATAGATAGGTCATAGGTAGAGGATATAAGATTAAGTACGAGTTCTTAAAACTCATACTTATGTGACATTTTTGATTCATAGTTATATGAAATGAGAGGGTGATTCCTTTCTTAAACTCATATGATTGTGGTAATTTATGGACTCATAAGTGTGGTTTTATGGACTGGGTATAGTTGTGTGTGAATGGAGTATTGAGGATAATAGGAACAGATTGATTGTTAAGAAAATGATCATTAGTGGAGAATTAGGTTTTCTTAAACCCTATCTTGCTAGATTTCAAATTTTTGACATCAAGCTAAATACGCACTATGTGCCTTTTAAAAATTTTGTTTTCATTTATCACTTATGTACCATGTGACCTGGTGCAGAGATGATAAAAATGATGGAGTTATCAATGCAGAATTACTTGGTGTTGGATGTGATCTAAGGATCGTCAGCCCACTACAGTATGATGTAGTATAACAAAGTCACAAAATGACGAAATCCTCAACGGACTGTTAAATACAGTACGACATCATGACATCATTCTAAAAAATATTTTATTGAAAGAAATTTCTCAAACAAAATTGTTTTGCTGCGGAAATCAAATAAGACTGAAGTATGAAATTTTGTGCGCCTAAGGCGGATAAGATGAACAAATTGTTCCGACCAGCAGTACTTGATCAGTACAGGGCATAATGGGCTAATCACCCTTTTTGTCTGTAAGTTATGACGGTTTGCGGATGAATTTCCATAAAACCTTTGCGAAAATGAAAAACAAACAGTCTATACGATTCCTCAGCACAATTTTAAAATTTTTACCCTTGTGAGCGGTGTATTGGGTAGCATGTGAAATATGTGTGAATGGTATATGTGTGAATGGTGTAAAGTGCACGGTGTAAGATGTAAGGTGAATTTCGGGGACGAAATTCTTAGAAGGAGGGGTGAATGTGACAACCCGAGAAATTAGACAATTTATGAAAATCTTAAATGATTGATTTAAGGTCAAATAATAGACCTAGATAGAAAATAAGTGTATGCGTTTGATGTTATTGGGATTGAATTTTGAGGAATTCAAAATTCGGTGAAGGATATAAGTGAATTATTCAGGATTAAGTGTTTATGTGATTATGATCTGTGTATATGGTTATGTTCTGTGTACAGAATGTGGTTAAGGGTCAAGGGTTGACCAGATAAATTATATCTGTAACAAACCCTAAGAATATATTAAGAACGACAATGTTCGGTTAGAAAATCCTAGCGTTTAACTAGAAACCCTAGAAATCGGTTCTAGAAACCCTAGTGTCAGTTTCGGGAATCCGAAACCCTAATTTGGTGCATGAAACCCTAAATTGGGAACTTAATGGCATAAGTGTAAATAATTAAAAGATTAATTAGGGTTAATCTTGACAATTGATTACAAAACCCTAATTTCAAAATTTAAAACCCTAATACCAGATCTGAAAACCCTAGATTCAGATTCTGTTAAATTGAAGCCCTAATCTGGGAAATTAATGGAGAATTATAATGCTTATGAGGTATTAATTAAGTATTAATTAGGGTAAAAGGTTGATTAATTAACAAATCCTAATTTCCAATTGTGGAACCCTAATTGTTCCGTCAGAAAACCCTAATGCTCAATTATGGAATTAATTGCTAAAATTAGCAATGCTAATTAGGAAACCCTAATCCTAATTATATCAATTTATGAGTAATTAGAAACCCTAATCTAATTACGAGATTAAATTTCTAAAATTAGAAAATTATTTTCTATTAGAAACCCTAATTATTGGGTTATAAACCCTAATCCGTGATTTTGACCATAATCGCGTAATTAGCAATTTTAATTAGGAATTATTAATCCTAATTAACAAGATTTAAGTATGATTAAGGAATTTTAATATAATTAGTAAATTCTAATTATAAGTTAAAAATGTTAATTTTTATAACCGAAATTCGGAAATTTTAGAAATTAAATTTTTACAAAGTTAAGGGTTAAAACCTAAATCCTAATTTATCCAAACCCTAAATCTAAGTATGTTCAAACCCTAAACCCTAAGGGTTTTATCATTTGGTAAATTCTAGAAAATTAAGGAAATGACCATAATGCCCTTAATTGTATTATTGGATGTTTCTTGCAAGAATTAACCTAAGGGGAGTGGTTGAGCAACCCTAGACCTAGCCATGTGCCAAAAAGCTCCAGCAATCAGCCTATGCTTAGAAAATAGCCAAACCCTTAGGATTTAGGGTTTGGATTAGGGTATAGGGTTTGGAGCATTTAGGATTTAGGTTTTAACCCTTAACTTCCAAATTGAATTTCTACAATTTCCAATTTAGATTTTCAAAAATAGAAATTAATATTTTTAACTTATAATTAGTAGTTACTAATTATATTATAATTTCTTAATCATACTTTAAATCTGTGACAACCCGATATTTTCTATAAAAATAAATCATAAATTTTGCGTCTAATTTTTTTTTTATTATTAAAATAAAGATGAATGATATGTGTCAAGGTAATGTGTAATTATAATAAATAAAATTTATTTATTACATTAAGTATTGCAAATAAAATTATTTTAGAATTATTGACTATTATCAATTATATTTTTATACTAATTAATTCCTTATTGGAAATGTTTTATTAATTATTTTTCAAGGAAAAATATAATTATATATTATTTAAATAATATATGAAATAATTTTAGAATAATTATAATAAGAATTCTTTTATTATATGATTTTGTCCAAAATATTAAGTTAATTATTTTGACTTAATTTATAATTATCACAGATCTGGGTTTTGATCAAGGCATGATAATAATATTATTATATTATAATATTTTGATTTTTTTGTTCCATATAAATATGTGCTGAATGTATGTGGACTGATAATGGTTGGTCAATTACGGTGTATTATGACCAAACCCTAGTAATGATGTTAAACCCTAATTTGAGATCCAAATTAGTGTGTAAGATTGTTTTATAAGTGAATTATATAATTTATGTCGTGTATTAAAGGTATTAATTAGGTAAACCCTAATTAAAATTCTAGGAACCCTAATATTTAGAAAACCCTAATTTTTGGAAATGAGAAACCCTAATTTGAAATTGAAATTAGAGTTCGAGATTGTTGGTAATGGTGATAAGATGATTAATTAACAAGTATTAAAATTATAATAGTTAATTATAGAAACCCTAAATTGTTAAAACCTAATTACTAAACTAGAACCCTAATTTAGTAGTTAGAAATCCTAATTTTAATTTGGTAACCCTAATTACCAAAAGAATAAACCTTAATTGCTAAATTAGCAAAGTTAATTATAATTAGATATATTAAACCCTAATGTTACTCTATAAGGTAATTAAAAAATTAATCATAATTAGAAAACCCTAATTTCAAAATTTAAAAAACTAAAAGTTATTTAATTTTTATTTTTGTATAAACCCTAATTGCTAAATCCTAGATTTGTTTTGTGCTAAACCTAAGGGTTAAACCCTAAGGGTCAAACCCTAAGGGTTTGCAAGATTACAATGTTGCCATTAAATTGAAAAACCAAATGACTATTTTACCCTTATTACATAATTGTAGCTAGCTTGAATTATTGGCCAACACTTTAGTTGGTTACCAACTCTTGACTTTCTTAGCAATTAAAATCTCAGCAAATCAGCAGCACTCAACCTTATACAATGTATCTAACACACATATATATAGAATGAAAGAGAGAGAAAGTTCATTATTTGGCCATTTGAGCACCAACTCTCTACCAAGACCTCTCTCTCTCCAATCCCACGAAAAATACTAGTATATCAGTCCCTTAAAACAGCCCCACGATCACCAATAACAAATCAGAAACATAGAATCAAGATTTGCTCATGTAAAGGTATAAAACCCTAACCAAAATTTTGACCCTTGGTCTTCTATTAGATGTTGTGATTTTGTGTTAGAATATGTTGTTTATAGTGTTATTATGTGATCTGGGTTGATAGATGTTGGATCAATAACATCTATAAGCTCGGATCAAGTGTTTTTGCAAATCTGGAAATTTTGTTTTTAGTCGTCTGACAATGAATGTCAGTGGCCATAGATCTTTGCATGATATGTGTTTTGTTGTTTATGTGACGCCCCAAAATAGGTCCATTCCATCCAACCCATTTTGAGTTGCCAAATACATGGTACAGAAACAACTACAACTTTTACAACCCATAAACTATGAGTTTGAATACAAACATTGTCATCTAGACAATATACATACCCAACTATGTCCTCAATACAATTATTGATATATTATTTTACAAAAATGGTGAGGACTACTAAACAACTCTCTCAAGGACCATCAATTCATACCCCGACTCGTACTTGCTATATTCTCGTCTCCTGAGAAGAAAAATGGAACAAAAAGGAAAAGGGTGAGCTCAACTAGCTCAGTAAAGAATATTATGACTAAGATAATATACAACAAATTATCGTTAGTCTTCAACAGGGAAAAATCTGATAGAATACAATAGACAACAAGTTTTAAATCAATATTCGCAGCGGAAAATATTAATTCATAGAAGAGTAACGTAGAGGATGAAATCTACTAATGTCTATGAATTTAACAGTCCATCAACAATATTTTTATCCCTGTAACATCAATCAATGCACATCTTGAATCATATATTCATCCTTGCACTACAGGCCAAGGATATTCATCTGTTGGTCATGTTCATATAAACACCTGTTCATCTTTGCACTACGGGCCAAAGATATTCATCAGAAATCATTCATCTTTGCACTACAGGCCAAAGATATTCAATAATAACATCCTTTAAGACTGAAGATGATAAAAAATATTTTTAAAGAAACGAATCCAGTGAAACAAAATGACAAGGATTAAGGATTAAGGATTAAGGATTCGTACTTTGTTTTATCCATGTCCAAAAATACCTCAAAAATAATCATAGTGGTGTAAAATTCAAGAATGATCAAAACATGGATACAATCAAAGCTAGTATCCACAATAGATATTTTGGACGAAAAGAAAAAAAATAATTTTTCTGTGAATAGTGCCGTATTCGTGAATAGTGCTGTATACGTGAATAGTACCGTATACGTGAATAGTAACTCCGGCACAAAAAGTTCCAAATTTGATAAAAACGTTCATCAATACTTCGGCATAATGATATTGAAGAAAAAATATCATTTGAGAAGAAAATAACATCCCTTACCTCAAAATAGCCGTACTTCTGACTGAATTTCTGTATAGTGCTGACAGAAACTCGCACCGTATAGCAACACTCAAAGTATACTCACAAGGATACGCTCGATAATATAGAGAGAGAAAGAGAGAAAACTTTGTTTCTGGTGTGATTTTCAATTCTAACTTAGCCCTCTATTTATAGGAAAATGTTAGAACGCCAAAGGAGGCTAAATTAATAAAATATATTATTATTTATTCAAAATTCTTACCCACATGTTTTGAAAACTCTAGCATGCCTTCTTTGGTCAAAAACATCAGCCACCCATGTGCCAACAACCACAAAAACGTTTTTGAAATAAAAAAATAATTAAACTTTCAAAAATCAATTATTTCGGAACCCCGAAACTTCAATAATTCACAATAAATAGCTCCTTTGTCAGAAAATTCGAATCTCGCGACTTTTTATAGGAATTTCAATTCTCTACAACTTTACAGAAGGAAGTTTTTCCAAATTCAAAATAAAAATTGACCGAAATCCACAAACGGGTGATTTTACAGTCTATACTCAATTTTCGGTCAAAAATTATGTCCACCGACACACAAAACATATGTTAAACATTTAATGCCACAAAAATACTCTACCTCCTCATATACTCATATATCCCACATTCATTATAAAAATATCATCGTTAATATATTATTAAAATAATATATTTAAATGAATTATTTTATCAGAAAAAGATAAAATATTAATTTTCAACCATTGTCACATTAAAAATTTTCTCCATCTATATCCACATAAAATAAATATTTTCTTTATCATAATAATCAATAATTAATTATTAAAAATAATATTACAGAATCACAGTACTGACAACCAGGCCGTTCCCAGGATAGAGGGGGCTTTCCAATAGGGATTTCTCCTTACTGGCGCGCAATTAGATGACCAAACCTCTCATTGACAGAACTTTCTAGACATTGCCAATAATGTTATCTGATAATATTATTCAAATAATATGAATTATTGATCTGATAATAGAAAATACTGTGCAATGACAATTATTGAAACAATAATAATAAAAATATCAACGCAACAATTATTGAATCAATAAAGTAATGAACAGTAACTCTTGTAGCAATTATTGAGTAGTGCCTTCTTACGTAAGGATCAATAATTCAAAATACTGTGCAATACCGTGTGCTACTGTGCAATAACGCGTATTACTGTATTTTAACCACCGGGTATTCCAACAGTGTAAACGGTAACAACTACGCCGTTATTTTTAAACAGCTTATATTTGTCGTTTTCTTCCTCCAATCGCTTTCTGTTATGGGGCCCACACATGGCTGCGCCGTCGTACGAATATTCCCCGACAGTACGAATATTCCACAACCAAACGAATATTCCACGACCAAACGAATATTCCCCGACAACAATGAATATTTTATAACCACTTGCTTATTTTGAAATATTTGCGTATTTTACCCATAACTATCCTTATTAATCAAATCAACCCTTACTATTCAAAATAATAATTAAAGGAAATTAAATTTCATTTATTAATTATTTGGGGTCTTACAACCTCCCCTCCTTATGAAATTTCGTCCTCGAAATTGACATACGTACCTGGTGTTTCGAAAAGGTGAGGATACCTCGCTTTCATTTCCGTTTCCAACTCCCAGGTCATTTCCTCTATAGCATGATTTCTCCACAAAACTTTAACTTGTGGTATTACCTTCGTGCGTAGGACATGCTCCTTCCTATCCAAGATCTTGACAGGTACCTCCTCATACGTTAAATCTTCGGCTATCTCGTCCGGTTCTAACTCAATGATGTGGTTCGGGTCTTTCACATATTTACGAAGCACAGATATATGAAAAACATTATGAACACGAGACATACGTGGAGGTAACGCGAGTCTATAGGCTACATTACCTACTCGATCAAGAATTTGAAACGGACCAATAAATCGTGGATTAAGCTTTCCTCTCTTCCCGAATCTTGTAACTCCCTTCCATGGGGCAACACGCAACAATACATGATCCCCAACACTAAATTCTACGTCATTTCGATGAAGATCCGCATAACTCTTTTGTCGATCTTGTGCCGTTTGTATACGTTGTCGAATCGTTTGGATCTTCTCCGTAGTCATACGTACTAACTCGGGTCCCAACAATGTTTCTTCACCCACCACGTCCCAACATACTGGAGAGCGAAACTTTTGTCCATACAATGCTTCAAATGGGGCCACACCAATGCTTTCTTGATAACTGTTGTTGTAGGAGAATTCCACCAATGGTAAATATTTATCCCAACTGCCCTTGAAGTCTAGGACACAGAGTCTTAATAAATCTTCAAGAGTTTGAATAGTCCTCTTTGATTGTCCGTCCGTTTGAGGATGGTATGCCGAACTGAATCGTAACTCCGTACCCATAGCTTTTTGCAAGCTAACCCAAAATCTTGAAGTAAATCTTGGGTCACGATCTGAAACTATGGATACTGGCATGCCATGCAATCTTACAATCTCATTTACGTACATTTGAGTAAGACGTTCAAGGGAAAAAGTCTCCCGTATCGGCAAGAAATGAGCAGTCTTGGTTAATCTATCAACAATAACCCAAATAGCATTGATGCCTTGAGAAACCGTAGGAAGACCCGTAACGAAATCAATAGTAATGTGTTCCCACTTCCATTTCAGAATCTCAAGTGGTTGCAATGGACCCTTTGGCACTTGATGCTCCGCCTTTACACGCTGACAAGTTAAACACGTTGAAATAAACTTTGCAATCTCTCTCTTCATATTGTTCCACCAAAATGTATGTCGAAGATCACGATACATTTTGGTACTTCCAGGATGAATTGCAAACGGTGTATTGTGTGCCTCCATCATGATCTTGTACTTCAAATCAGAATCGTTAGGAACACAAAGTCTGGAGTGGACTCGAAGTATTCCTTCTTCATCAATTCTCGCTTCTGGAATGGCACCTTCTTGTACTTTCGTCTTCATATGCATCAGCTCCGAATCGGTGGCTTGAGAAACCTTAACTTTTTCTATTAAAGTTGGCTCTATGCGTATACTTGACATCATTGCACTCATTCCTGCATATGATCTTCTACTCAATGCGTCAGCTACCACGTTCGCTTTTCCAGGATGGTATTGAATAGTGTGGTCGTAATCTTTCAACAACTCGAGCCAACGTCGTTGCCGCATGTTGAGTTCTTTTTGAGTGAAGAAATATTTGAGGCTTTTATGATCTGAATATATCTCCACTTTCTCCCCGTATAGATAGTGCCTCCAGATCTTTAGCGCGAAAACAACTGTTGCCAACTCTAGATCATGAGTAGGATAATTCCTCTCATACTCTTTAAGTTGTCGCGAGGCATAGGCTATGACTTTCCCACGTTGCATGAGAACACATCCTAACCCTTTGCCTGAAGCATCGCTGTAGATAACAAATCCATCCGAACCAGATGGTATTGTTAGAACAGGTGCCGAAATAAGTCTCCTCATAAGCTCTTGGAAACTCTTCTCACATTCCTCGCTCCATACGAATTTTGTATCCTTCCGAGTTAGCTGAGTTAATGGAGTAGCAATTCAAGAAAACCCTTCCACGAATCTCCGATAATAACCAGCTAAGCCCAAAAAGCTACGTACTTCAGTGACCGACTTCGGTTGCTCCCAACTTTGTATTGCTTCAATCTTCGTCGGGTCAACAGATACTCCATTTTTTGACACCACGTGCCCAAGAATTGCTACTTCCTCAAGCTAGAACTCACATTTCTTCAACTTAGCATATAACTTGTTTTCACGAAGCCTTTGGAGTACCAGCTTCAAATGGTGCTCATGATCTTCACGACTTTTAGAATATATGAGGATGTCATCAATAAAGACAACAACGAATTGATCCAAATAATCTTTGAATACTCGGTTCATCATATCCATGAAAGCAGCAGGAGCATTAGTCAATCCAAAAGACATGACTAAGAATTCATAATGCCCATACCGAGTTCTGAAGGCAGTCTTTGTAATATCCTCAGTTCTAATTTTTAGCTGATGATATCCAGAACGAAGATCGATTTTTGAAAAGAATTGTGCTCCTTGCAACTGGTCAAACAAGTCATCAATACGAGGTAGAGGATACCTATTCTTGATGGTGACATGGTTCAATTCCCGATAGTCAATACAAAGTCGCATACTCCCGTCTTTTTTCTTTACGAATAAAACAGGAGCACCCCAAAGAGATGTACTAGGATGAATGAAACCGATGTCCAATAACTCCTGTAGTTGGACTTTTAACTCCTGAAGTTCAATAGGAGCCATTCGATATGGGGTTTTAGAAATGGGCTTTGTACCAGGTTCAAGATCAATAAAGAATTCAACTTCACGTTCTGGGGGTAGACCGAGAAGTTCTTCAGGAAATACGTCAGGAAAGTCAATAACAACAGGAATATTATTCAATTTTGACGTGTCTTTATTCAAATCCATAACATGGGCTAAGAAAGCTTGACATCCGTTTTTCAATAAACGAATAGCTTTATGATTAGATATGACAGTGATTGATTTTAATGGTTTAGTTGCCTGAATTCGAACAACAGGTTGATTAGGAATATGAAAACTAACAACCTTACGAAAACAATCAATTTTGGCATGATGAGTAGTTAACCAATCAATCCCTAAAATCACATCAAAAGCAAGTATCTTTAAAGAGATCAGGTCAACAGGTAAGGTGATGGTGCCAACTTGAATGAAGCAAGATTTATAAACAGTGGATGTGATAAAAGTTTCTCCTAACGGAGTTTCCACAGATAGGTCAAAGTCTAATTTCTCCGGAGTCAAGTTTAAACATTGAGCGCAAGCAGGAGAGATAAATGAATGGGTAGCACCGGTATCAAGTAAGGTATAAACTTCGCAAGAATTTATAAATAGCTTACCCGTGATCACCTCGTTTGGATTCCTCGCATGTTGACCAGTCACAACAAACGCTCTTCCAGGAACCATTGACTTTGGCTTTTCTGGGACAGTCTTTTGAGTCACCGTCCCCGCTGAACTAGGTTTCGCTACCGTATAATCTCGAGCGATATGTCCTTCCTTTCCACAATTATAACATACCTTGAACTGTTGTGGGCAGTTTGGACTGATATGTCCCTCTTTCCCGCATTTGTAGCATATAATCGGTGGTCTTTCTCCTCCCTTAGAACCAGTTGCTGCCGGAACTGTCGTCTTCACATGGTCGTTGTTAAATCTCCTCTTTTTAAAATCTCCTCCTGACTCGCTTCTTCTATTTTCATGGCCATGATTACCACCAAAGTGGTTACAATTTTTGTCCGTCTTTTTCTTTCTCCACTGGTTATCGTTATTTTGTTGACTGCTATCTCCGGTATGATCCTGATTGTGGTACCTCAGTTGACCGTACTCGTTATCTCGCTCCAACAATTGAGCCCTGTTAACAACATCTGAATAGAGAGAAAATTTATGAGAGATGAGATATTGTCGTATGCCGGGTTTCAAACCTCTCAGAAACATCCGCGTCATACGTTCCTCATTCTCCACCAAATGAGGTGCAAACCTGGATAACTCTGCAAACTTTGCCTCGTACTGAGACACCGTCATGTTATTTTGTTCTAATATGATGAACTCCACTTCCTTCATATGACGAACACTTTCAGGAAAGTATTTGTCATTAAATAGTTTCTGAAACGTCTCCCAAGACATGCTGAGTGCGGCTGGATGGGTACGCTTCACAGAATCCCACCAGTAGTCTGCCTCGCCACGGAACATAAAGGTGGCGAATGGAACCTTCTGTTCCTCCGTGCATCCCAAGACATCGAATATCTTGGTAATTTGCTTGACCCATGTCTCCACCATGATCGGATCTGGCTTTCCCTTAAATTCTGGTGGTCCCAACTCTTTGAACTGCTTGGCTGTGACAACCCGTGAATTGTTATCATTTCCTCCTGTATTTTGAACACGAGTCTCCCTCGTCTGATTTTGCATGAACTGCAAAAAGCTTCTAAACATTGCGTCGTTCATCGTCTGATCAGTGGTGTTGTTCACAAGAGGAACATTGTCATCCTGTTGCACGTTCTCCTCGTTGGTGAGTACAGGTGTCTCCACGGTCTCATTTCCACTGTTAATATTCCCAGTCGACATTCTCAAATACTGTCATAAAACAAGGGTTAATTAAGGAAATCAATATATCACAAAATATCCCTATATACTGACCAACTAACAAATAAGCTTAGGTAGGACACACTAGCGAAGGATTTACTCGTCTCTCCCCTCCTAGTTCTATTCCCCGATCTCCGCCAGAGATCATATCCCTAAGCTCTGATACCAACTGTGACGCCCCCAAAATAGGTCCATTCCATCCAACCCATTTTGAGTCGCCAAATACATGGTACAGAAATAACTACAACTTTTACAACCCATAAACTATGAGTTTGAATACAAACATTGTCATCTAGACAATATACATACCCAACTATGTCCTCAATACAATTATTGATATATTATTTTACAAAAATGGTGAGGACTACTAAACAACTCTCTCAAGGACCATCAATTCATACCCCGACTCGTAATTGCTATATTCTCGTCTCCTGAGAAGAAAAATGGAACAAAAAGGAAAAGGGTAAGCTCAACTAGCTCAGTAAAGAATATTATGACTAAGATAATATACAACAAATTATCGTTAGTCTTCAACATGGAAAAATATGATAGAATACAATAGACAACAAGTTTTAAATCAATATTCGCAGCGGAAAATATTAATTCATAGAAGAGTAACGTAGAGGATGAAATCTACTAATGTCTATGAATTTAACAGTCCATCAACAATATTTTTATCCCTGTAACATCAATCAATGCACATCTTGAATCATATATTCATCCTTGCACTACAGGCCAAGGATATTCATCTGTTGGTCATGTTCATATAAACACCTGTTCATCTTTGCACTACGGGCCAAAGATATTCATCAGAAATCATTCATCTTTGCACTACAGGCCAAAGATATTCAATAATAACATCCTTTAAGACTGAAGATGATAAAAAAATATTTTTAAAGAAACGAATCCAGTGAAACAAAATGACAAGGATTAAGGATTAAGGATTCGTACTTTGTTTTATCCATGTCCAAAAATACCTCAAAAATAATCATAGTGGTGTAAAATTCAAGAATGATCAAAACATGGATACAATCAAAGCTAGTATCCACAATAGATATTTTGGACGAAAAGAAAAAAAATAATTTTTCTGTGAATAGTGCCGTATTCGTGAATAGTGCCGTATACGTGAATAGTACCGTATACGTGAATAGTAACTCCGGCACAAAAAGTTCCGAATTTGATAAAAACGTTCATCAATACTTCGGCATAATGATATTGAAGAAAAAAATATCATTTGAGAAGAAAATAACATCCCATACCTCAAAATAGCTGTACTTCTGACTGAATTTCGGTATAGTGCTGACAGAAACTCGCACCGTATAGCAACACTCAAAGTATACTCACAAGGATACGCTCGATAATATAGAGAGAGAAAGAGAGAAAACTTTGTTTCTGGTGTAATTTTCAATTCTAACTTAGCCCTCTATTTATAGGAAAATGTTAGAACGCCAAAGGAGACTAAATTAATAAAATATATTATTATTTGTTCAAAATTCTTACCCACATGTTTTGAAAACTCTAGCATGCCTTCTTTGGTCAAAAACATCAGCCACCCATGTGCCAACAACCACAAAAACGTTTTTGAAATAAAAAAATAATTAAACTTTCAAAAATCAATTATTTCGGAACCCCGAAACATCAATAATTCACAATAAATAGCTCCTTTGTCAGAAAATTCGAATCTCGCGACTTTTTATAGGAATTTCAATTCTCTACAACTTTGCAGAAGGAAGTGTTTCCAAATTCCAAATAAAAATTGACCGAAATCCACAAACGGGTGATTTTACAGTCTATACTCAATTTTCGGTCAAAAATTATGTCCACCGACACACAAAACATATGTTAAACATTTAATGCCACAAAAATACTCTACCTCCTCATATACTCATATATCCCACATTCATTATAAAAATATCATCGTTAATATATTATTAAAATAATATATTTAAATGAATTATTTTATCAGAAAAAGATAAAATATTAATTTTCAACCATTGTCACATTAAAAATTTTCTCCATCTATATCCACATAAAATAAATATTTTCTTTATCATAATAATCAATAATTAATTATTAAAAATAATATTACAGAATCACAGTACTGACAACCAGGCCGTTCCCAGGATAGAGGGGGCTTTCCAATAAGGATTTCTCCTTACTGGCGCGCAATTAGATGACCAAACCTCTCCTTGACAGAACTTTCTAGACATTGCCAATAATGTTATCTGATAATATTATTCAAATAATATGAATTATTGATCTGATAATAGAAAATACTGTGCAATGACAATTATTGAAACAATAATAATATAAATATCAACGCAGCAATTATTGAATCAATAAAGTAATGAACAGTAACTCTTGTAGCAATTATTGAGTAGTGCCTTCTTACGTAAGGATCAATAATTCAAAATACTGTGCAATACCGTGTGCTACTGTGCAACAACGCGTATTACTGTATTTTAACCACCGGGTATTCCAACAGTGTAAACGGTAACAACTACGCCGTTATTTTTAAACAGCTTATATTTGTCGTTTTCTTCCTCCATTCGCTTTCCGTTATGGGGCCCACACATGACTGCGCCGTCGTACGAATATTCCCCGACAGTACGAATATTCCACGACCAAACGAATATTCCCCGACAACAATGAATATTTTATAACCACTTGCTTATTTTGAAATATTTGCGTATTTTACCCATAACTATCCTTATTAATCAAATCAACCCTTACTATTCAAAATAATAATTAAAGGAAATTAAATTTCATTTATTAATTATTTGGGGTCTTACAACCTCCCCTCCTTATGAAATTTCGTCCTCGAAATTGACATACGTACCTGGTGTTTCGAAAAGGTGAGGATACCTCGCTTTCATTTCCGTTTCCAACTCCCAGGTCATTTCCTCTATAGCATGATTTCTCCACAAAACTTTAACTTGTGGTATTACCTTCGTGCGTAGGACATGCTCCTTCCTATCCAAGATCTTGACAGGTACCTCCTCATACGTTAAATCTTCGGCTATCTCGTCCGGTTCTAATTCAATGATGTGGTTCGGGTCTTTCACATATTTACGAAGCACAGATATATGAAAAACATTATGAACACGAGACATACTTGGAGGTAACGCGAGTCTATAGGCTACATTACCTACTCGATCAAGAATTTGAAACGGACCAATAAATCGTGGATTAAGCTTTCCTCTCTTCCCGAATCTTATAACTCCCTTCCATGGGGCAACACGCAACAATACATGATCCCCAACACTAAATTCTACGTCCTTTCGATGAAGATCCGCATAACTCTTTTGTCGATCTTGTGCCGTTAGTATACGTTGTCGAATCGTTTGGATCTTCTCCGTAGTCATACGTACTAACTCGGGTCCCAACAATGTTGCTTCACCCACCACGTCCCAACATACTGGAGAGCGAAACTTTCGTCCATACAATGCTTCAAATGGGGCCACACCAATGCTTTCTTGATAACTGTTGTTGTAGGAGAATTCCACCAATGGTAAATATTTATCCCAACTGCCCTTGAAGTCTAGGACACAGAGTCTTAATAAATCTTCAAGAGTTTGAATAATCCTCTCTAATTGTCCGTCCGTTTGAGGATGGTATGCCGAACTGAATCGTAACTCCGTACCCATAGCTTTTTGCAAGCTAACCCAAAATCTTGAAGTAAATCTTGGGTCACGATCCGAAACTATGGATACTGGCATGCCATGCAATCTTATAATCTCATTTATGTACATTTGAGCAAGACGTTCAAGGGAATAAGTCTCCCGTATCGGCAAGAAATGAGCAGTCTTGGTTAATCTATCAACAATAACCCAAATAGCATTGATGCCTTGAGAAACCGTAAGAAGACCCGTAACGAAATCCATAGTAATGTGTTCCCACTTCCATTTCGGAATCTCAAGTGGTTGCAATGGACCCTTTGGCACTTGATGCTCCGCCTTTACACGCTAACAATAAAGTAATGAACAGTAACTCTTGTAGTAATTATTGAGTAGTGCCTTCTTACGTAAGGATCAATAATTCAAAATATTGTGCAATACCATGTGCTACTGTGCAACAACGCGTATTACTGTATTTTAACCACCGGGTATTCCAACAGTGTAAACGGTAACAACTACGCCGTTATTTTTAAACAGCTTATATTTGTCGTTTTCTTCCTCCAATCGCTTTCCGTTATGGGGCCCACACATGGCTGCGCCGTCGTACGAATATTCCCCGACAGTACGAATATTCCACGACCAAACGAATATTCCCCGACAACAATGAATATTTTATAACCACTTGCTTATTTTGAAATATTTGCATATTTTACCCATAACTATCCTTATTAATCAAATCAACCCTTACTATTCAAAATAATAATTAAAGGAAATTAAATTTCATTTATTAATTATTTGGGGTCTTACAGTTTAAGTGTTTAATTTTGTAGCCTTGTATGAGATCTTTCATCTAGTATAAGAATCAAAACAGCCCAGAATCGGTCGAAACCCGTTGACCGGGCATGACCAGATGAAATCTGGGCAGCCCAGAATTTAAAAACAGGGTCTGACAACTTTTTGTAACGCCCAGATCTTTGGGTTGTTTGTTTTTTTGTTTCAATCTTTGTATCAATATTGTAAAATGGTATATTAACTACAAGATTAAACTTTTAGATCCCTGAAATCATGAATAGATTGAAGGTTATGTTCAGTCAAACTAGCATAGGAGATCACGGATTTATGTTTCTGGAAATTTCTAGAAACCGTATGAACTAGTTTCTGGCAGTAGTTTGACCGGATTATTTATGCTTTATATGTTGTTATTATGATGATATTTTGTTATAGATCTCTAGTCCTACATGTGGTTTACATACTGAAGTTTATAGAT
The DNA here is from genome assembly GCA_020205505.1 of Panax japonicus. Lineage (NCBI taxonomy): Eukaryota > Viridiplantae > Streptophyta > Magnoliopsida > Apiales > Araliaceae > Panax > Panax japonicus. The sequence continues at coordinate 46,261,138 of CM035096.1, forward strand.
CACAAAAACAATGCTCGGTCAACATGTAGTGGGTAACCCAGAAAATAAAGAACAGGTCTGACAGCCACTTTAGAGGCTCAGATCTCCTGAGTTATGCAGTGTATGAACATTTTTGTTGTTGGATCTTGTAGTCTTGCACTAGTACTACATGATCGGATCAAGAACATACCCCGAAACTCATTAAGCAGTCCATGATTCGTGGTCAAACAAGGCATCTCAAAACTGTCTATGAATGTTCAAGAACAGCTCAAGAACCTGAAGAACACCTATAGCGACAATTTTGTCACTATAGGTGACCTTTAGCGACAGACAGTATTTTATTTTTGGAAAATTAATAAATAAATAGAAATATATAGTTTTTAATTATTAAAAATGCAAAATAAATTATTAAAAATTATTTTAGATTCCAAAAATTAGTTTTTAATTATTTTAAATATATTTCATAAATATTTAATATTTTTGGAATATTAAAATTATTTAAATTATTTAATTATAATATTAAATAAATTATTTAAAAATGTTTTTAATTCATGAAAAATCATGAAAAATTATATTATTGTGTTAGAAAATATTTTAAGTCATTTTTGATGAATTTTAATATTATATGATAATTTTCATTAATAAATTAATATTAATGATAATTAAGTTATTTATTAAATAAATTTAATAAATGAATTAAAAATGATTTTATTATATTAAAAATCGTTTTAAATAAGAATAAGGTATTTAAAAATATTTTAAGTTATAAAATATAACTTTTAATATTTAAAGGTAAATTTCATTAATTAATTATTATTAATGATATTAAAGTTATTTAATAATTATATTAAATAATTTAGTTTAAAAATGATTTTTATATTATAATAATCATTTTAAATGAAAATAAAGTGTTTAAAAATATTTTAAGTTATAAAATATAACTTTTAATATTTAAAGAATAATTTCATTAATAATTTAATATTAATGATATTTATTTAATGATTAATCATATTAAATTTATTTAATAATTATATTAAATAAATAGTTTGAAAATGGTTTTATTAATTTAAAAATCATTTAAAAGGGATATAAATGAATTAAAAATATTTTAAGTTATAATACATAACTTTAATATTTTGGCAATGGTTTCATTAATAGTTTAATATTGATTAAATATTAATGATAATAGAATTGTTTGATATTTAAATCATTTAATAATGATTCTTATATTTCAAAAATTATGATAAATGGTAATAATTATTTTATAATTATTATAAGGTCATGAAAAATAATACGATTGTTGTGTTAGTTATCTATTTGGATATTGAGATACATAATAGAGTCTCAAACTCGATAATTATCTGATATGGCTGTCGATACGCCAACATGTTTTAGAAATTAATCTGAACTTAGATATGTTGATTGGTTAACTGTTTATTTGTGATTCAATGGTTGTTAAAGTTGTGTGACAATGTGATTAGGAATTAGTTGATGTTTGTTTGTGATGCCATGATTGTTGAACATGTGTGATAAGATGATTAGGTTATGTGCTGACTATAAAATACAGTACTATGTGTTATGGTATATTGTTCTAATCGAACGAATGATTTGATTAATGATAGGTCATGATAGAAAGATAGAACTAAGTTGAGAATTGTAAGCAGCGCATCAGGCAAGTATCCTAACTTTGCATTTTCTTTATGCAATGGACAGAAGTGAGAAGTTCAGAATTATTATTATTAATGTACAGATTGTTAAACCTATATTATATACACCCATTGATAATCAACATGTTAGTATATGATAATTCAGTTATATATTCTGTTCATTAATTTCTATAAATGATTATACAAGTGTCCCCACTTGGATAATCATTGTATTTAATCACATATTGATACACCTTTGATATACATATATGTTGAATTATATATTATTGTTGAACAAGATAAGACCTTTGTTAAGAAAACCCGACAGATATGAATATCCCGATAATGGGAAAATTTTTATGCGCCCAAGGCAGACAGGGTGAACGATAACTTCGTTCTTGTACATGTAGTATTGATCAATACAGGGTACAACGGGGCTGATCACCCTCCGTGCCCGGAAGCAATTGCCGGTTTACAGATGAATTTCTGTTTAAACCCTTTCAAAAATGAAAACAATGTTCATAGTATGTCACAGAAAACCCATGTATAGACAATACACAGTTTAAAAAATTTGGAAAGAGGGTTGTTAAGTTATTGTTATTGGTATAGATTACTTCACAACTATTGACCGGTTGTAGAAGAATATTATAAAGAAAACATTTAAATTCTTTAAACTTATATATATATATATATATATATATATATATATATATATATATAAATACTTGCTGGGCACTCAAATGCTCATCCTTGCTTAATTTAAATGTTTTCAGCTAAATGTGAAGAACTGGAAAATTCGGCCAAGATCAGGTGAAAAGGAAAGCAAACAGGACATGTTATTGGTATCATTTGTAATATATAGACTATATTAAATTAATGATATGTATTATATATCATGTAAAGAATGAAGTAAAGGTTGCGTACTTGGGATTAGACTCTGATAAATGTAAGTTAAGTTTAAGTTTTATATTAGGGTTATTATTATTAGTAATTATTTCGCTCATAGAAATGGTATCGTGAAGTACCTAGTTCGGGTTTCAAGTATCCGGGTTCGGGGACTTTACAACTTGGTATCAGAGCTATAAGGTTAGAAACTTTAGGTGGGTTAGACCTTAGGCTATAACCTTAGAACAGAGGGAAACGTTGAAAATATAAATAACTCATATAGAATTTAAAAAGGAGATGAATTGAATAAATTCATCGTCAAACAAAATAAAAGATAATTTATAAAACTATTATGTGTTGTGTGTATTTATTATTTGTTAGTCAAGATAATTTTGTGTGTAGGTGTTAGAAAAGAACAGAATTAGGATACCCTTAAGTCGTAAAGAATAAGTCAACGTCCATGACCGAGCCAATATCAAAGCTAATAGCTGTAATAGAGGCTCACATTGAAAGCTACCTCAAAGAGGTGGTTATTTTGGAAAGTATAGTACTGGATCAAGAAACGCTAAGTATAACTGATAGGTAAAGTATAGCTAAAGGATTATAAGTGGTCAATGTCGAGTTCTTAAACTCACATGTTTGTGATCAGTTCTTAAACTCATAAGGTGTTGAAAGTTGTGAAAAACTGGATATAGTTATGTGTAAATGGATATTGAGGATAATGGAAATAGATAGGTTACTAAGCAATTGATCGTTAGTGAATGTGTAAGGAATTGGTAGTATTAGTATTAGTTGAATATGTATGATTTTAGGTGGTATATATGATAGGTATGTTGGTATAATGTAATATTTTGTATAAGTTATGGCAGCGATTCCCGACTTTCAAGTCACAAAGGAATAGCGAATGTTTAAAGCACAATGTGCTAAGGCATGTCAAGTGTTATGAATATGGATCTATGTTGGATTAATGGGATAAGTTGGTACAAAGATAGTAAATATTTATCTGGTCACTGGTTATTACAGTCGACCGAGTTTTCAAAATCTAATATTTTGAGTACATGATTATGTGAATAGAAAATTTTGAGTTATATGATAAGCGTTTACGATAAGGCCTAGAATGTAAGGAATAATCACCAGTACAAAGTACCTAATAGACAACGCTTAATAGACAACGTTTTTTATAAAAATGTTGTGGTTTTTTTTTTACAACGTTTTTAGAAAAAACGTTGTAGATATATATGCAAAAACGTTATCTATTTAGAGGGACATTTTTTTGTTTTAATTAGATAACGTTTTTTTTAAAAACTTTGTCTATTAACAAAAACACGGAGCATGAACTGAATACTTAAAATTAAAACATACGCCTTTTTCTCTCCAAGGGCTCGTCAGTGTAGAGAGCTTCGGTTTCCTTCAAACTTGCAGATCAAGCTTCGGTTTCCTTCGTGTAGATCTACTCTCTCTCTCTCTGCTCTATTTCATTCACAAAACCAAAACCCTAGTTATTCCTCGCCTTTGAAGTTCCTTTCTCTGCTCTCTTTTGGTCCATTTGTCAGTACAAGTTCGGTCCTTACGCAATTAGGTCCTTTGAAGTTCTGTTTGCAATTTGGGCTTTCAGCTTGTAAAACTATGGGTTCTGCAACGACAAGTTCGGTCCCTATATATGGGGATTGTTTACCTTTTCTCTGCCACTGCTAATTGTGGTTCCTGTTTATTCTTCAAAAGGTTCTTTTTGTCTCCACTTTTTTTCTATTATGTGAAATTAGATCATCAGTTAAAAATTTTTGAGGATCAGAAGCCGCCGCCGCCGCAGACATAGGTGAGGAAAAGCCAGAGAGGTCCCAGGTCTCGAAGGTCGCAGTATAGTGGCGTTACATTTTATCGGAGAACTGGTCGATTGGAATCACATATCTGGTATGAATTGGTTGTATATATTTTTCGATCGAGATTATATATCATAATGTTTGTATATACAGAGGATTATGCTTATGATGGGATTTAGATTACATCTGTGCATACATCTAATAGATGTTGAATAGAATGCCCAAGTATATGATTGAATTTTAGATTAGGGTTTAATTTTGTAAATTTTGCTCAGATAATGTTCATTGATTTTTTTGTGTGTTTTTATGATTTGTGCAGGGATTGTGGGAAACAAGTTTATTTGGGTAAGCAGTTGATTTATTTGCTTGGTTTTCGTGCAATTAGTTTCCAAATTTATTGGTGAGGGATTATTTAAGAAGAATTATGTTGATTGTTGGTGTTCTGTTTGTAATTTTGTCTTACATTTTAGGAAGTTCACATTGTTAAGGCTGCTGAGGTTGAAGAGACAAATGGTACTATTTATTTCAAAATAATCAGAACTAGTGTGGCAGGATTCTATTTTTTTTCCTTCTATTTTCAGTTGGTATCTATTCATTTAGGGAATTTATTGTTGCTATATATGATGTTGAAACTTGCTTTTGACATGAAAATATATACTGATTGATTTAATGTTGCACAAATGAAAATCCACTATTTGTGAATAAGATGATACCTTGAAATTTATTTGTGAATAAGATGATACCTTGAAAAGAATTCCTTTTATCAGTTGGGAATGAGTGGATGTATTAATTTTTTTATAGTGATTTTAACATACTAGAAAGTGGCTTCATGCAAAGATGTTCAATTTAATTTTGGGGCTTATTTGCAGAGAGAAAGACATTCTGTGTTAGGAAGTGATGGAATAAATGGAAAAATGTACTGAAACCCATATTTCACTTTCAGACTTGGAGAATTGGTAAACTTCACTTCTATTGTGGTTTTTTCTGCAAGTATTCTGTTTATTGCTAATCTTATTTAAATTCGTTATTATTGGCGCACAGGTATTTTGTTTTTTGCTTTTGTGGTCTGAGAAGAGGAGACCATCTTTAAAGCACTATCCAAGACCATGGAACTATTATAGGGGAATACTGCAACGATTAGTCAATACTATTATGGTTGCTTTTTTAATGAGCTTTTTGCCTTTCAGCTCCCTGATAGACATCCACCTGCAGAGGTTAGTCTTTTACTGAACTGCTATGGTATTTATTAATATGCTTTTAAATTTTACTTGACAAAAAACAATGCTTTTGAAATTCTAATAAAGGCCAGTTCTTCTGCCAGCGATTCGTGCTTCTAGAAGGTAGGGACTTAAGTTTTGATTATTTGTGAAAAGTTGATGACTTTTAGAAAAAAAAGTCTTGGTCGTGATCTTTTGAAAAAGTTATAGTTGAACTTAACAAAAAAAGAATGTTACAGTTTTGCGACCCTTTGATATTATTTACCTTATCATTTTACCAGTTCACATGGTCTAGAAAGTACTGGCTGGGCAGCATTAGCCCTCTATTGTATTAGTGTAAGATCAGTCAAAAAGATAGTTGAAAGGGACAGTTAAAGACTTCCTACAGTTTCAAGTGTTATCCCCTCTTCCATTTCAAGTCTAGGGGTTTCACATGTTTCTAGATACGTTATAAATTATTCAGGTAGCCCCTCACCAAATCATCATAGTAATTGGATGGATTTACCTAATATAAGCCTCAAATCATAGAGCTTCTGGAATAAAAAGGAGCTTCATGGCTACAAATCATGTTGGTCATCAAGCATCAATGATTGGGGCCACAAATTAACATTCTTGAAACTTCCCTCGCCTCCTCTAATTTTACATTCTTGAAAAATGCATGCGAGTCTGTCAAAAAATATAGTTTTCTGTTTTGTTTTTTATCAATGTTCTAGAGTGCTTGAAGGTGACTTATTGAATTTACAGATGCTTTAAAATGATGGTGGTTACAAATTAACATAATCCATTTAAACCTCGTATAACTTTCTTATGTTTACAACTTGCCAATAATAATCAGTAACTTAATTTTTTTCTTGATTAGTGATTCATTTCTTATTTCTTAGTTGTCATAGGTAGCAAGTGTGAGGAGCAACTTAATACATATGTGAAGTGTGAGGAGACACTTTTGACTGGACTGACATACATGATCATGTGTGAGGTGGTTCGTGGTTTTCATTTTGATTTGGAAAGGTATTGTACTTGTATTTCTGAGAGTTGAGGTGAGCATTCTGGGTAGATCTTACCTAAATTTATATGCATCCATTTTCTTTGTAATGGTCATTTTTTGTAGCTAAGAAGCTTATGATGAATTTATGAATATTAACATTTGGAGTCATACATTTCCTCTTGATCCTTCCAAAGGTTGTATAGAAAAAATTTGCCCTTTACATCATTGGTCTTCTTTGGTATTTCACGATATGTCGTGAAATAAGTGTTATTTAGTTGTTCATTTTTATCTTTTATCTAGTATGGTATTATCTAATGAAGTATTTCTCCTAGGCCCTATCTTTGTAACTCAATGATCCTGCATCATTTTTCTAAGTTTAAAGTATTTTAGTACCATTATTAATAATTTTGAATCTGAGGTTGCTCATTGTTTCTCTTTGTAATTTTAGCCTTCTGTTAGAAAATAGCACAACGTGGGATACAAACACAAGGTATCACGTCTGTCTTATGTCTGTCTTTTTTTGAAGTTATAGCGCATCACATCATAATGAGGTTTCCTACTTGTTTACTCTGCAGGCAAATGTGGGGATGATGGGTTATAATGAATGCTTCTTGCAGGAGGTTACTTCTGTTCTTGTATCCGATGGAGTCTCTAGTAACTTTTGTTCTTGTTTCTTGGAGCAATTTGATTTCTTAATGTAGAGTTGTTTTGTCTTCACAAAATTTGATTATTTCACCAAATCAGAGGCAGTAGACTACCAGAAACTTCTCGCCAGTAGGTTAAAGGAACAGAGGGAACGACGCAGCGAGAGCTTGGAAAAAAAGAGATCCAGACTCTCTGCAGCCTCTAAGCCTTCCATTGCTGCCTAGGTTGGGCTATTGTCCTTGGTTTTTTTGAGAGTAGTTGTTTGGGTGTTAGTTTTGAATACTAAAATAGTATGCTGGGGTGATTTTGACTGTTATTTTATGACAAGTAGTTCATTTGACTGCTTGATATGTGTACTACTGGTCTACTTTAAATTGATTGAGATTTTGGGTATATTTTATTTTGCAATGGAACGAGGATCTGTTTCTCTGATTTACATATTATTATTTTTTGTTTTAGCCAGTGAAGTAGTACTTCTATGAAAATGAATTGCAGGTGCATTGGTAATGTAGGTGAATTATAACTTTTTTTTCTTTTTTTTTAATCTACAACATTTTAAAAACGTTGTGTAAATGTGCCTAAACGTTGTCTTATACACTAAACAACAACATTTTTAACCAAAAAACGTTGTGGAATCATACATTCTACAACGTTTTTAAGCATCTGCTAATTTTTTGAAAACAAAACTACAACGTTTTTTTCGAAAAAACGTTGTGTATTGTGATTAACTAAAACGTTTTAAAAACGTTGTGTAAGAGTGTCAAATACACAACACCCTTAACCACTACGTTTTTCTGACAGAAACCACAACGTTTTTTCCGCGTTGTCTATTTACTGTTTTGTAGTGGTGAATTTACGGTAATACCGTCAAGATGAAAGCAAAACTGAAGGGCAGAAGAATCTGTCAACAAAGCTGGAGGACAACTAGACTCAATACAGAAACTTGTGAATATGGACGATCAAGCTATGCAGAACGGAATATCATCCGCAGGGAACCAGTCGGGTAATCACTTGGTGAATTTCAAAGACTTCAAGGCGGTCCTATCGCCGAAATTCAAAGGTACAACTGACCGTATAGAAGCCTAGATTTGGGCTAGGAAAATTGAACAGGTGTTCGTGATAGCTAAGGTAGCTGAGGGGCAAAAAGACCTCTTTTGCCACCTACATGATGAAGGGCGAGGCAAATTTCTGGTGGGAAGCGAATCAGGTAAGGGCAGGAGAAGGTGTGGTAACATGGGATAGGTTTAAGACTTTATTTTTCGAAAATTATTTTTCTGCTAGTATGTAAGCTAGAATAGAGGTGAAATTTCTGGAATTGAAGCAAGGAGAAATGTCAGTTGCAGAATATGCCACAAAATTTATTGAATTGGCTAGGTTTGCTCCGCATCAAGTTGATACGGAGACTAGAAAAGCACGAAGGTTTGAGCTGGGATTAAAACCCTGGCTCTACAACAAGGTGGTAGTGTTGCAGATCCCTACATTTGCAGCACTCATGGAGAAAGCGATTATTGCTGAGTAGGGGAGTGAGGCCATGAGCCTCTACAACAAGGTAAGAAGGAACAAGGGTAAGGTTGAGGGAGCTGGGAAGGTAGGAATTAATAGTGAAAGTAAAGGTGGAAACAAACAAAGTGAATAGGAGTGAAAAGAGGAAGGCGAACAACTTTGGAAGTGGGCAGGTGAAGCAAGGAGGTGTGAAAAAGAAACAGGCGTTGTAATGACTTGTGGAAAGAACCATTCGGGAAAATGTTTGAAAAGAAAGTTTGAGTGTTATAAGTATAGGCAGAAGGGACATATTTCTCCCGACTGTCTCAATCTAAGAATGTATAGTGAATGTGTTATGTATGGATCAATGGAGCATAAGGTGAAAGACTATCCAAGAAAGATAAGGGCGGTAAGGAATGCGAATACGGGAAAAGGCAGCAGGACATTGGCGACAACGGGACTAACATCAACGAACGAACCAACAGAACCAACCGCAAGCGTCTTCAACATGACCGTTCAAGATATCGTGGTAGCCGGGGATGCAACTCCAGGTATTACTCAAACCAATTTTTATTTTCTTATATATTGATTTCTTATATATAGTAAGTTATTTTTATAAATTATTTTGAAGGAGGAATTTGAGTTATTTTAGAAATCAATTTTCCGTATAAGAAAATAGATAAGTGTTATGTGAATAGTTAAAGATCGATTCGATCAATCATGATCGAGATCTACTTGCAATGATTGTGTATGTTATGTACCCTGGTAGGTATAGGTTTTAAAGCGGTGATTCCGGGGACGGAATCCTTATAAGGAAGGGTGAATGTGACAACCCGATATTTTCTATAAAAATAAATCATAAATTTTGCGTATAAATTTTTTTTTATTAAAATAAATATGAATGATATGTGTCAAGGTAATGTGTAATTATAATAAATAAAATTTATTTATTACATTAAGTATTGCAAATAAAATTATTTTAGAATTATTGACTATTATCAATTATATTTTTATACTAATTAATTCCTTATTGGAAATGTTTTATTAATTATTTTTCAAGGAAAAATATAATTATATATTATTTAAATAATATATGAAATGATTTTAGAATAATTATAATAATAATTCTTTTATTATATGATTTTGTCCAGATTATTAAGTTAATTATTTTGACTTAATTTATAATTATGACAGATAAATCAGATATGGAATCCAAACACTAGATCTGGGTTTTGATCAAGGCATGATAATAATATTATTATATTATAATATTTTGATTTTTTTTGTGCCATATAAATATGTACTGAATGTATGTGGACTGATAATGGTTGGTCAATTACGGTGTATTATGACCAAACCCTAGTAATGATGTTAAACCCTAATTTGAGATCCAAATTAGAGTGTAAGATTGTTTTATAAGTGAATTATATAATTTATCTCGTGTATTAAAGGTATTAATTAGGTAAACCCAAATTAAAATTATAGGAACCCTAATATTTAAAAAATCCTAATTTTTGGAAAAGAGAAACCCTAATTTGAAATTGAAATTAGAGTTCGAGATTGTTGGTAATGGTGATAAGATGATTAATTAACAAGTATTAAAATTATAATTGTTAATTATAGAAACCCTAAATTGTTAAACCCTAATTACTAAACTAGAACCCTAATTTAGTAATTAGAAATCCTAATTTTAATTTGGTAACCCTAATTACCAAAAGAATAAACCTTAATTGCTAAATTAGCAAAGTTAATTATAATTAGATATATTAAACCCTAATGTTACTCTATAAGGTAATTAGAAAATTAATCATAATTAGAAAACCATAATTTCAAAATTTTAGAAGCTAAAAGTTATTTAATTTTTATTTTTGTGTAAACCCTAATTGCTAAATCCTAGATTTGTTTTGTGCTAAACCTTAGGGTTAAACCCTAAGGGTCAAACCCTAAGGGTTTGCAAGATTATAATGTTGCCATTAAATTGAAAAACCAAATGACTATTTTGCCCTTATTACATAATTGTAGCTAGCTTGAATTATTGGCCAACACTTTAGTTGGTTACCAACTCTTGACTTTCTTAGCAATTAAAATCTCAGCAAATCAGCAGCACTCAGCCTTATACAATGTATCTAACACATATATATAGATTGAAAGAGAGAGAAAGTTTATTATTTGTCCATTTGAGCACCAACTCTCTACCAAGACCTCTCTCTCCAATCCCACGAAAAATACTAGTATATCAGTCCCTTAATACAGCCCCACGATCACCAATAACAAATCAGAAACATAGAATCAAGATTTGCTCATGTAAAGGTATAAAACCCTAACCAAAATTTCGACCCTTGATCTTCTTTTAGATGTTGTGATTTTGTGTTAGAATATGTTGTTTATAGTGTTATTATGTGATCTGGGTTGATAGATGTTGGATCAATAATATCTATAAGCTCGGATCAAGTGTTTTTGTAAATCTGGAAATTTTGTTTTTAGTCGTCTGACAATGAATGTCAGTGGTCATAGATCTTTGCATGATATGTGTCTTTGTTGTTTAAGTGTTTAATTTTTTAGCCTTGTATGGGATCTTTCATCTAGTACAAGAATCAAAGTCAGATCTGTTGTGGATATGAAGTTATGATCGGTCAAAACCCGTTGATCGGGCATGACCAGATGAAATCTGGGCATCCCAGAATTTAAAAGCAGCGTCTGACAACTTTTTGTAACGCCCAGATCTTTGGGTTGTTTGTTTTTTTGTTTCAATCTTTGTATCAATATTGTAAAATGGTATATTAATTACAAGATTAAACTTTTAGATCCCTGAAATCATGAATAGATTGAAGGATATGTTCGGTCAAACTAGCATAGGAGATCACAGATTTATGTTTCTGGAAATTTCCAGAAACCGTATGAACTAGTTTCTGGCAGTAGTTTGACCAGATTATTTATGCTTTATATGTTGTTATTATGATGATATTTTGTTATAGATCTCTAGTCCTACATGTGGTTTACATACTGAAGTTTATAGATCACAAAAACAATGCTCGGTCAACATGTAGTGGATGCCCAAAGTGAACAGGTCGAGCTGTTCTTCATTTTCTGGGTAACCCAGAAAATGAAGAACAGGTCTGACAGCCACTTTAGAGGCTCAGAAATCCTGAGTTATGCAGTGTATGAACATTTTTGTTGTTGGATCTTGTAGTCCTGCACTAGTACTACATGATCGGATCAAGAACATACCCCGAAACTCATTAAGCAGTCCATGATTCGTGGTCAAACAAGGCATCTCAAAACTGTCTATGAATGTTCATGAACAGCTTAAGAACATGAAGAACACCTATAGCGACAGTTTTGTCACTATAGGTGACCTTTAGCGACATACATTATTTTATTTTTTGAAAATTAATAAATAAATAGAAAAAAATAGTTTTTAATTATTAAAAATACAAAATAAATTATTCAAAATTATTTTAAATTCCAAAAATTAGTTTTTAATTATTTTAAATATATTTCATAAATATTTAATATTTTTGGAATATTAAAATTATTTAATTTATTTAATTATAATATTAAATAAATTATTTAAAAATGGTTTTAATTCATAAAAAATTATATTATTGTGTTAAAAAATATTTTAAGTCATTTTTGATGAATTTTAATATTATATGATAATTTTCATTAATAAATTAATATTAATGACAATTAAGTTATTTATTAAATAAATTTAATAAATGAATTAAAAATGATTTTATTATATTAAAAAACATTTTAAATAAGAATAAGGTATTTAAAAATATTTTAAGTTATAAAATATAACTTTTAATATTTAAAGGTAAATTTCATTAATTAATTATTATTAATGATATTAAAGTTATTTAATAATTATATTAAATAATTTAGTTTAAAAATGATTTTTATATTATAATAATTATTTTAAATGAAAATAAAGTGTTTAAAGATATTTTAAGTTATAAAATATAACTTTTAATATTTAAAGAATAATTTCATTAATAATTTAATATTAATGATATTTATTTAATGATTAATCAAATTAAATTTATTTAATAATTATATTAAATAAATAGTTTGAAAATTGTTTTATTAATTTAAAAATCATTTAAAAAGGATATAAATGAATTAAAAATATTTTAAGTTATAATTAATGACTTTTAATATTTTGATAGATAATGCATTAATAATTTATTATTAATGGAAAGGATTTAAAGATGATTTTAATTGTTTTAAAAATCATTTAAGGGTAATATTAATGCGTTAAGAATATTTTGAGTTATTATACATAACTTTAATATTTTGGCAATGGTTTCATTAATAGTTTAATATTGATTAAATATTAATGATAATAGAATTGTTTGATATTTAAATCATTTAATAATGATTCTGATATTTCAAAAATTATGATAAATGGTAATAATTATTTTATAATTATTATAAGGTCATGAAAAATAATACAATTGTTGTGTTAGTTATCTATTTGGATATTGAGATACAGAATAGAGTCTATGACTTGATAATTATCTGATATGGCTGTCGATACGCCAACATGTTTTAGAAATTAATCTGAACTTAGATATGTTGATTGGTTAATTGTTTATTTGTGATTCAATGGTTGTTAAAGTTGTGTGAAAATGTGATTAGGAATTAGTTGATGTTTGTTTGTGATGCCATGATTGTTGAATATGTGTGATAAGATGATTAGGTTATGTACTGACTGCGAAATGCAGTACTATGTGTTATGGTATATTGTTCTAATCGAACGAATGATTTGATTAATGATAGGTCATGATAGAAAGATAGAACTAAGTTGAGAATTGTAAGCAGCGCATCAGGCAAGTATCCTAACTTTGCATTTTCTTTATGCAATTGACAGAAGTGAAAAGTTCAGAATTATTATTATTAATGTACAGATTGTTAAACCTATATTATATACACCCATTGATTATCAACATGTTAGTATATGATAATTCAGTTATATATTCTGTTCGTTAATTTCTATAAATGATTATACTAGTGTTCCCACTTGGATAATCATTGTATTTAATCACATGTTGATACACCTTTGATATACATATATGTTGAATTATATATTATTGTTGAACAAGATAAGACCTTTGTTATGAAAACCCGACATGTATGAACATCTCGATAATGGGAAAATTTTTATACGCCCAAGGCGGACAGAGTGAACGATAACTTCGTTCTTGTACATGTAGTATTAATCAATACAGGGTACAACGGGGCTGATCACCCTCCGTTCCCGTAAGCAATGGCCGGTTTACAGATGAATTTCTGTTTAAACCCTTTCGAAAATGAAAACAATGTTCATAGTATGTCACAGAAAACCCATGTATAGACAATACACAGTTTAAAAAAATTTGAAAGAGGGTTGTTAAGTTATTGTTATTGGTACATATTACTTCACAACTATTGACCGGTTGTAGAAGAATATTATAAAGAAAACATTTAAATTCTTTCAACTTATATATATATAAATACTTGCTGGGCACTTAAATGCTCATTCTTACTTAATTTAAATGTTTTCAGCGAAGTGTGAAGAACTGGAAAGTTCGGCCAAGATCAAGTGAAAAGGAAAGCAAACAGGACATGTTATTGGTATCATTTGTAATATATAGACTTTATTAAGTTAATGATATGTATTATATATCATGTAAAGAATGTAGTAAAGGTTGCGTACCTTGGAATAGACTTTGATAAATGTAAGTTAAGTTTAAGTTTTATATTATGGTTATTATTATTTGTAATTATTTCGCTCATAGAAATGGTATCGTGAAGTACCGAGTTCGGGTTTCAAGTATCCGGGTTCGGGGACTTTACAAAATCTTGCTAATTAGGATTAATAATTTCTAATTAAAATTGCTAATTACGCAATTAGGGTCAAAATCACGAATTAGGATTTATAAACCACTAATTAAGGTTTCTAATAGAAAAATAAATTTTCTAAAATAAAAATTAAATTTTCGTAATTAGATTTGGGTTTTCTAATTAATTAACTTGAAAATTAGAATCAACATATCCTAATTAACATTACAATTATTAAATTAAAACTTAAGTTTTCCCTAATTATAAAATTAGGGTTTCAATCCATAAATTAGGGTTTAATAAATAATTAAGCTTTACCCTAATTAACATTATACTTAATAGCACTTGAGCATTATAATTCTCCATTGAGTTCCCAGATTAGGGTTCCAAATATTCGAAATCTGAAACTAGGATTTTTAGATCGGGTATTATGATTTTCTAATAATCAATCAGGATTTCCAACAATTCGTTAAGGTTTTCCCTAATTAATTAAAATTAATGACGTTTAACCTTATACATAGCATTGTTTTCCCAATCTAGGATTTTTAATATCCGAATTAGGGTTTCAGACTCCCGGAACTGAAACTAGGGTTTCCAGAACCGATTTCTAGGGTTTCTTATCAGACGTTAAGGTTTTCTAACTGAACGTTGGCGTTCTTAATATACGATTAGGGTTTGACACATATATAATTAATATGGTTAACCCAAGACCGTTAACCACATTCTGAACATATACATAACCATATTCACCGAACTTAATCACATAAATCCTTAATCCTGAATAATTCACCTAAATCCTTCATAGAATTTTGAAATCTCAAAATTCCATCCCAATAACATCAAACGCATACACTCATTTTCTGTCTAGATCTATTATTTGACCTTAAATCAATCATTTAAGATTTTAATAAATTGTCCGAATTCTCGGGTTGTCACATTCACCCCTCCTTATAAGAATTTCGTCCCCGAAATTCACCTTACACCTTACACCGTGCACCTTACACCATTTATACTGAGCGATCACACAAGATCTTGAACTTATTTTCTCGGGTATCTATCAAAGATACTCAAACTTCTCGGGTATCTATCAAAGATACTCAAAACGCACGCAAAGGTCAAATTCACATTAAGTATTCATGTATTTATAACTCCATTGCATTTTTATCATCTCTGCACCAGGTTACATGGTACATGAGTGATAATTAAAAATAAATTTTGATATTTCAAATCATTTGCTTAAACATTCTATCTATTCATATTATCCTCAATACTCCATTCACACATAACTATACCCAGTTCATAAAACCACACTTATGAGTCCATAAATTGCCACAATCATATGACTTCACGAACTTTCCTAGACAGACCTTTGGCGTCCATTCGCTGAGGGATTCACAAACATTTCATATAATTATGCGTCAAGTATGTCACATAAGTATGAGTTTTAAGAACTCGTACTTAAACCTATATTCTCTACCTATGACCTATCTATCTGTTATACACATGAGAAACGAATCACCCTCTTAACATGCATATAGCAAATAGCGCGACACAACATTTCAATGATTATCAGTGCCAGAAACTAAGTGGTTGTCAAACCAAGCTCGGCCACTAATCAATATAGGAAGCTAAGTGAACAATTCCCCGCCCATACAAAGAATTGGTCAACCTAACCACTACATCAACCAGGAAGCTAAGTGATTCTAAAACCAAGTACAAATTCCCCACCCATACAAGGAATCATACAACTCAGCGGCTGACACGAGTCCTCAATTGAAATCCCACATAATTCTAGCTCCACACTTACTCCATACGAATTTTATTTAATCCGTATTTACAATTCATAAATCTTTCATGAGTTTTCATAGTACAATTTTATAGTACAACTGATACACAGCATCTTGCTGTAAACTTTTCAATCATCAGATTGATTCTTTCTGGCTATCATAACCTTATCAGATCACGGGGTGATTTTATCGTATATATTACGATTCAATTCCATGCACTATGATCGTTTTTTTTTACGATCTTCTATCCCTACACTTTTAGTCTTTTAGACTCGATCTATTCACCATTACTGTTCAACTTTATTATCAGAGTTAGAGAACTCTGTGTCTTTACACTCGCCGAGATTCATCTTTGAATCTTACCGACCAACTAACTCTATTTGAGTTAGTCTTATCCTAATCACTGCGGTTATTGGTCTCAAGTATTCCTACCTAAGCTTCATAACCAACAGCTTTGATACCAACTGTAGCATCCCCAAATCCGGGCCCCAGATCTCCGCGGATCCGGTATACTATTTCTATAACTATTTGCGGAAGATATAAACATAAATTGTTTATACAATACATTACACACTATTCCCCAAGGTCGAGTAACCTTAACTTTTACACAATTCATAAACTATCTAAAATACAACACATTTATCAAAATACGCTATTACAAACTAGCCGCACTTTATATCCCAAGCTGAACTTGGCATTATCTTTTTCCTGTATCCAAACGCATTCGCCTTATCTGCAATGTTTTATCATGATATAGCAAGGGTGAGCATGAAATTTGCCCAGCAAGTTTAAGTTCAACAATATAACGATATATCATGATTGAAGAGTATGAATAATAAGTTGGCTATAATTCATCAATATAATTGAGAACTAGCACGAACAAACTTTTGATTGAACAAGTATTAAACATGAACAAACATTTCTGAACCAACTGGTAATGAAGGTGATCAGCCTTTCATACCTGACTTATACATGCAAGATGTACAGAGTACAATTTTCGTGGCAATCAGCAATGATTAACCATAAGCTTGAATAAAATACTCTTAGTAGAGTTTAGTAAAAAGAAACTTGCCTGAACCGTTGATTACCGCAACGCAATTTATAACGCTTTACCCGAAGACCTAATATTAGTAATATCGATCTCCAATATTAGAATAATATCATCACAGTATAATACTGTTATATTTATACACACAGAATAACCTAAACACATAGCACATAACCCTATCAGCCTATAACACACATAAAACTTAGTATCAGGTTAAACTATTTCAATCTGACTTGAAACCGACACAATTCTATCATTCCGACGGTCTAGTCGGACAATACTCGAGTATAAGTTCAATTAAACTCTGCTTAAACGCTTAACAATTATCCCAGATAATTATCTAAGCAGTCAAAATAATTTTCATTGACTTGCAACAATTTTCAAATAATTATTATCATTTATCAACATTTTTTAATCATTAAAACTGTATTTAAATGAATTAAATACCACATAATTCCTTAATCATTAATATTCATTTAATATAAAATATTAATGAAAATCATAACATAATATTATAATATAATTATAATATATCAAGGTATTTTTAATACCTTAAAATCATAATTATATGATTTTTAAACCATTAAATCCATTATCCGATAATTGCTATTAATATTAGTTATCCTGCGGATACATGGTAGCAGGAGTCTTATTAGATGGAGGTTCCTCTCTGAATATCTGCCCATATGCTACCTTGGTGAAGATGAATATCAATCTCAACAGAATTCGGAGTAGCCATACTATCATCAAAGCTTTTGATGGAGCCCGCCGTAACTCGGTCGGAGTAATTGAGCTGCCAATCGAAATTGGTCATCACACCTTCTGTATATCTTTCCATGTGCTCAAGATAGATTCAAGATACAACCTGCTCTTGGGACGACCATGGATTCATATGGCTGGGGCAGTCCCCTCCACTCTTCATCGACAGTTGAAATACATCATCAATAATAGCCTGGTCACAGTCAATGCTGAACCAGAGATTCCTCAGCACGGGGACATGCCGTTCATTAATGCCAATACAGACATAGAACTAGTCAGTTTTCATGCTTTGGAAATAAGCAACACCCAATACCACACTATTGGAGCACCATTGTCCGAACCTAAGATCTCTCCCGAGGTGATGTCAGCCACTCAAGAAATGATGTCGTTAGGTCATAAACCGGGACAAGGGTTGGGTAAAGATTGCCAGGGTATCAAGTACCCCATTCGATTAACCAAGCAAGTTGGAACAGCTGCACTAGGCTATTCTGCCAGCTCTAGTCACAGGAATCCTCATAAACATCAGCAGATTCCTTCAACTTCAAACATGTGGCATTTATCTTCGCCTTCAAATTCTGAGTCCGTACAACCTCCAATAAAGGTGTCAGTCAATATAATGGCTATGTTATTTCCTAAGCCGGTACCGGTGAAGGAGAAAGAAATTGTTGTTCCAAATCCCGCAGTGGAGGAAGAGAAATGAAGAATCAAACAAGACGTCATACGGATGATGTCCGGTATACACATCATCATTCCTGATGAACATACTAATAGATACACCCCAGACGATGATTGCTCTGATGTAATGGCCATCATTCGGGACAAGGAGGATGATGACAATCCCTCAATCACTGCGGTCCACCCGGACTTTACCCTTGCCAATTGGGACATCATTCCTTGCTTTGGTCGACGAGGGTAAAGCGGGTAGAAACTCTTTCTGCCCTGTAGATATAATAACTGCTTACTTTTTTGTACAGTATTAGAAGTTTATTTTGCCAGTATATGCTAACATTGTGTATGATCAACGCATTTCTTATATACTAAGTGAAAGCATATTTTATTTCAGGACTCTAAATTTAGATGTTCCTGTAGTTGCTGGTACGATGCCTCTCCTACACAAGGATTGTACCTTTGACGTAGAGATGAATCCAGCCTTGATGGATCTCCAGGATGACATTGAGGTGCCTCCAGAAATTCAGGAATGAGTCAAAGATAAACCCAAACACAACCTTGATCAAACCACTTCTTTCAATCTTGGAACCTTAGAAAGCCCTAAGTTAATCCAGATTGGTTCAGGCCTTACCCCAAACCAACAGAATGATAGGGTTATGCTATTAACCCAATTCCAGGATATGTTTGCATGGTCTCATGAAGACATGGTGGGTTTGTCCATTGACATTGTCCTTCATCGCCTTCCCATTAAATAGGGATTTAAGCTAGACAAGTAGAAACTCGGGCGATTGAAACCTGAGTAGAGTTTAAAGGTGAAAGAAGAAATTATGAAACAATTTCAAGCTGACATCATCATGGTGTCTACATATCCTGAGTGGATATCCAACATTGTACCCGTGCCTAAACCCGGAGGGAAGGTACGAGTTTTCTTGGATTACCGGGACTTGAATAAAGCTTGCTTAAAAGATAGCTTTCCCGTGCCATTTATCCACATTCTCATTGACAATACTGCGCAGTACGACATGTACTCCTTTGCTGATTGCTTTGCGGAGTACCATCAGATCATGGTTGGCGAGGAAAATTGTGAGAAAACTGCTTTCATCACTCCTTGGGAAACTTTCTGCTATAGATGGTTGTCATTCGGCCTCATCAATGCCGGAGCCACCTATCAATGAGCTATGATGGCTCTTTTCCATGACCTAATGCACAAAGAGATCGAGATCTACGTGGATGACATCATTGTCAAATCCCGGAAAGAGGATGACCATATAGACCATCTTAGAAAGTTGTTCAACAGGTTGCGTAAGTATAACTTGAAGTTGAATCCAGCTAAATGCGCCTTTGGTGTTAAATCAGGCAAGTTGCTAGGATTTTTAGTCAGCCACAAAGGGATTAAGCTGGATCCTGTCAAAATCTAAGCCATCACTGAAATGCCCATTCCTCAGACAGAGAAGGAAATACGGGAATTTTTGGGAAGAATCAACTTCATGAGCAAGTTTATCTCCCAACTTACAGTAACCTGTGAGCCAATCTTCAAGTTATTAAGGAAGAACTCCTCCCTGAAATAGAATGATGAGTGCCAGAATGCCTTCATTACAATCACAAAATAGCTAGTCAAAGCTCCCGTCTTGGTACCACCCATGGATGATGTTCCCCTGTTCATGTACATGTCCGTAAGTGACAATGTCATGGGCTGTATACTGAGATAGAAAGACGATAGAGGCCAAGAACGAGCTATCTATTACCTCAGCAAAAGGTTCAGCAGCAGTGAACACAAGTACACTCTGATCGAAAAGACGTATTGTGCTTTAGCATGGGCTTCCACGAGGTTACAACATTACCTCCATGGTCACACAACCCATCTCATATCCCGCGTGGATCCTCTCAAGTACGTGTTCAACAAACCCATGTTAAATTGTCGGCTGTCCAGATGGCAGCTGATCCTACAACAATTTGACATCGTCTATGTGACTCAAAAGTCCATCAAAGGTCAAGGAATCGCGGATCAACTGGCCACCGCACCTTCAGGGGATTTCAAATGGAAACATATTTCCCTGATGAAGGAGTAATGACAGTACAACAACACCATCAGTACGATACGTGCCAATCATGGAAGATGTATTTTGATGGAGCTGTTAATATGGAAGGTTCTGGAGCGGGAGAAGTTCTAGTATCTAGTACGGGGGAGCAGTATCCTGTTGCTGTAAAATTAAAATTTGTCAGCACCAACAATACGACTGAGTATGAAGGCTGTCTCATGGGGCTAAAACTTTCCCGTTCAATGGGCATCAGGCGGTTAACTGTCCTTGGAGATTCAGAGTTGATAATCAGACAATCCACCAGAATCTATCAAAACAAGGAACTACATTTGCTGCCTTACAATCGGCAGGTTTTGAAGATGGCTTTGGAGTTCGAAGAAATCTCCTTTATACATGTTCCTCGTAATAGGAATGATTTTACGGATGCTTTAGCAACTTTGGCCTCCTTGATTCGTATATCAGACAAGGAACACTTGCCAAGCGTCACAATTTCCCTGAGCAAGGCCCCAACCTATGGTAATTATGTTGGAGAAGTATCGGATGAGCTACCTCATATCTAACATCCTTGGTATCAACATATCAAGGAATATCTGCGAGATGGATCTACACCCGCTGAGGCGAGCCCGACTGAGAAAAGGCGGATCCATCGAATTGCTATGAAGTTCTACCTGAGTGGAGATGAGCTCTACAAAAGAGATGCAAGACTAGGTCTCCTCAGGTGTCTAGACAAAGATCAAACACAAAGGTTTATGGATGAAATCCATGGTGGAGTCTGTGGCTCCCACATGAGTGGCCCCCTCCTTGTCAAGAAGTTCCTCAGGACAGGATATTATTGGCTATCTCTCAAAGCTGATTGCAACGACCACGTCAAAAGATGCTATCAGTGCCAGATTCATGGGAATGCTATACACGACCCTCCACGGGAGCTCCACAATATGAGTTCGCCTTGGCCCTTCTCAATGCGGGGAATGGACGTTATCAGGCCCATTTAGCCTAAAGCCAGTAATGGTCATCGATTTATCTTTACCATGATCGACTACTTCACCAAGTGGGTAGAAGCAGCCTCCTTCCCTAGGGTCACTAAAGAAGTCATCATTGCCTTCATCAGAAATAATGTCGTTTGTCGATACGGACAACTAGAGGTTATTGTGTCAGACAATGCCAAAAACCTCAACAGCAAAATGATGGAGGAATTATGCAGTAAATTCCAAATCAAACATCTTAACTCTGTTATCTATCGTCCGAAGATGAACGATGCTGTTGAAGCGGCTAACAAAAATATCTAGAAGATTATGCAAAAGATGTCCGTCAACCACAAAGATTGACCTGACCTATTGCCTCTTACTCTGTTAGCCTACAGAACCTCCATGCGCACTTCAACTGGGGCAACCCCCTACGCTTTAACCAATGGGATGGAGGCAGTGCTCCCCATAGAAGTTGAGATGGAATCTCTCAGAGTGTTGATCAACGCTCAGCTTGATGAAGACCAATGGGTACAAGACAGGTATCACCAATTGTCTCTAATAAACGAAAGGCGAACAACGACTATCTTTCATGATCAGTTATATCAGCAAAGGATCACCAGATCCTACAACAAATAAGTCCGTCTACGGAAGTTTAAACAACATGACTTGGTTTTGAAGAAGATTCTTGACAACCAAGATCAAGCTAGAGGAAAATTCACTCCTAACTGGGAAGGCCCGTTTATTGTCAAAGAAGTATTGACAAGAGGCGCTCTCAGATTGCAAGAAATGGACGGTGATGAATTTCCACAACTCATCAACTCAGACACCATGAAACGGTATTATGTCTGAAGTAACCAGCAAACACCCTAGTGCATAATCATCAGGTCACCAGTCATTTCGGTTCTTTAACCCTTTACCACATATAACTTATCTACACTTTGCCTCTCAGGGAAACGTACTCTTCAAGCCAGGAACCTGGCTTTCTCCTTCGCGCTCATACGATTCAGGTCATCCCACCGCGGATTGAACCTCTTTCGTTTGTAGTATGGCTACCCATTCATGGGATCAAACTTTTCACTTCCAGTTTATCCTCAACCTTGGGGGTTAAATGCTTCCTAAGTCACTGTACTATACGTCAACTTACAACTGGGTCACTGAACTTTTTTTTCTTACAGTCAACTCACTAAACTACATTTTACTAATAAAAATTTAAATTTGTGTAACAGACGTTAATTAATTGGACGGAAAACTGACGTGTAAAACGAAGGGTCCCATTTAATCCTAGCTGGAGCCTACCTGTAATTAATTTTAACACCTAAGCTATTGCCCACCCATGGGAAACTAAGATCCGATCCACCCAATAAAGATCTGATCCATCCTAACAAATGTTTTCTGATAAATAACAAAGAAAACTCAGAAGGGGGCAAAAATAAGGGTTCATAGTCGTCATTGCAGTCAGTCGAACAAAAACTCAATTGCTACTAACAATCTGTTGATGCGTTTATTGAGATGACTACCTCAAGTGGAGTAGACACTTCTTACAAAAGGAAATCGGTGAGTAAATCTTCAGATTCTGAATGCGAGTCCACGTTTTGTTCTCCAATCGTTTGTCGTTGTGGAATCGTTGTACCCATGTGGGAAGCTTGGAAAGAAGGAACCCTAGATCCAGGTAGAAGATTTGTTGGTTGTAGCAGATACAAGGTAAGTCAATGAGCAAGATATTTTCCCTCTTGGTTGTAGCTAATTTTCCCTCACCGGATTCATTTGTTTGAGCTAATTTTCCCACACAAATTTTTGTTTTATTGTTTTGTTGAGAAGGATAAAAATAGGTATTGTGGATTTTTCAAGTGGTGTGATCCTCCATTCACTGAAAGATCAAGGGAAGTTATCAAAAAATTGAGGGATGAGCTTGTAACTGCTAATGAAGAAGTACAAAGCCGTAGCTTGATTGAAGATGGAAGTGAGTTAAAAGTGGTAAAAGAGATGATTATGGAAAATGTTCAGTCAGCTGGAAAACTCAAGAAAATATGGATAATTTTCATTTGTTCATGGTTAATTTTTCTGTATGTTTTAGTAATAGTAGTGTAAAACAACATTGGGGAAACTCTTTTTATTTTGTTATTTGTGTTGTGAGTTAAGAGTGGCATATGAGTGGATGATTGTAATTCATGTATGGTTGTTGTGTTTAAGTCTTAAAGGAAATGAAGTAGCAGAACATTAACTTCTAGAGTGTTATTGTTGTTATTTTTGAGTTAATGGTGGCAACAGAGCAATTTGATTTTAATTGACTAATGGTTGTTTTGTGTCTTTAGTGCTAGTATTTGTGAGTTAAGAATGATGTAAGACAATATAGTACCATTTATCATTCACAAAGCAGTGTCATTTATCATTCCCAAACCCAAAACAGAGCATGTACCAAATATTGTTGGACTTTGTCAGTTATATATATACCAGTGAAAAAGAATGACAAAAAACAGAGATATTCCTTTTGTCATGATCAAACCCAAAACATCCTGTATTAATGCAAGCAGATATCATTTACAAAACAAAAAATTGCATTTGCAGCCAGTAAGGGATAAATGCATCAGCAGGAAGAAAGTACAATGAAATGCTAACAACCATCACACAGGCAACAATAAATGTCAACCAACAATAAAAAAATGTATGAAACTTAAATAATTAGGCCCAAAAAGTGGATCATTCTTGTTATAACTTCAACTAGTATCAATACAATTCACACAATCCCTGTATTTCTTGCCACATTAAGTAGCCCCTAATAATATACTCAGTTGACACATTGAAGCCCCAAAAATATTCTCCTTCCCCTTAGCAGTCAAGGTAAACCAAAACAGAAGCTATACCAAAAGATTACAAAAGTTAAGATACCTATACCAAAACAGAGCTATACCAAATACTTACTAAAGTACCATTGATGAACTACTAGTGGGCTATAAAATAACTTAAATGCAACTATTTAGTAGGGGTTCCACCCTTCTTCCTTGGTGCCTTGAATGGCCTACTAGTTGAATGCTGTGAATTTTGTTGACTTGCTTGCCTTTTCCTTGTATTTATCTGGGTTGGTGGTGTAGAAGCAGGTGGAGGGCAGCCTTGAACTATTATTTGTGAAGACTTCTTCTTCCTTATAAGTTTAGGAGTTGGCATCTACAATACAACTCATTATTAGTAACCCTAAGTGAAAATTAATACAACTTTTTGAATGAAAGAAATTGTACATAAAAATAGCATTTTTTTTCTTTTCCCTTAGCATAGTCAACCACTTTCTCCTTCCCCTTAGCAGTGCTAGCCACCTTTTCCTTCCCCTTAGCAGTGCCAGCCACCATCTCTTTTTCCTTTTCAATGTTAGTAGCCTATATAAAGCAACATGTCAAAAACAACATTTAACTGATATATCAGCTTCCTTCATTGATGCAGTTGTAAAAAACTTACATTGCCACTTGCATCTTCTTTGCAGCCCTGAGCAGTGCTATGGACCACTATCTCTTTTCCCTTTTCAATGGCAGTAACCTATTAAACAACATATAATGGATATATCAAGTTCTGCTGAGATAAACATATATTTAGAAACATATAAAGTATATAGTGTACCTTAACCTCCTTCTCCTTTCTATGTCCAGGCAGAGTTGGGTGCTTTGGACATTTAACTCGATTGTGACCCTCTTCTTTACACAAGCTACAATGCATCTTCCTCCCTTTTCTTGACACCCTAGCCACATTACTGCTAATAGCCCCATCTTCCCAGTGCTCCTTCCTTCTCAATCTTTGTGGCCTTCCCTTTAATTTTTTCTTCATAGGTGGTGGCAGCATTATATCACACTCAATAAAATCCCAAAAGTCTTCCCCATTTAGAACTTCTAGAGTGTGAGAATAAGTCTTAATAAATGTATCCCTAGTGTACCACTTATCAACATATTCTATAGGGTTTCCATATATAGAATGAATGGCTCTAACTGCATGAGTACAAGGGATTCCTATTAAATCCCACACCCTATATGCACAACTCCTCTTCTCTAGGTCAACAGTGTACCCTCCTTTTCCTCTCTACTTCACTTGGAACTTTAATTGTCCATCCCATAGAGCATCACAGTGTGCAAATTCTAAAATGTTAGCATCTAGTTTCTTTTTTATTCTTGGGCATATTAACTCCTCAGTCTTTAGCATTACATCTCTCTTTTGGTGCAACCTCACCATAAGTTGGTCATGAATTTCTGATATCATTTGAAGAACTGGCATATATCTTGCCTTAATAACCCATGCATTAAAACACTCACTCATGTTGTTCTCTACACTGTCAGTTTTTGAATGAGTCTCAAAAAATGCTTTGGACCATACCTTTAGATCTTGCTCAACTAGTTTGTCATATGCAAGGGTAGACAACCTTTTTACCTCATTCATTGCCCTTTTAAAGGCTACAGGGTGTGTAGCCATGGATGCCTCCCAGGATGTTTACTTTAATGCTTGTGAGGGATATTTTTTCCTCCAATTTGCATAGATGTGCCTTGCACAATTTCTATGCTTTGCATGAGGAAGAAGGTCCTGAATAGCTGCTTTCAGTCCCTGCAACATTCATCATATGAGAGTGTTAAAAAAATGCACAACTTGTTATAAAAAAACTGAATGCAATAAAAAAAAATTGATAACAGTTACCTTTTGTTGATCAGATATGAGAGTGATCCCATACCCATCCCCCAAATCCAAGTCAGACACCAATAATTGGAGGAACCAATTCCAGCTATCCAAGTTTTCACTTTCCACCACCCCCATAGCTAGTGGAAACATTTGGTTGTTTCCATCCCTACCAACTGCAGACAAAAGCTGACCACCACAAACTGTTTTGAGAAAGCAACCATCCAATCCAAGAACAGGTCTACAACCTTCTTTCCAAGCCTTTTTCAAAGCATCATAACAAACATAAAACCTTTTAAATCTAGGAACATCTTCTAGATTCAATCAAGTTATCTTGATATCAACTGTATTATTTTTGTTACTCTTTATTATCTCACCACCAAAGTCCCACACCCTTACATAATGGTCCTTTATCACCTATTGAATCCCTTGCAATGCCAACTGTCTAACTCTCATACACTTAACCTCTGTTACATCCAACTTTAGTTTAAGTTTTATTTCTTCTTGCATTTCCCTTAGTTTCCAGCCGGGATTCCTTCTAATCCTACTGCCACAGTACTCTGCCAAATAATTTACTGTAGCCAACTTGTTTTTGAAGTTCCTGCAACAATTGTGAGTGTCCAAAATAGACTTCACTTGCCATGTATCAGTCCCTTGCATGTAACTAGCCCACAACCTCCAAGGACATCCTTTCTCACACCTCACTTGGCATCTTATGGAGTCGTTAACTGGATACCACAACTTCCTCCCATTAGCAATAGAGTAGTCTCTTATGGCATCTTTAAACTCCCTAATGCTACAAAATGTCATGTACTGCTTAAACTTAATCAATTTCTTTTTTATCTTAGGGTTGTAAGCCTCACCCATTTTGTCTTTTTTCTTACTACGAGGAGGCCCCAAATAGCACACATCTTCTTCTTCATCACTGCTCTCAGAAAGTGACCTGAGGACATCACTATTCTCATAGTCACTATGCCATTCTTTGTCATCTTCTTCACTGTCTGAATTAGTTCTACCACTATCATGTTGGTTGCCATCACCCTCACCCTGCACCTGCCTTTCATTGCCCCTAGCAGTATTTGTTTGATCATCCTCTACATCTGCAGTTTTATCTTCCACATTGTCTCCCTGATTTACTCCTTGCTCTATATCATTACCTCCTTCCTCTCCCTCAGTTCCACCTTCTTCATCCACATTCTTTCTCATATCCATCTTAAATTCCCTAGCTTTCTTCCTAGCCTCTACCAATTCATCATCACTACACTCATCATCAGTACTATTCTCTTCTTCAGAACTATCATCCTCAACTACCCCTTTGGACCTCTTCCTACCCCTAACATTGTCAACTGTCACATTAACTTCATTATCACCAACACCTTGACCGTCACCTTCACCTTCACCTTCACCTTCACCTTCACCTTGACCCTCATCCCCAGCCTCACCACCAGCCACATTATCAGCCACAATTTCATCAACAATTGAAACCACATTATCACATACATTATCAGTCACATAGTTACTATTATGCTCATCCAATATAAAGGTTTGATCAAGATTATATGGTAAATCATGGTCTATATAGACATCAATTACACCATGTGGCAGACAAATATTAACCATATCTCTTATACTAGCATCATCATGATCAATTCTAACCCCATTATTTATATCTACTCCATCAGATTTAAAATAAACACTTGACTGAGGATGGTAACTAAGTTCGGTAGCTAACTAATTAATAGCACCCATACAAATATAATCAGTGTCCAAACGTGGCATATGATAAACTGTACCTCCTACATAGTCACATAGAGGAGCATAAATGAATCTCCCACCATGGTGTACATTAACTTGAACAATAGTATTCATCTGTAACAAATGAAACCATATGCAAAACAGAGCATAAGCAATAAACTTTTGAAGGAATATTCTAAATTATAGAGCATGCATGTAGGGACAAAAGAGGTCCAAAATAAATAATGATTTTGTTAATCTTAAAACAAGAATCAGTAAAGAAAAAGACAAAACTGAACATTGAATAATACATTTAAACTCTAGAAATTAGAAATAAAAGTACAATACGACAATAACACATGGAGGGGACCATAATATTGGACAATAAACCCAAAAAAACATCAAAATCAGAAAAGGGGACAGGAGGGGACCATAATATGGGACATACCTGTCGATCGTTACTTGATGTCGAACCAAACGACTTCTAACCAACGTGTATCACACCAATATTTCCCAAATAATCGATTTTGTTAGCTTTTAATCGATCGATCGAACTTTATACTCATTTTTTGCTTGGTTTTTCAATTCATCGATCACTTTCAAAGGGTTGGGTTAGGTTGGGTTGAGTTAGGGCTCGATTAAACGATAGTCTGGAACAAACATAGACAAATGACGATTAAAATCCTCTTAATACATATGTGGGTCTATACACAGGTAATCTGGAGGGAGAATTTCCCTCCATATCCACGTAATGTTGGCCACACGGATAAATCTGTGACACATCAGTATTTTTTTACACGTAATCAGCTTATTTGGCTAATTCCGTCTAAAGTCAAAATTGTTAACGTAAATACAAATGTTTTGTTAGTAAAATGTAGTTTAGTGAGTTAACTATAAGAAAAAAAAGTTCAATGACCCAGTTGTAAGTTGACGTATAGTACAGCGACTTAAGAAACATTTAACCCCAACCTAGGATTAAACTTTCTTTTCCCCGCACTCTGACCTGCACATGGGATTACGCTTTTCTTCTCGCCCTGAGGGGCGAACTACGTCGACCTGATCTCCTCTTCAATAGGAGTACGTAGGCAACCATTTCATATGGCCCGGTCGCAATAAAACAAAAATAACAAAAACATTTCTACCCTCTACTCCTTACAAAAACAACCAAAAGTTTTCCCCGCACTCTGACCTACACATGGGATTACGCTTTTCTTCTCGCCCTGAGGGGCGAACTACGTCGACCTGATCTCCTCTTCAATAGGAGTACGTAGGAAACCATTTCATATAGCCCGTTCGCAATAAAACAAAAATAACAAAAACATTTCTACCCTCTTCTCCTTACAAAAACAACCAAAAACATTCCTACACCATGTCAGCCATATACAACGTTGAACCTTTTACACCAGGTTCGAACTACGCAGATCTGATCTCCTCTTCAATAGGAGTACGTAGGCAGCCATTTATGGTTCAGTCTCACCCCCTACCAAAACACAAACCATTATCAACGGGTATTGGGATTCTCTTGCAATCCATTACATTTCATTCGGCTTTAGACCAAATGGATGGAATTACCTGAACTCCTCCCAAATAGGAGATTCGGCGACAATCTAAGATGCGGTCATGCCTTTAAGAGCAATACCAATCCATAAGAGATGGAATTAACTAGGCTTCTCCTGAATAGAAGTACTGACGACCATCTGTGGTGCGATCAATCTCAGAGAGGAAAGCCACACTCCCCCTCCACATTTCCATACAAAAACAAGTCCTAAGACACCAAAGATGGTAGGGATACATAGATCGATGATCCATTCTGAACTATCCAGAGACAACTCAATGTCCATCCACCAATGAGAAATTCAGAATACATTAAGATCACAAGCCCTGAAGCAGCAGGCAAAATATCATGCAAATAGCAAGGCATATCTAAAAGGGAAGTGATCCAAAAATATATTTCCCTATCATATATAATGTTGTTTGATATATATACAATATAAACTGTACATGACAAAATGGCTAAGCTAGTCTGTGCAGGTAAATACAAGCTCATCTACGGATCAGGGTACATGCGAGCAAGCAAGACCAACATGGCATCCCTCTCAGATGAAGGAGGTAAAGCTGTAGTCTCCTGGATGAGAATATCCACATGACCCAACAGATCTGTAGCCATCTACATGATGACCATATGCTCATCGATATAAGCGCTCATCTCTGCGATCATACCAGTGGTAAGGGACCCCGCTGTAGTACTATCTGTGACAGCCACATCTCGGGCAGATATGGCAATATCCCGCTCAATTACCACTACGTCTATGGCTGACCTGGCCTCATCACGCTCAGTGACGGTGGCATCTCTATGAGCCAATGCCTCGTCTCTCTCTAATAGGGTGGCGTCCCTCACATCAAGAGCATTCGACATCATAGATCGAATCTGATCTCTCTCAAATGTCATCAGATGAAGACTCTGCTCTAAGTACTGTGCCGAGTGTTGAATAAAAAAAGTACTGGTACTAGGAGAATCCTAAAGAAATGCTGGCAACCCAGCAGTGGTATCCTCCTCGATGTAGGTATCAATGTCCTCCATAGGTTCTACATCGTATAACTCGCTCTCCGGTACTGCAAATACTGCTTCCGATAAAACCTCTGTCTCCATCCATATGGAGTACTCTGTAGAATAACCGGGATGACTGACAGAAAAAGCAGCTATCTCACGCTGATCCCAGCAAGCGTATACACGAGATCAGTCCTCTGCTGATAGGTATCGAGAAGCTAAATGCTGACCTGTCACCCCCTCGAAAGGATGAAAATCATGGAACTGGTTGAACTGCGACATCACGGCCAGTGGGTGATAAGTAGTCACACCCCTCAAGCCAGCCAGATGAAGGAAATCCATGCCCGGAGCGTGAGTAATGAAGCTGTATGGTGAGCAAAGCCCCGAGCACAATAATATGCTAAATGGATCTCTGATATCTGCCAAAAATGCGGACCAGGACTGAGCATCTGTACACTTCGATGGCTGAAAGGAGTATGACATGGCCACATCATGGGAGAAGCAATACCCATGTCGTCTAACGTTACCAACCGGTCTCAAGTGTGACATAAACCACACGTTTAACATGACCGAACTCCCTGTGAACACTCCTTTAGGATACATGCAATAATAGGATGTCGATCGTAGGGTCTCTGCTACGATCATAGTTACAATGGTGCGACACTCTCTAAGAGCTCTCACAGCCATAATGACACCAATGTCTATCTTGTCCATATATCGTGGCATATAGACATATGACAGTACGCACAGCAGCAGTACATCGACTCTGGCCAAACGCCAATGGTCCTCCAGTGCGGTGAAATCCCCTGAATATCGTGAATAGCTATCCTCTTAGCCAAATCTGTCATACAAAAAACGCTGGGAGATCACATGGCTAGATGTCAGCTCTTCCTGCACTACTTTGCCCATCAATTGTGTGAGAGTCATGAATCTTCTACTCATGTCTCCCAAAGCTAGATGTACGTAAGGCCTGTCTAAAGGCAGCATCGTCAAACGTGCATACTCCTCCAGAGTAGGAGTCAACTCATGGGTGCCAAAATGGAATACCTGCCTATCAGGTAGCCAATGCTCTAGCATCCCGTCTACAAATCCTGCAGGAACCTGAAAAGGCAATAAAGTTATGGTATGCTGTAGCAACTGATCTACGGTCACCCTATCTGGAGGTGACATGCTATCATACCACGATCGCATACCCAATGCCACCACTGACGGTGGGGTATGATCTATATGGCTAACTGTCGAAGAAGACATCTGTGCGGGCCGTGTCATAAGACCATCCAGGGGTCAATACCGAATATCTCTGGACACACATACATATGCATAACATGATACATGCATAACAGATAATGGATTGCAATATGATATAGGGAATGAAAAATGATGCATACATTCCTAAATATATCATCATCTAATACATCAGCTCTATACAGCTACAAGTACATGAAAATGGGGCACAGACGCCGTACTACTAATAGAGGCCTATCAAAAGATATAACAAGAATGGGGAACAGCCACCTAATATCTAACAGAGGCCTATCAAAAGATATAACAAGAATATACATAAGAAGAAGACCAGGGTCTCAATATCCACATCCCCAATCCTGTCCACATGATGTAACTCCTCCTAAGTCACTGGATCTCTATCGACAGGGATGTCAGGCCTATAAAGAGGAGGATCTGCACCGGCAAAACCAAATGGGTCGTCTGAGGGGCCAGCACCTGAGCTGGAAGGAACAAATGACTCCGCCTCTGCTGGATCTCTGCCCAAATGCCGAATAAATACATGTGCCTGGTTAAACTGCCTGGTCAAACTATCAATCTGGGTCAAATGAGTCAGAGCTCAGACACAAGCCACCCAATCCGTCATCATTAAAGATCCTGGAACCATATCCCCCATAAACTGTGTGGCACGGGACTGGGCCCCAATAGTGAAAGGGAGCCACCAACGCTGGAATATCTCCTGAGTACATGGACCCTCGGATAAATCAAAACCGTTAACTCCCAACAATGGAATATCAGTGATGGGTGACTGTGATACAGGCCAATGACGCCTGGCAGGAGGCAAGATCAGTATACGAACCTCCCCTGTGGTGCTCCTAATAGCACGCTTTCCTAAATAGAGCTCCCAGCCTCCATCTGTGAAGAGAGGAAGTGGAAATCAAATATTGTACTACAGTAGGGTGTCCATCCTCAAAACCGATGGTCAAATGATCCCCTGAGTATGGAAGCCATGTGATGGCGTCAGCCGTCAGCAACTCCAACTGCATACGGCAGTGAGCGAAGCCCTCAGATACAGGGACCTCTGATAAAATAGAATGGTGCCATCGTCGTCCTCGTGGATAGGTATCTATGCCTAACACACTCATGGGACGCAAACATGAAAGCCTCTCATAGGCCCAAAACTGCCAACACAATGGCAAAACATATGCTATCAGTAAACGCTCTTAACCTATGAATGGAAAAAGACAAGAGAAATACTCACTAGCAGAAACGGGTAAAATCCTAGTCAAGCCTCGGTCAAACCTTGTGAGCGCAGACGCATGCCCCGGAGAAAATAGGCAAAGGTATAAGAGCCCCAATCATACTCTCCTATACGGTCCACATCGCGTGTGGCGCTGACCAAAGCGAAAGATACCGTAGAAGAGTTATCTGCTATTAAGCAGCGTCAAATGATCATCAGGAACAATCGTCGTAGAAGGCGATCCCTGATCCTGACATCATCAGGCATGGGCTCACTCAATAGCCCACTCATAACATCTACGCTCAAAGGACCTGACCGGACAATCGTGCCTTTGAGCCCCTTCGCCAGAACTCCTAATAAGGATCTGACGGCAGTAGGGGTAATATTCACCATGCAAGGCACTGGCTCCCCTCCAAAATCCATACCTGTGATAAATCGCCAATCCATAGGCGTCATCATCACCTCGTAATCCAGCAGATGGAGTGACTGAGTCAAATGAAACCATCGCTCAGACAATGCCCTGCGGTAACCCCATGGACAACGACGGGGAAGGATGGAGAAAAATGCCCCAAATCCCCACTCATGCACTACTGCTCTATAGTCAGGATGAAGCGCCTGGTACATGGAGTGGATGCTAAACCAGTTCCCCCGGGACTGTGTAAAACCTGGAACCTGCATGAAAGATAGATCACCCAGCAACTCTGAGTTCACCACATGGATGCTCGAAAGTTCCCTGCGAGGGATATTTGCAGCAGGAGCGGGATCCTCAATATCCACCTCCTCATCCTCGACGTCTGGAACATCTACCGGACACGACGTATCACAGCCTCCACCAACCGACGGGGTTGTCTGACAGAACGGGGACGAGGCACTTCAGAAGCCCTCCGCCATACGCCAGAAGTGGTCCTATAGGAACTGCTCGGCTGATCCGGATCCATAATATCTGGACAACAAGTCTCCAAATCACCTCAGAAAGGGTGTGGTATTTCCTTACCTGGAGCTTTCTAAAATGCATTATATGACTATATGTATGCATGCATTTACTTTAACATATAATAAAGTTAAAATGCATGACTACCCAATGCCTACATTTGGACAAATTTTGCTATAGTCCCCTTTGAAAATAGGACTATCCACATGCACATAGGCATGTCTAGGTGGCTATTCAGTAGCACACCTGCCCCAAAGTCATATACCTAATATATGCATTAAAAATCAAAATTATCATGCATAAGGCCAACCTCAATGCCAGGAGTATTTTACCTTTTCTACCTTTTGCTCATTGGACCTCAAATAGGACAAAAAATAGCAGAAAAAGGTGCTAATTTGACTGTCTCAGAAGTCAAATTTTTTCACATCATTATGTTCAGCATGGTTTAATACTAACATTTACTATGTTGAATATTTTTTATCAAGTCATTTGTGCATACATAATCACTACTATGTGTTTAGATGCATTTCGTACAATATTTCACAATCTAACGGACAGAAACTGGAAAACAATACATGCATACGTTACCAGGATAGTGTAGAACACTTGTATGGTGATAGAATTTGCAGAAAGCAGCCAGAACTCAGCAGATCTGAAGATGGCTCGCGGTTTTTCTAAAGTGAAACAAGTTAAAAGTGACTTGTGAAGTGAAGCCTGCTGGGATTTATCATCCACGCCTGGCCGCAGGCTCACCTGTGGCTGCAGCAGGTGCATCTGCAGCTCCTCTATGTGGGTCAAACCCCTCCAGCTCGGTCCAGTTCGAGTTGAAACAGAGTTCTTATGGGCTAGAAAGGTCAAATCTGGAATAAAAATGCCGCGCGATTGAGCAAACAGCATACAATCATGGTCTTCTCAGATGAGACTTTGAATCTGTATATCACTCATTGGTAGTCACCTAAACACAAGGTATACTCTGCCAATGACCTCAGTTGTCACAAATCACATACGAAAATACCTTATACAGGTCCGATGCCGCCGACTCCAGGTCGTTACCCTGCGTGAATCCCTGACGGGGGTTACAACGTGAGTCCCCAATGGGGGTTACAATGTAGATCCTCGGTGGGGGTTACAACATGTTCATCCGTGGATAATTCTATCAACGATGGTCAAGTAGCCTTGGCATTATTTTCAGCTGATGGTAGGTAAACCCATCGAAGCTTTGAGAATCGTTTGGTAGTTACGTACGTACTCATGCGTCCCCAGTAGATCCCCGACGGGGGTTACAACATATATCTCCGGCGGGAGTAGCAACGCATGCTCAGCCGTTGACTCACATATCAATGAAGGTCAAGCAACCTTGACGCCATTTCAGCCGATAGCGTTTAAACCTGTCAGAGCTATAGAGCTGTTTGAGGTTCTTATACCCAGCTTCTCATATTCCCCAGCGGATCCCCGGCGGGGGTCACAACGCAATGCTCTATTGATCTACACGTTAGCGAAGGTCAAGCAACCTTGACGATCTCCTCACAGAGTTTCGGCCGTTGATTCACATGTCAGGGAAGGTCAAGCAACCTTGACAGTATATCCCACAGGATGTTTTAGCCATTGATTCATACGTCAACGAAGGTCAGACATCCCTGACAGCATTTGTTGTTGGCAGTAAATCCAACAGAATCATGACATATTCTGGCGATACTAACCAGGAGAGGTCAACATTATCAAAGAGGATAGATGATGGAATATGTTATACACATCCTCAAAGAGATCAAGCTGTATCCCCACAGATCTCTTACACATAAGAGATAACCCTTCAGGATCAAGTCGTTATCAAGAACACAGGAATTTGGTGATAACTCCAACATCAACAGCCTAACAGATTAGGCTTGCACATCAGGTTTGGTCAGTATTGCCAATCCCCAGTTGAAGTTACAGGGAGCCAGCAATCATCCCCAACATGTTGGGCCACAACCCCGTACACATGCATCATACATTTGCATCATGTTGTTATCCATAGTACCATGATTATCTTGTTGTGTTTCAAGTGTCTAGGATTCTTTATCCTACCCATGCATCGCCATGCCTGGGTATGATAAAGAGGGGCATCTGTAGACACTCAAAATTTTGTGTACTACTGTTACTAACATTACAGGAGGACATATTCGTCTTTTAAGAGAGAACCCTGAAAAATAATCCAAATCCATACCGGATACTACCAGAAGTGCAGCATCAACTCCGGATCACAATCTGGGAGTAACGATTTCAACCTCGGATGTAACCCCGAGG
Organism: Panax japonicus; assembly: GCA_020205505.1. Taxonomy (NCBI): domain Eukaryota; kingdom Viridiplantae; phylum Streptophyta; class Magnoliopsida; order Apiales; family Araliaceae; genus Panax; species Panax japonicus. Next base: position 46,297,491 of record CM035096.1, read on the forward strand.
CCTGTAGATACAACACCGGAACTCACACTAGAGAAGACCGATTAATCTCGGAGATGACCCCGAGGTATCCAGTCTCAGTCCTAAACATGGGAATAGCCACCAACCTTGGTGATAACCCCAAGGAATGCAGTTTCGGAGATAACCTCAGAAATGCTTATTTTAAATGCCATCAGCTTCAATCTCGGCACTCACAACGAATTGCACTGTACCAACCCGGCAATAACATCGGGAAGATAAGCACACCTCAAAGATGACAATGAGGACCTTCAACAATTGCAGCAGTACAATCTCAGCGAAGTCTGAGCAACGTCTGCTTTATCAGCCCAATCCGGCGATAACACCGGTGAGGGGCAACATCGTCATCTCGTCCAACACGATGCCACATCATGTCTCTATACAACGATGTCCCACAAGGCTAACCAATCCCGAGTGACTATTATGTGGGTTAACTGATGAAAGTTGAAGCTTGAAGACCGAAGGGCATCATCCCATCTTCAAAGACTTCGTACAAACTCTAATCCCATGCCATCGTACAACTCTCAACAACGGTGGTCCGAAATAGGCTGAATACCTCAAAATGGATGCCCAGATTGCACTTCTCAAAATCCGAGTGGACATTAAAGTGCCTGAGTGCACGTACTTCGAGACGACCCAACCCAACAAACCTAGGCCGACCCGACCCGCCTCTGGTACAACTGCGGCTCAGCCGCAGGTACACCTACGGCTCATATTGCCTATAAATATAGGGCTTGGGGTGCTGATTTTTAAGAGAAAAAAGACGGGGAAACCCTGCACAATTTTCTCTGCACTCGTCATACAGTGTATTTTCTCACTTTCAAACACCTGTGAGCTCATATATAGCCTCTTTTGTACACACAAAAGCCCAGTGTTTACCCACTCTAAAGATATAGAATCCTTTTTTAGCAGTCAGCTATAAGCCTTCTCACACACTTTAGAGTCCTTCTCTTCATCTTTGCACACACCCTTCTACACGTTGAGAGTCGTGTTGCTTGTTTTTGCCCGAACTTTGGTCCGTGGTTTTATTCCAGTCTGTATATATATTATATATATATATACTTATATATATTGATTAACATTATCGAGTTATGCCTCGATTGAGCCTAGACTTCGATCTGGAGCGTTTACTTGCTTTTCTATATATATATATATATATATATATATATATATATATATATATATATATATATAGAGTCCGGATCCAGTCCGGGATCCCGGACTCTACTAAAATACGGACCATTTTTTTTTTTTTTTTTTTTTGTTTTTTTTTTTTTGAAACAACAAAAAAAAAAAAAAAATTTATGGAATTGAAATTTTTCCATAATACAGTGTTTTGGGCGTGATTTGGATGCCTATAACGAAATATGTCTGTACAGTCTGGGCAGACTGTACATACATTGGTTGGGGTAGGTGTTAAAAATACACCCAAAACACTTTATTTTGGAAAAATTTCAGTTCCATAATTTTTTTTTTTTTTTTTTTAGTTGTTCTACAAAAAAAAAAAAAAAATTAAAGGTCCGGATTTGATCAGGTCCGGGAGTCCGGACCTGATCAGTTCTGTATATATATATATATATATATATGTACATTTATATATATTAACTGTGTGTCGGACTCTGTTCGATGAGCCTGGATTTTACATCCGGTGCATTTACTGCTTTTATATATATACATACATATATATATATATATATATATATATATATATATATATATATATATTCTCGTCCTGCCTAGAGTTTCCTTCGTGGCAGTTGATCGCTTTACAGCTTTATTTAAATTTCGTCCCGGCTGGAGTTTCGTCCGTGGTGGTTGATAACTTTTAATAGCTTTATTTACATTTTTGATCCCCCATGGAGGTGCTTCGTGGTTGGTGATCTTGTCTGTATATATATATTTACAGCTTTTATATATATACCTCCTTACTGCTTTCATATAAACTGCAGTATTTTATGAGCCTAGGAATCATGTGATCACAGATCCATCCCATTGGATCTAGATTCGGTTCCCGTGATGGACATTTTCAGCTGTAAGCAGCTTGTAAATTATTCTGCGATGTCTGATTTTCCTCAGATGGTTTCCATACCCACGAGGAAGTCGGCATTATTTTTGTATATTATTTTCATACGGATTCCTCGCATCCGTCAAATAAAATCAATCCAGCCGATCACTTAATAAAAATGGGAGTGTAAAAGGTCTCAATTCCTATTGAGCATCAGGGTTTGAAAAATCTCTTTTATAAAACATCACTACCATATCTTGCTAAAAACTGAATTTTTACATAAATTAAAATCCTGTGTATATAGGTTCGAACGAGGCCTCGTACAACTTTCATATAATAACACATTGACCCTCACACACACACACACACACTCAGATAATAGTTTCTTAAAAAGAGGTGGTCACCGTGGTAACATGAATGTCGGGGGGTGCCTAACACATTCCCCCCGCATAACCAAGTCCCCAAACCCTAAACGAATCTCGATTTCACCGATCCGTATAACAGTGTCACACCACTGGGTCAATGTGCAAACCTTTTCTCGGTTGTGTTGATACAACCATTTAAAAAACCAACTGGCGACTCTTAACAGTCCCCTCGTCGACATTATACATGTTGGACCTTTTTCACTTGTTTTTTCAAACAAATCTCACCTAAAATGAGAACACCTGTAAGACCCCAACTTATTATTAATGAAATTTAATTTTCTTTATTTATTATTTTGAAATAGTAAGGGTTGATTTGATTAATGTGGATAGTTATGGGTAAAATACACAAATATTTCAAAATAAGCAAGCGGTTATAAAATATTCATTGTTATCGGGGAATATTCGTTTGGTCGTGGAATATTCGTACTGTCGGGGAATATTCGTACTGTCGGTGCAATCATGTGTGGGCCCCATAACGAAAAACGATTGGATGAAGAAAACGACAAATATAAGTTGTTTAAAAATAATGGCGTAGTTGTTACCGTTAATACTGTTAAAATACTCGGTGGTTAAAACACAGTAGCACACATTATTGCACTAATTATTGATTCTTACGTAAGAAGGCACTACTCAATAATGGTTACAGTAATTACTATTCAGTATTTTATTTTATTGATTCAATAATTGCTGCATTGATATTTTATATTACTGTTGTTTCAATAAATTGTCATTACACAGTATTTTCCATTATCGAAGCAATAATTCATATTATCTGAATAATATTATTAGAAAACATTATTGACAATATCTAGAAAGTTCTGTCTAAGGAGAGGTTTGGGCACCTAATTGCGCGCCAATAAGGAGAGATCCTTATTGGAAAGCCCCCTCTTTCCTGGGAACGGTCTAGTTGTCAGTACTGTGATTCTGTAATATTATTTGTGACTAATTAATTATTGATTTATATGATGATGAAAATATTGATTTTATATGAATATAGATGGAGAAAATTTTTAATGTGACACTTGTTGAAAATTAATATTTTATCTTTTTCTGATAAAATATTTCATTTAAATATATTATTTTAATAATATATTAACGGTGATATTTTTATAATGAATGTGGGATATATGACTATATGAGGAGGAAGAGTATTTTTGTGGCATTAAATGTTTAACACATATTTTGTGTGTTGGTGGACACAATTATTGACCGAAATTTGATTATAGCCTGTAAAATCTCCCGTTTGTGGATTTCGATCAATTTCTGTTTGGAATTTGGAAAAACTTCCTTATGCAAAGTTGTAGAGAATTGAATTTCCTATAAAAATTCGTGAGATTTGATTTTTCTGATAAAAGGGCTATTTATTATGAATTATTGAAGTTTCGAAGCTCCGAAATAATTGATTTTTGGAAGTTTAAAATATTTTTAATATGAAAAACATTTTTGGTGATTTAAGTGTGGGTCTTGCATGTGTTTTGATAGCTGAATTCAGATTCTTGGTACGTATGAAGTTGTAAATGTGACAACCCGGAAATCAGGATTGTCCAGAAATTAAGATTTAAAGAATTAGTTATTAATAAAATGAATTTTTATTAATACTATTCTGTGCTATGTGTTTATTAATCGTTCTATAACCTAGGATGATTATAAGTCGGGAGTATTCTGGCTACGAGCTAGATTTATCGAGTAAGAATTTTCAAGACGAAAATAAAAATTTTCCGAAGACAAAATATTTTCGGGGAAAAAGACGAAATAGGCACTATTCATCCGTTTCTGCTCGGAGATTTATTTTGAAATTCTGAGAAGTTATAGATTACGTAAAATGTTGAGACGTGATAGAATATTTAATAATATTTCAGTTATGGCCAAAGACGAAATATCCAAAAATATTTGGATTCCGAGAATCGCAGTTTTTAAAAACTGTCGGACGAAAACCGTAAGACGGAACAAGGAAACTTAAGGGCTAAGCAAACTTGAGGGCTAAGTTAACTTAGTCCTTAAGTAATGAATAGTAAGGAGGTGTGAATAGTGATTTTAGGGGCAAAATGACTATTTTGCCCCTAACCTTGAAAATCTATAAATAGGAAGCTTAATTTCATTTGTTTGGATTATTGAAAATCCTATACTTGAGAGAGAAAGAGAGAGAGTTCGGATGGAAGATGAAAGGGAGAAGAAAAAGGAAAAGTTGGCTCGTGAGCAAACTTTGTCCGACGAAAGGAATTTAAAGAAGAACGGTAATCCGAACCCTAATTTCTTCTAATATTTTCTTTAAGTTTTCTATGTCAAAAACATAGCTTAATGAGAATAAGGAGTAAAACATATTGAGAATGATTTCATATAGTTAAAATCGTAAGAAAATGAAGAAATAAGAAATAAGAAATTTAGTTTATAAATTTCTTAAGCAAGTATAAGATTTGTAAGGATTTTGAGCGATCCAAATGAATATTATGAATGAGTAGGTTAAATAAGTAAGGAATGGTGTTCTATAACATCAAATTCCAAGAAAAAGTAAAATCGTAATCCAAATTATCAATTAAAAATGAAGAACGAATGAAGAACACGAAGAACACGCGAAGAACGCGAAGAACGTTGTTGATGGACAAATTTAAAACCATCGTAGTATAATTGTTGTTGATGGACAAGTTTAAAACCATCGCATATAAGTTAGATGCTTATTGCTTGGTTAGGATCGGTAGAAACGTTCATGAAGAACGGATTAAAATGGAGCTATAACGAAGTTATGGCGAAAATTTCGTAAAAGAAGTTCGAGAATTTGAAAGTTAGTAAATGAACCCGAACGTGTATGGTTTCATAAGAATGTAAGAAAATGTTGAAAACGTGAGTCGTGGACTCAAGAACGAACGAGTTCCGAGTTCGGATGACCGAATTACGGACGAACGAACGAAGAACGTTAAAAACGTTAAATGAACGAAGGGTGAAGATTAAGCCAATTGAATGGCAGGTTAATGGATTCAGAACAAAGTTCTATCCATGAGTAATCAAAGTACGTAAGATAAGTAAGAAAATGGTTTTGGAACGACTCCATTCTGAGTTATAACGAAGAAGTTATGAGATTTCGAAGTACGTATCTCAGAATGACCAAAGACTTAGAAAAAATTTTTCAGGAAGAAGGTCTTGGCGCCGCGGCGCCAGGCATGCCTAGAATGGTGGCGCTGCAGCGCCAGGCCGGAGAGCCAGACACTGCTAACTCACGCCGCAGCGCGAGTCTTAGTGTATAGAGTGGCGCCGCAGCGCCAACCTCGGCAATTTGACACTGCAGAGTGGCGCCGCAGCGCGAGAGTTGTAAAGGGGATCGGCGCCGCAGCGCCGGTACAGGGAAAAAGCCAGTAATGAGATTTTAAATGCTCAATTACTGAGGATGTGCAAGAAAGAGATACGAACATGTAGTTTTACAAAGGTAACACTTAAGTGAGTGTTTTAAACCTTTGATGAAGGTCGAATGAAAAGATTGAACGAGATTAAAAGAATGTAATTACGGGTTACGAGACCGATAGCCGAGAACCGTAGTCGCAATGAATCGAACGTGAGGGATTGCTATGATGGTGATTACTTAGACGTTGATGGACGATAGTAATGTATAACATTTCAATGTTATGACATGGTAATGAGATATGAATGTAATGCGTATAGACGCTGTGAATGCAATGTTGTTGCAATGAACGATCGGTCTTAGCATACAACAATCAGTATGGCTTCGACATTAAGAAAGAATAATGAACATGGGGTTCATGGGATGGATAACGATCGAAAGTGATTAAAACCTTGAGTAAAGGTTGAATGAGAGATTAAGAGACGAGCAACGTGAACGTTGAATACGTAAACGATCCTCGTGAATCGTATTCGCGTTTGACGAACGTGCTAAGTATACCCTAGTTGTATGACTTAGACGTTGATGAATGTAGTAAGTAAGATACGAATGGTATCAAGAAAGCCGTATCGAACGGTGATGAGATTAATGAAAGCCGAATGTGAATCGGATAAGAATGAATCCTGAGGTATGGCAATTACTTGGCAGAAAGCCATAAGGAATAAGAAATTGACTTAACGAACATTATAATTTAATAATTCGTATAAGTTAAGAGAAATTTAGGTGGTGGTACAGTCGTAACCTTTGATGGTTGACATATGGGAGCTGGGCTAAACAATTCCTTCAGAGAGCGAAGGTATATACGAAACTGGCAACCGATCTAACTCACTGTGATGGCAGTGTAGATGAGACGGGAACTTGTTTGTTGGTTGTTTGTGGGAAACCACTCAGAGTACCATATGGACTACCAGCAGAGAAGCGATGTGTACTGAGTCCTAGAGAAGTTATAAGAAGAAGATCATAATGTTAATCATCAAAGATGATGAACGTTTTGAGTAAGACATCTCCGTATGTCATGAAGTTGTAGAATGGTAATGAAAGTTGGTCGTGTAAACTTAGATTGCTAGAACGCGAACCTTAAGAAGTAAAGTTAAGTAAACCAATGCGTAAGTCAAGTATATGACTAATTGGTGTACGTGTTATTTCCTTATGTGTTGTAGGGAATGGAATGAGCAGTTCAGCGTAAGCTGTAGCTATGCGTAAGGCAAGTTTCCTAACTTCATTCATATTTTAAATGAATGCTAGTTTCTTAAACTTCTCAGATGTTGAACTTGAGAAGTTCTGTCTATGTGCGAATGTGTGATATTTGTACAAGGTGGTAGAATGTATGAGGCCTTGTGCCGCAATGTGAACACTTTGGTATTTCTATGATATGAACTGTTCTGTGATTGAACTGTTCAATAAAAGAATGTTCTGTTATACATGAACCGTTATTGTTAAGTCTGTGCTATTGATCCTAGCCAGACAGAATGTGTATGAAAGAGAATAGAGAATGAAAGTATTTCAAAGTGAATGTAACTGATGTTTTAAAATGATAGGAATCGAGGTTATTCCTATTGTTCAAGCTGCTTCATAACCTTTGTTCGGTTATCGAAGTTCCAAAGGAATGTTAAACTCTTGAAGTTGTTTATTCAACTGCTATGACTTGCTGAGCAATTGAATGCTCATACTTGCTTTAAATGAAAAACATTTTCAGCGAATGATGTTAGAAGAACTTAAGGATCCCGTATAGATCAAGCTATCGGTATCCAGATGAAGCGCCATTCAGATTGTGAATGAGCAAGAAGATCAAGTGAAGACTTGTAATGTAGAATGATAAGAATTAAACTATATAATAGTTTAATGAATGATTATGTATCCTTGGTGGCGGATAAAAGTCACTCGTGCAAGATGTAAAGAATAATGTAATTATCATTATTTGTAATGAGAAAAGCTATAAGGTTATTAGAACCTGGGATTTGAGAATGTATGTTGTTATATTTCAGTATATAATGATGTATATTGGATGAATGATGTACTAGTGACGCACGGAATCCGGGTGTGAAGATAGACCGGATTTTGGGGCGCTACAAGTTGGTATCAAAGCTGATAGGTTATAAATCTTAGGTATGAGTACCTAGGACTATAATCGTAAAGAGAAGGATAAGAAGATCACCACGTGATCATAGTAAATCGTATTAATAGATGGTTTATTAAACGATGGATGATTTATAGCTAATGCTATGAATGAATGGTACTACGAAGTAGTACGGGAAGAAGAACTCAAATTGAGTGGTAAAGGATAGTATACAAATTAAAGAAAATTTGTATTAAGTAAAGAGAAAGTTAGAAGTTGTAAGATTTCAATTGAGGACTCATGTGATGACTGAGTTATATGAATCTTTGTATGGACAGAGGTTTGTGTTTGGTGTAACAACCACTCAGTTTCTTATGGTGATAATCATTGAAATTGGTCGCGCTATCAAGATGTATGTGACGAGAAGGTGAATCTTTTCTTATGTATATACTTGATAGGTAGAGAATGATAAGATAGGTGCGGGTTCTTGAAACTCATACTTATGAAACGTTTGTGACTCATAGTTATATGCTATGTTTCTAAGCCCTAAGCATATGGATAGTCCTTGATTTGTTCTTGGATTACATATTGCAAAGATAAGTTCTTAAACACATATGGTTGTGGAAAGTTCCTAAACACATAAAGTGTGGTAAGTGGATGAACTATACTAAGGTATAGGAATATGTAGACTGAAAACGAGTTATTTTCAGTAGACTTAGCATTGAAGGTGCTAGAGGAGATTATGTATTGTCGCAAGTAAGACAATGAAAGAATACGGAGAATAAGATATTCCAAGTCATCTAGCTATGCTAGATTTCGAAGTTTCTTGAAATCGTGCTGATTTGCGCGTTTTGAAAATGAATGAATTGGTTCAATTTTTGAAACCAATGGATTTTAAAAGAACTATTCTTGATATGTCTTTGCTAGTTGATTTGGCTAGACAGAAGTTGATTTGAAATATCAAAATGAATTTTATATCATCAGTGCATTTGATGTAAGGATGGTAAAAGGATGGAGTTATTAATGCAATTAAACTTGGTGGGGAATTTGATCAGAGGATCAACAACCTGCTATAGTATGATGCATAATGATGAAGTCATAAACTGACGAAGTCCTCAACGTACTATGAAGAGTGCGGTATCATGACGTCATGAAACATTTTGATGTATTATAAAAGAATTTAAAGAAGTAGTCGATGTCAATTTAGTTGACGAGACGAATGTTTCAAGTTGATGTCCAATTTATTGGTATGGTCTAAGCTACTTGATTTGGCTAAGACGAATGGTACGCTATGATTAAAAGAAAATCGAGCTTTCTTTGAAAAGTTATGCCAAACCAAATTGTTTTGGTGTGGAATCTGATGAGTAAGTCTGAGGTGAACATACCCTGAAATGGGGTTATACGTTAGGTTGATCACCTACGTATGGAAGAGGTAGTTTACCTTCTTTGTGATTGTAAACTTACCATGTAAGAAAGGTTTACGGCGAAAGGCTGTTTAACCTAGTAAGAGTTCATGGTCGATTTGACCCCTCAGCAAAAGAATGAATTGTTTTAAAGGAATCTTTATATTCCTCATTATTCCTTTCACTTCGTGATTCTTGATAAGTTATGAAGGGTAGGGAATGAAAGAAAGATAAGAACTTCTTTGAAGAGAAGTTGAAAAGAAGAGTAAGTTAAAAATTTCGAGGACGAAATTCTATTGAAGAAGGGGAGAATGTGATGACCCGGGTAAGGGTTGGTTTTAAGAAATTCCGAGGACGGAATTTTTATAAGGAGGGAAGAATGTGACAACCCGGAAATCCGGATTGTCCAGAAATTAAGATTTAAAGAATTAGTTATTAATAAAATGAATTTTTATTAATACTATTCTGTGCTATGTGTTTATTAATCGTTCTATAACCTAGGATGATTATAAGTCGGGAGTATTCTGGCTACGAGCTAGATTTATCGAGTAAGAATTTTCAAGACGAAAATAAAAATTTTCCGAAGACAAAATATTTTCGGGGAAAAAGACGAAATAGGCACTATTCATCCGTTTCTGCTCGGAGATTTATTTTGAAATTCTGAGAAGTTATAGATTACGTAAAATGTTGAGACGTGATAGAATATTTAATAATATTTCAGTTATGGCCAAAGACGAAATATCCAAAAATATTTGGATTCTGAGAATCGCAGTTTTTAAAAACTGTCGGACGAAAACCGTAAGACGGAACAAGGAAACTTAAGGGCTAAGCAAACTTGAGGGCTAAGTTAACTTAGTCCTTAAGTAATGAATAGTAAGGAGGTGTGAATAGTGATTTTAGGGGCAAAATGACTATTTTGCCCCTAACCTTGAAAATCTATAAATAGGAAGCTTAATTTCATTTGTTTGGATTATTGAAAATCCTACACTTGAGAGAGAAAGAGAGAGAGTTCGGATGGAAGATGAAAGGGAGAAGAAAAAGGAAAAGTTGGCTCGTGAGCAAACTTTGTCCGACGAAAGGAATTTAAAGAAGAACGGTAATCCGAACCCTAATTTCTTCTAATATTTTCTTTAAGTTTTCTATGTCAAAAACATAGCTTAATGAGAATAAGGAGTAAAACAAATTGAGAATGATTTCATATAGTTAAAATCGTAAGAAAATGAAGAAATAAGAAATAAGAAATTTAGTTTATAAATTTCTTAAGCAAGTATAAGATTTGTAAGGATTTTGAGCGATCCAAATGAATATTATGAATGAGTAGGTTAAATAAGTAAGGAATGGTGTTCTATAACATCAAATTCCAAGAAAAAGTAAAATCGTAATCCAAATTATCAATTAAAAATGAAGAACGAATGAAGAACACGAAGAACACGCGAAGAACGCGAAGAACGTTGTTGATGGACAAATTTAAAACCATCGTAGTATAATTGTTGTTGATGGACAAGTTTAAAACCATCGCATATAAGTTAGATGCTTATTGCTTGGTTAGGATCGGTAGAAACGTTCATGAAGAACGGATTAAAATGGAGCTATAACGAAGTTATGGCAAAAATTTCGTAAAAGAAGTTCGAGAATTTGAAAGTTAGTAAATGAACCCGAACGTGTAGGGTTTCATAAGAATGTAAGAAAATGTTGAAAATGTGAGTCGTGGACTCAAGAACGAAAGAGTTCCGAGTTCGGATGACCGAATTACGGACGAACGAACGAAGAACGTTAAAAACGTTAAATGAACGAAGGGTGAAGATTAAGCCAATTGAATGGCAGGTTAATGGATTCAGAACAAAGTTCTATCCATGAGTAATCAAAGTACGTAAGATAAGTAAGAAAATGGTTTTGGAACGACTCCATTCTGAGTTATAACGAAGAAGTTATGAGATTTCGAAGTACGTATCTCAGAATGACCAAAGACTTAGAAATTTTTTTTCAGGAAGAAGGTCTTGGCGCCGCGGCGCCAGGCATGCCTAGAATGGTGGCGCTGCAGCGCCAGGCCGGAGAGCCAGACACTGCTAACTCACGCCGCAGCGCGAGTCTTAGTGTATAGAGTGGCGCCGCAGCGCCAACCTCGGCAATTTGACACTGCAGAGTGGCGCCGCAGCGCGAGAGTTGTAAAGGGGATCGGCGCTGCAGCGCCGGTACAGGGAAAAAGCCAGTAATGAGATTTTAAATGCTCAATTACTGAGGATGTGCAAGAAAGAGATACGAACATGTAGTTTTACTAAGGTAACACTTAAGTGAGTGTTTTAAACCTTTGATGAAGGTCGAATGAAAAGATTGAACGAGATTAAAAGAATGTAATTACGGGTTACGAGACCGATAGCCGAGAACCGTAGTCGCAATGAATCGAACGTGAGGGATTGCTATGATGGTGATTCCTTAGACGTTGATGGACGATAGTAATGTATAACATTTCAATGTTATGACATGGTAATGAGATATGAATGTAATGCGTATAGACGCTGTGAATGCAATGTTGTTGCAATGAACGATCGGTCTTAGCATACAACAATCAGTATGGCTTCAACATTAAGAAAGAATAATGAACATGGGGTTCATGGGATGGATAACGATCGAAAGTGATTAAAACCTTGAGTAAAGGTTGAATGAGAGATTAAGAGACGAGCAACGTGAACGTTGAATACGTAAACGATCCTCGTGAATCGTATTCGCGTTTGACGAACGTGCTAAGTATACCCTAGTTGTATGACTTAGACGTTGATGAATGTAGTAAGTAAGATACGAATGGTATCAAGAAAGCCGTATCGAACGGTAATGAGATTAATGAAAGCCGAATGTGAATCGGATAAGAATGAATCCTGAGGTATGGCAATTACTTGGCAGAAAGCCATAAGGAATAAGAAATTGACTTAACGAACATTATAATTTAATAATTCGTATAAGTTAAGAGAAATTTAGGTGGTGGTACAGTCGTAACCTTTGATGGTTAACATATGGGAGCTGGGCTAAACAATTCCTTCAGAGAGCGAAGGTATATACGAAACTGGCAACCGATCTAACTCACTGTGATGGCAGTGTAGATGAGACGGGAACTTGTTTGTTGGTTGTTTGTGGGAAACCACTCAGAGTACCATATGGACTACCAGCAGAGAAGCGATGTGTACTGAGTCCTAGAGAAGTTATAAGAAGAAGATCAGAATGTTAATCATCAAAGATGATGAACGTTTTGAGTAAGACATCTCCGTATGTCATGAAGTTGTAGAATGGTAATGAAAGTTGGTCGTGTAAACTTAGATTGCAAGAACGCGAACCTTAAGAAGTAAAGTTAAGTAAACCAATGCGTAAGTCAAGTATATGACTAATTGGTGTACGTGTTATTTCCTTATGTGTTGTAGGGAATGGAATGAGCAGTTCAGCGTAAGCTGTAGCTATGCGTAAGGCAAGTTTCCTAACTTCATTCATATTTTAAATGAATGCTAGTTTCTTAAACTTCTCAGATGTTGAACTTGAGAAGTTCTGTCTATGTGCGAATGTGTGATATTTGTACAAGGTGGTAGAATGTATGAGGCCTTGTGCCGCAATGTGAACACTTTGGTATTTCTATGATATGAACTGTTCTGTGATTGAACTGTTCAATAAAAGAATGTTCTGTTATACATGAACCGTTATTGTTAAGTCTGTGCTATTGATCCTAGCCAGACAGAATGTGTATGAAAGAGAATAGAGAATGAAAGTATTTCAAAGTGAATGTAACTGATGTTTTAAAATGATAGGAATCGAGGTTATTCCTATTGTTCAAGCTGCTTCATAACCTTTGTTCGGTTATCGAAGTTCCAAAGGAATGTTAAACTCTTGAAGTTGTTTATTCAACTGCTATGACTTGCTGAGCAATTGAATGCTCATACTTGCTTTAAATGAAAAACATTTTCAGCGAATGATGTTAGAAGAACTTAAGGATCCCGTATAGATCAAGCTATCGGTATCCAGATGAAGCGCCATTCAGATTGTGAATGAGCAAGAAGATCAAGTGAAGACTTGTAATGTAGAATGATAAGAATTAAACTATATAATAGTTTAATGAATGATTATGTATCCTTGGTGGCGGATAAAAGTCACTCGTGCAAGATGTAAAGAATAATGTAATTATCATTATTTGTAATGAGAAAAGCTATAAGGTTATTAGAACCTGGGATTTGAGAATGTATGTTGTTATATTTCAGTATATAATGATGTATATTGGATGAATGATGTACTAGTGACGCACGGAATCCGGGTGTGAAGATAGACCAGATTTTGGGGCGCTACAGTAAAAATAATAATAATATTATTATATTAAATTTTCTACTTTGGTGTTCTAAGCATTTTTTTATAAATATGGTGCTTAGGTTAGAATTGAAAATCACACCAGAAACTGAAGTTTTCTCTCTCTATATTATCGAGCGTATTCTTGTGAGTATTTTGAGTATACTTTGAGTATTGCTATACGGTGCAAGTTCAAGTCATAGCCTATATCCGGTGTTTCAACTAGAAGTATTGTCTTTCAAGGTAAGAGATATTTTTTTTTAAAAATGTTATTAATTCTTCTAATATCATTATGCCGAAGTATTGATCTAAACTTTTAATTAAATTTGGAACTTTTTGTGTCGGAGTTATTATTCACATTTACGGCACTATTTCACGTATACGACACTATTCATCGAAAAATGAAAATTTTCCTTTTCGTCTAAAATATCTATTGTGGATACTAGTTTTGATTGTATCCATGTATTGATCATTCTTGAATTTTACACCACTATGATTATTTTTGAGATATTTTTGGACATGGTTAAAACAAAGTACAAATCCTTAATCCTTAATCCTTGTCATTTTTTTTCACTGGATTCGTTTCTTTAAAAATATTTTTCATCATCCTCAGTCTTAAATGATGATATTATTGAATATCTTTGGCTTGTAGTGCAAAGATGAATGATTTCTGATGAATATCTTTGGCCCGTAGTGCAAAGATGAACAGGTGTTTAGATGAACATGACCAACTGATGAATATCTTTGGCCTGTAGTGCAAAGATGAATATTTGATTCCAGATATATATTGATTGATGTTACAGGGATAAAAGATAGAGGATGAACTTTTAAATTCATACATAGAAGATAGTAGTTTGCACTCTCTACTTAACTGTTCTAATGAATTATTATTTTCGCTGTGAATATTGATTTAAAATTTGTTGTCTATTATATTCTATTAGATTTTTCCCTGTTGAAGACTAACGATAATTTGTTGTATATTATCTTAGTCATAATATTCTTTACTGGGCTAATTGAGCTCACCCTTTTCCTTTTTGTTCCATTTTTATTCTTAGGAGGCGAGAATATAGCGAGTACGAGTTGGGGTATGGAATGAAGGTTCTAGAGAGGGTTGTTTAGTAGTCCTCACCATTTTTGTAAAATAATGTATCAATAAATGTGATGAGAATTTATTTGAGTATAGATATTGTCTAGAAGATAATATTTGTATTCAAACTCACAATTTTACTGTTGTAATAATAAAGTTGTAGTTATTTCTGTACCATGTACTGACAACTCAGAATGGGTGATGTATACCTATTTTGGGGGCGTCACAACACCAAAGAACAAGTAACGGAAAGGGACATCCAAAAATCCCGACGTCGACATAGGTCAAGGTATTAAGGTAAGGATATGTGCTAAGTGAGTTATAGAGATCTATATTCACAAAGGTTACTTATATTTAGTGAGAAATGTATGTAAGATTTTGAATGTAACATGTTATTGAATTGTAAATTGAGTTATCCGGTGTATATGGATATCTATTTATGATGTAAAACTTTGTATAGTCATTTTGTTGTAACGATTCATGATTTAAGTTTGAATCGAAGAGATGTGATGTAAAGGTTGCGATTTAGGGTAATAAAGAAGAAAATGTATAAAAGTTTTAAATATTCCGCATTTTATTAAGTTTAACATTAAATAATGATGTAAAATCAAAAGTTAGACGTATTATTAACGACCGAAGTCGATAATTAAATTGTATGAATTTTGGGGTCGTTATATGCCGTACTCAACCTTTTCTTCAATTCGTGAAAACTTTCCTCACACTTTTCCGTCCAAACAAACTTAACTGCATTCCTAGTTAAATTCGTCAACGGGGTCGCGATTTTGGAAAATTCTTGAATAAAATGCCTATAGTAACCTGCCAATCCTAAGAAACTCCTTATCTTTGATGGTGTCTTCGGCTGATCCCAGTTTACTACAGCTTTAACTTTTGATGGATCCACCGAAATTATATCTTTATCAATAACGTGTTCGAGAAACTGTACACGTTCTAACCCAAACTCATATTTTGAAAATTTTACGTATAACCTCTCTTTTCTCAATGTCTCCAACGTCACTCTTAAGTGTTCAACATGTTCTTCCTTGGTCTTAGAATACACCAGAATATTATCAATAAACACCACCACAAATTTATCTAAGAATGGTTTAAACACCATGTATTGACAAATCAGAATGGGTGATGTATACCTATTTTGGGGGCGTCACAGTTGGTATCAGAGCTTAGGAATATGATCTCTGGCGGAGATCGGGGAATAGAACTAGGATGGGAGAGACGAGTAAATCCTTCGCTAGTGTGTCCTACCTAAGCTTATTTGTTAGTTGGTCAGTATATAGGGATATTATGTGATATATTAATTTCCTTAATTAACCCTTGTTTTATGACAGTATTTGAGAATGTTGACTGAGAATATTAACAGTGGAAATGAGACCGTGGAGACGCCTGTACTCATCAACGAGGAGAACGTGCAACAGGCTGGCAATGTTCCTCCTGTGAACAACACCACTGAGTAGATGATGTACGAGGGGATGTTTAGATGTTTTTTGCAGTTCATACAAAATCAGATGAGGGAGACTCGTGTTCAAAATACAGGAGGAAATAATAGCAATTCATGGGTTGTCACAGCTAAGCAGTTCAAAGAGTTGGGACCACCAGAATTTAAGGGAAAGCCAGATCTGATCATGGCGGAAACATGGGTCAAACAAATTACCAAGATATTCGATGTCTTGGGATGCACGGAGGAACAGAAGGTTCCATTCGCCACCTTTATGTTCCGTGGCGAGGCAGACTACTGGTGGGAGTCTGTGAAGCGTACCCATCCATCCGCACTCAGCATGTCTTGGGAGACATTTCAGAAGCTATTTAATGACAAATACTTTCCTGAAAGTGTTCGTCATATGAAGGAAGTGGAGTTCATCAGATTAGAACAAAACAACATGATGGTATCATCAGCTGAAGATTAGAACTGAGGATATTCTAAAGACTGCCTTCAGAACTCGGTACGGGTATTATGAATTCTTAGTCATGTCTTTCGGATTGACTAATGCTCATGCGGCTTTTATGGATATGATGAACCGAGTATTCAAGGAATATTTGAATCAATTCGTTGTTGTCTTTATTGATGACATCCTCATATATTCCAAAAGTCGTGAAGATCATGAGCATCATTTGAAGCTGGTACTCCAAAGGCTTCGTGAAAACAAACTATATGCCAAATTGAAGAAATGCGAGTTCTGGCTTGAAGAAGTAGCATTTCTTGGGCACGTGGTGTCGAAACATGGAGTATCTATTGATCCGGTGAAGATTGAAGTAATACAAAGTTGGGAGCAACTGAAGTCGGTGACCGAAGTACGTAGCTTTT
Organism: Panax japonicus; assembly: GCA_020205505.1. Classification (NCBI taxonomy): domain Eukaryota; kingdom Viridiplantae; phylum Streptophyta; class Magnoliopsida; order Apiales; family Araliaceae; genus Panax; species Panax japonicus. The sequence goes on from CM035096.1 coordinate 46,314,504, forward strand.
TAGGGTTAGCTGGTTATTATCAGAGATTCGTGGAAGGGTTTTCTCGAATCGCTACTCCATTAACCCAGCTAACTCGGAAGGATACAAAATTCATTTGGAACGAAGAATGCGAGAAGAGTTTCCAAGAGCTCAAGAGGAGACTCATTTCAGCATCTGTTCTAACAATACCATCTGGTACGGATGGATTTGTTATCTACAGCGATGCTTCAGTAAAATGGTTAGGATGTGTTCTCATGCAACGTGGGAAAGTCATAGCCTATGCCTCGCAATAACTTAAAGAGTATGAGAGGAATTATCCTACTCATGATCTAGAGTTAGCAGCAGTCATTTTTGCGCTAAAGATCTGGAGGCACTATCTATATGGGGAGAAAGTGGAGATATATTCAGACCATAAAAGCCTTAAATATCTCTTCACTCAAAAAGAACTCAACATGCTGCAGTGACGTTGGCTCGAGCTATTGAAAGACTACGACCACACTATTCAATACCATCCTGGAAAAGATAACGTGGTAGCTGACGCGTTGAGTAGAAGATCATATGCAGGAACGAGTGCGATGATGTCAAGTATACGCATAGAGCCAAATTTAATAGAAAAAGTTAAGGTTGCTCAAGCCATCGACCCGGAGCTGATGTGTATGAAGAAGAAAGTACAAGAAGGAGCTATTCCAGAAACGAGAATTGATGAAGAAGGAATACTTCGAGTCCACTCTAGACTTTGTGTTCCTAGTGACCCTTATTTGAAGTACAAGATTATGATGAAGGCACACAATACACAATTTGCAATCCATCCTGGAAGTACTAAAATGTATCGTGATCTTTGACATACATTTTGGTGGAACAATATGAAGAGAGAGATTGCAAAGTTTATCTCGATGTGTTTAACTTGTCAACGTGTAAAGGCGGAGCATCTAGTACCTAAGGGTCCGTTGCAACCACTTGAGATTCCGAAATGGAAGTAGGAACACATTACCATGGATTTAGTTACGGGTCTTCCTATGGTTTCTCAAGGCATCAATGCCATTTGGGTTATTATTGATAGATTAACCAAATCAGCTCATTTCTTGCCGATACGGGAGACTTATTCCCTTGAACGTCTTGCTAGTATATATGTAAATGAGATTGTGACGTTGCATGGCATGCCAATATCCATAGTTTTGGATCGTGACCCAAGATTCACTTCAAGATTTTGGGTTATCTTGCAAAAAGCTATGGGCACGGATTTACAATTCAGTTCGGCATACCATCCTCAAACGGACGGACAATCAGAGAGGACTATTCAAACTCTTGAAGATTTATTAAGACTACGTGTCCTAGACTTCAATGGCAGTTGGGATAAGTATTTACCATTGGTGGAATTCTCCTACAACAATAGTTATCGGGCAAGTATAAGTGTGGCTCCATTTGAAGCATTATATGGAAGAAAGTGTCGCTCTCCAATATGTTGGGATGAGGTCGGTGAAGCAACATTGTTGGGACCCGAGTTAGTACGTATAACTATCGAAAAGATCCAAATGATTTGATAACGTATACAAACGGTACAAGATCGACAAAAGAGTTGTGCGGATCTTCATCGAAAGGACGTGGAATTTAGTATAGGGGATCATGCATTGTTGCGAGTTGCTCCATGGAAGGGAGTTACAAGATTTGGGAAGAGAGGAAAGTTCAATCCATGATTTATTAGTACATTTCAAATTCTTGACCGAGTAGGAAATGTAGCCTATAGACTCGCGTTACCTCCGAGTATGTCTCGTGTTCATAATGTGTTTCACATATCTGTACTTTGTAAATATGTGAAAGACCCGAACCATGTTATAGAGTTAGAACCGGACGAGATAGTCGAAGACTTAACGTACGAAGAGGTACCTGTCAAGATTTTGGATAGGAAGGAGCATGTCCTACGCACAAAGGTCATACCACAAGTTAAAGTTCTGTGGAGGAATCATGCTATAGAGGAAATGACCTGGGAATTAGAAACGGAAATGAAAGCGAGGTATCCTCACCTTTTCGAAACACCAGGTACGTACGTCAATTTCAAGGATGAAATTTCATAAGGAGGGGAGGTTGTAAGACCCCAACTTATTATTAATGAAATTTAATTTTCTTTATTTATTATTTTGAAATAGTAAGGGTTGATTTGATTAATGTGGATAGTTATGGGTAAAATACGCAAATATTTCAAAATAAGCAAGTGGTTATAAAATATTCATTGTTGTCGGGGAATATTCATTTGGTCGTGGAATATTCGTACTATCGGGGAATATTCGTACGACGGCGCAGCCATGTGTGGGCCCCATAATGGAAAGCAATTGTATGAAGAAAACGAAAAATATAAGTTGTTTAAAAATAACGGCGTAGTTGTTACCATTAATACTGTTAAAATACTCGGTGGTTAAAACACAGTAGCACACGGTATTGCACCAATTATTGATTCTTACGTAAGAAGGCACTACTCAATAATGGTTACAGTAATTACTATTCAGTATTTTATTTTATTGATTCAATAATTACTGCATTGATATTTTATATTACTGTTGTTTCATTAAATTGTCATTACATAGTATTTTCTATTATTGAAACAATAATTCATATTATCTGAATAATATTATTAGAAAACATTATTGACAATGTCAAGAAAGTTCTGTCTAAGGAGAGGTTTGGTCACCTAATTGAGCGCCAATAAGGAGAGATCCTTATTGGAAAGCCCCCTTTTTCTTGGGAACAGTCTGGTTGCCAGTACAGTGATTCTGTAATATTATTTGTGAATAATTAATTATTGATTTATATGATGAGGAAAATATTGATTTTATATGAATATAGATGGAGAAAATTTTTAATTTGAAAATTGTTGAAAATTAATATTTTATCTTTTTTTGATAAAATATTTCATTTAAATATATTATTTTAATAATATATTAACGGTGATTTTTTTATAATAAATGTGGGATATATAGGTATATGGGGAGGAAGAGTATTTTTGTGGCATTAAATATTTAACACATATTTTGTATGTTGGTGGACACAATTATTGACCGAAATTTGATTATAGCCTGTAAAATCTCCCGTTTGTGGATTTCGGTCAATTTCTGTTTGGAATTTAGAAAAACTTCCTTATACAAAGTTGTAGAGAATTGAATTTCCTATAAAAATTCGTGAGATTTTATTTTTCTGATAAAAGGGCTATTTATTATGAATTATTGAAGTTCCGAAGCTCCGAAATAATTGATTTTTGGAAGTTTAAAATATTTTTAATATGAAAAACGTTTTTGGTGATTTGAGTGTGGGTCTTGCATGTGTTTTGATAGCTGAATTCAGATTCTTGGTACGTAGGAAGTTGTAGAAATAATAATAATATTATTATATTAAATTTTCTACTTTGGTGTTCTAATCATTTTCCTATAAATAGGGTGCTTAGGTTAGAATTGAAAATCACACCAGAAACTGAAGTTTTCTCTCTCTATATTATCGAGCGTATTCTTGTGAGTATTTTGAGTATACTTTGAGTATTGCTATACGGTGCAAGTTCAAGTCATAGCCTATATCCGGTGTTTCAACTAGAAGTATTGTCTTTAAAGGTAAGGGATATTATTTTTTTTTAAATATTATTAATTCTTCTAATATCATTATGCCGAAGTATTGATCTAAACTTTTAATCAAATTTGGAACTTTTTGTGTCGGAGTTATTATTCATGTATACGGCACTATTTCACGTATACGACACTATTCACGAATACGGCACTATTCATCGAAAAATGAAAATTTTCCTTTTCGTCTAAAATATATATTGTGGATACTAGCTTTGATTGTATCCATGTATTGATCATTCTTGAATTTTACACCACTATGATTATTTTTGAGGTATTTTTGGACATGGTTAAAACAAAGTACGAATCCTTAATCCTTAATCCTTGTCATTTTTTTTCACTAGATTCATTTCTTTAAAAATATTTTTCATCATCCTCAGTCTTAAATGATGATATTATTGAATATCTTTGGACTGTACTGCAAAGATGAATGATTTCTGATGAATATCTTTGGCCCGTAGTGCAAAGATGAACAGGTGTTTAGATGAACATGACCAACTGATGAATATCTTTGGCCTGTAGTGCAAAGATGAATATTTGATTCCAGATATATATTGATTGATGTTACAAGGATAAAAGATAGAGGATGAACTTTTAAATTCATACATAGAAGTTAGTAGTTTGCATTCTCTACTTAACTCTTCTAATGAATTATTATTTCCGCTGCGAATATTGATTTAAAACTTGTTGTCTATTGTATTCTATTAGATTTTTCCCTGTTGAAGACTAACGATAATTTGTTGTATATTATCTTAGTCATAATATTCTTTACTGGGCTAGTTGAGCTCACCCTTTTCCTTTTTGTTCCATTTTTCTTTTCAGGAGGCGAGAATATAGCGAGTACGAGTCGGGGTATGGAATGAAGGTTCTAGAGAGTGTTGTTTGGTAGTTCTCACCATTTTTGTAAAATAATGTATCAATAAATGTGATGAGATTTTATTTGAGTATAGATATTGTCTAGACGATAATAGTTGTATTCAAACTCACAGTTTTACTGTTGTAATAATAAAGTTGTAGTTATTTCTGTACCATGTATTGACAACTCAGAATGGGTGATGTATACCTATTTTTGGGGCGTCACAACACCAAAGAACAAGTAACGGAAAAGGACATCCAAAAATCCCGACGTCGACACATGTCAAGGTATTAAGGTAAGTATATGTGCTAAGTGAGTTATAGAGATCTATATTCACGAAGGTTACTTATATTTTGTGGGAAATGTATGTAAGATTTTGAATGTAACATGCTGTTGAATTGTAAATTGAGTTATCCGGTGTATATGGATATCTATTTATGATGTAAAACTTTGTATAGTCATTTTGTTGTAACGATTCATGATTTAAGTTTGAATCGAAGAGATGTGATGTAAAGGTTACGATTTAGGGTAATAAAGAAGAAAATGTATAAAAGTTTTAAATATTCCGCATTTTATTAAGTTTAACATTAAATAATGATGTCAAATCAGAAGTTAGATGTATTAATAATGACCAAAGTCGATAATTAAATTGTATGAATTTTGGGGTCGTTACATGCCGTACTCAACCTTTTCTTCAATTCGTGAAAACTTTCCTCACAATTTCCGTCCAAACAAACTTAACTGAATTCCTAGTTAAATTCGTCAACGGGTTCGCGATTTTGGAAAATTCTTGAATAAAACGCCTATAGTAACCTGCCAATCCTAAGAAACTCCTTATCTCTGATGGTGTCTTCGGCTGATCCCAGCTTACTACAGCTTTAACTTTTGATGGATCCACCGAAATTATATCTTTATCAATAACGTGTTCGAGAAACTGTACACGTTCTAACCCAAACTCACATTTTGAAAATTTTGCGTATAACCTCTCTTTTCTCAATGTCTCCAACGTCACTCTTAAGTGTTCAACATGTTCTTCCTTGGTCTTAGAATACACCAGGATATTATCAATAAATACCACCACAAATTTATCTAAGAATGGTTTAAACACCATGTTCATCAAATCCATGAATGCTAAAGGTGCATTAGTTAAACCAAATAACATAACCAAAAACTCGTAATGACCATACCGAGTTCTTAATGTCATCTTAGGTACGTATTCTGGCCTCACCTTCAACTGATGACAACCACTCCTCAAGTCTATCTTTGAGAAATACCTCGCATCCTTCAGTTGATCGAACAGATCGTCGATTCTCGATAACTGATATTTATTTTTAATCATTACCTTATTCAATTCTCAATAGTCAATGCAGAGTCGCATCGACTCATCCTTCTTCTTAACAAATAACACCGGCGCTCCCCATAGTGATACGCTCGGCTAGATATACTTCTTGTTCATCAACTCTTCCATCTCCATCGGGGCCATTCTATATGGTGCCTTAGATATCGGGCTCGTTCTTGGTACTAAATCAATCACGAACTCGATTTATCGATCTGGCGGAAGTCCCAACAAATCGTCTGGAAATACGTCTACAAAATCTCCTATGACCGGTATCTCTTCTATCTTCGCACTCTTCTTCTATGTATCAACTATGTAGGCTAAGTATCCTACACATCCTTGTTTTAACAACTTCTTGGCTTGCATCACCGTCAGAAAACTTGCTAGTCGAGGTGACTTGCTACCATAGAACACAACCTTTGACGGAGTCATAAGGTTAACACATTTTTTTTGGCAATCAATTACTGCTCCGTGATTAAATAACCAATCCATTCTTAGTATAACATCAAACTCACCAAGTCTAATTGGTATCAAGTCTACCACCATCACTTGACCCTTTATAACCACTCTATAATTCTTATATATAGATCTAACATGAATCACTTCCCTATTCGCAATCTCTATGCTTAAGGGAAATTCCAATTCTTCCTGAGGCAAATATAAGTTTTGAGCAAATTCATCGGATATAAATGAACAAGTAGCACCCAAATCAAACAGTACATAAGCATTAATACCATTAATCGGAATGATACCTGACACCACATGTGACGACCCCAAAATAGGTCCAATCAATCCAACCTATTCTGAGTCGCCAAATACATAGTACAGAAAACAACTACAACTTTATTACAAAAATTGTCATGCAAAATACAACAACACATATGCTGTGAGTTTGGATACAAATATATACCAACTGTGACTCTTATCCCAACATTGGATAGCACGTCACAATGACACCTTACATAAAGGTATAGTCAAAAACTGTTTTAAAAATTAGAATCTTTGGGAAGTGCTCAAGGAAACCTTCGTATATGGGAGGCTATGCGTCTAGGTTATAATAGATATCATATGGCCACCGAATTATCCTTGGTTGACCCAATAGACCCCAAAGAAAAACGAGAAGATTAGTATCATATTATTTCCAATGGTGAGTCTTCTCTTGCCATATCATTATCTCCACTGTCTCTAATTGAGAATTATACTTCAAACAAACACCAAGATTATATAGGTAGTGCTCGTAAATATACTCAGCAAGTAGATGTGCACAACCCTGTCTTATGATGACACGAGGTTGTATGTCATTAGATATCTTGTATGATAGTGGCAAAACACCCTTCCAACGTTGGGTTTGCCTCACACTATTTGATTCACCAAATATAACTACTAAATGATGACCACCGTTCTATTCCCCTGTTACCCCCGCTCGACCCAACTACACTCTTATTACCTGAAAGGAATTGTGAAACAGAAGGGTGAGCACAACTAGCCCAGTAAAGAATATCACGACTAAAGATAATTAAATTATCAGTAGCCTTCATCAGTAATAAATCAGAGATTTAGAACATATGGTAGATGATAAAACTTTTCAACCATAGTTACAGCAGAACGAGCAATCCATTAGAAGAGTCAAATAGACCATAAAGTCTATTATCTTCTCCATGTTAAAAGTCCACCAACAATGTTTTATCCCTGTAATATAAATCAACAGTTCCTTTCCAAAATCATATGAATAACTCATAATCATAATTGTGATTTTAAATTCCTCTTCTCATCCAGGACGAAGATAATTTTTATCACCTGTCTTTACCTGAAACATCAAAGATCATGGTTATACCAAATCACAGTTCCTATTTATAATCATACTAATAATTTCATCTTTGCACTACGGCCAAAGATATTCATCAACAGACCATCTTTGCACTACATGCCAAAGATATTCCTCAACAGTTCATATTTGCACTACAGGCCAAATATATTCATCAACAGTTCATATTTGCACTACATGACAAATATATTAATATCTCAAAGAAATATATAATCATTTCAGAATTTATATAAACAATAATTATAACCATGTTGATAATTTCACCTTTGTACTTAAGCTAAAGATATTCAATCATAAATTCAATGGTCATAATCATACCAGTCAACAATTCAACTTTGCACTATTGGCCAAGAGAACCCATAGTCATGATTATATCAAAAATCTACCCATCTTTACACTCAAGTCAAAGAGAAATATCATCATTAAGGTTATAAAAATGTTATATATAATAATAAAAACAATATAATCAACATATAGATTTAATCTCAAGAGTAAGATTCATTAATCAACGATAATTTGGTTAGAAAAAGAAACCAATTTTGTCATAAATAGTAACTCGTGAATAGTAACACATGAATAGTAATTTTGTGAATAGTAACTCATGAATAGTAACTCGTGAATAGTAACTTATGAATAGTAAACCCGACACAAACAGGTAGAAATTCCATAATAAAATTCATACCAATATTTCGGTATAATGATATTGAAATAACATTTCTTAAACTTATAAATAATTTATTTTAATTGTTTACACTTTACTAAATAATGCATTTAATCATCCTAAAATTCCAAACTCATAAGATTTCATCACCAATAACCAAAACATTCATAAACAATCTGCATATACCTCATATAGGATTCTCAAGTCATAAAATCTTATTTTCTAATTTTTTTTCCTTCACATAACATATTTAATTCATTTACTCATAACTAGTCCATTTTTATGAAAAATACCAAATCAGTTCCAAAAATATTTCTTTTCTGGGATTTAGCATAATATAGTCACATATTGAACATATATTTTTTGCAGAATTTTTAAAATTCATTTACTATTTTTCATATGCTCAAAACTGCCGAATATTTAAACATTTATCATAAATTGTAATTTTATCCAAAAAATTCAAAATTTACAGAGTATACTTCTATCATATACTTGTACTCCCAATAAAAATTTTACCAATTTTGGAGTTAACCACAAGGAGTTATAAGCGGTTACTTTTAAAATAGTCTTTTCTCATAAAATTCACAACTCTTAATCTATTCATCCAAAAATCGCCATTTTTTGGAAATAATCAAGAAAACTCATCAAATTATCATTTCAAGTTTTTCCAGAATTTTTGAAGGTCAGAAAAATTATGAAATAGAAACACATAACAACCCTTAAAATCCCTTAATATACCTTACCTCAAAAAAGCAGCACTTTTGACTGGATATCGGATATGACGCTGAAGGAAACATGCACTGATGAATAGCAACTCACCAAGTATCTAAATACTCACAAAATACACTCGATAATCTATAGAGAAAAAGAGAGAAAACTTATGAATTCTGGTGTGATTTTCAATTCTAACTTAACCTTCTATTTATAGGAAAATGATAGCACGCCGAAGCAGACTTGACCTGCTACCTGATGGCTTTACCTGCTACTATTCCACCCACCAAAAATCAGTCATCTTCCCCAACAACCAAAAGTGGGGCCCACCCATTTCTAGAATTTTCCACCAAAATCATTTATAAACCTAATTTCTGAATCAGCCGCCTCTTAAAATTCATAACAAATCATTTGTTCATTTTTAACGGTTCAAAATTTATGAACATATACTCAACTTATATATGTATAACATATACAAAAATCACAACGATCCAACGGTCAGATTAAAAATTATAACTAACACAATAAAGTTGTATGAACACTGATTTGATCTTTTAATACCTCCAATTCGACAAAATACTGATAAAATACCTCAACATTAATTCCTTCATTTAACCACATAAATAAATCCATCATTTATATCCACATCAAATAAATATTTCCTTATCATATAAATCAATAATTAATTATTCATAAATAATATTACAGAATCGCAGTTATGACAACCAGGCAGTTCCTAGGAAAGAGGGGGCTTTCCGATAAGGATTTCTCCTTACTAACGCACAATTAGGTGACCAAACCTCTCATTGACAGAACTTTCTAGACATTGCCAATAATGTTATCTAATAATATTATTCAAATAATATGAATTATTGATCTGATAATTGAGATACCGTGCAGTGATAATTATTGAAACAACAATAATATAAAATATCAACGCAATAATTATTGATTCAATAAAATAAAATATTGAACAGTAATTACTGTAACAATTATTGAGTAGTGCCTTCTTACGTAAGAATCAATATTTCAAAAATACTGTGCAAAATTATGTGCTACTGTGCAACAACGCGTATTACTGTATTTTAACCACCGGTCTTAACGGTAACAACTATGCCGTTATTTATAAAAACTCAAACTTTGTCATTTTATTCATCCGACAGTTATCTGTTATGGGACCCACAAATAGCTGCGCCGTTGTACGAATATTCCCCGACGGAAAGAATATTCCACGACCAAACGAATACCCTAATAAATGCATATTTTATAACCACTTGCGTATTTTGAAAATTTTCATATATTACTCTTAACTTGTTATCAATATAACCATTTACTAAATAGAAAAATTGAATACTTTATTTCATAAAATTTGGGGTATTATAATCTCCCCTCCTTATGAAATTCCGTCCCCGAAATTTACGTACCTGGTATTTCAAGAGTTGAGAATAACTTGCTTTCATTTCAGATTCCATCTTCCCTGTCCTCATGATTTCTCCATTGCTCATCTCCTGTATTTCAGATATCATTCTAGAATACAACTTCAAAACAAGGGTTAATTGATCAAATTAACATATCACATAATATCCACATATTATGACTGACCAACAAATAAGCTTAGGTAGGACACACTAACGAAGAATTTACTCATCTCTCCCTTCCTAGTTCTATTCCCGATCTCCGTCAGAGACCATATCCCTAAGCTCTGATACCAAATATGACTCATGTCCCAACCGTGGACAACACCTCACAGTGGTACCTATCAGTTTGCCACCGCAGAACGGCGTCCCCTACGGAGAGTCTGGCTTCGGTGCATCCCCCATCAACAGGAAGTCACCAGCGAGAGGCTCGGGGCTCTTTACTTATAGCTCTTATACCAAATGTGACGACCCCAAAATAGGTCCAATCTATCCAACCTATTCTGAGTCGCCAAATACATGGTATATAAAACAACTACAACTTTATTACAACAATTATCATGCAAAATATAATAACATATATGCTGTGAGTTTGGATACAAATATATAACAACTGTGACTCTTATCCCAACCTTGGATAACACGTCACAATGACACCTTACATAAAGGTATAGTCAAAAACTGTTTTAGAAATTAGAATCTTTGGGAAGTGCTCAAGGAAACCTTCGTATATGGGAGGCCATGCGTCTAGGTTATAATAGATATCATATGGTCACAAAATTATCCTTGGTTGACCTAATAGACCCCAAAGAAAAACGAGAAGATTACTATGATATTATTTCCAATGGTGAGTCTTCTCTTGACATATCATTATCTCCACTGTCTATAATTAAGAATTATACTTCAAACAAACACCAAGATTATATAGGTAGTGCTCATAAATATACTCAGCAAGTGGATGTGCACAACCCTGTCTTATGATGACACGAGGTTGTATGTCATTAGCCATCTTGTATGATAGTGGCAAAACACCCTTCCAACGTTGGGTTTGCCTCACCCTATTTGATTCCCCAAATATAACTACTAAATGATGACCACTGTTCTATTCTCTTGTTACCCCCGCTCGACCCAGCTACACTCTTATTACCTGAAAGGAATTGTGAAACAGAAGGGTGAGCACAACTAGCCCAGTAAAGAATATTATGACTAAAGATAATTAAATTATCAATAGCCTTCATCAGTAATAAATTAGAGATTTAGAACATATGGTAGATGATAAAACTTTTCAACCATAGTTGCAGCGGAACGTTCAATCCATTAGAAGAGTCAAATAGACCATAAAGTCTATTATCTTTTCCATGTTAAATGTCCACCAACAATGTTTTATCCTTGTAATATAAATCAACAGTTCCTTTCCAAAATCATATGAATAACTCATAATCATAATTATGATTCTAAATTCCTATTCTCATCCAGGACGAAGATAATTTTCATCACCTGTCTTTACCTGAAACATCAAAGATCATGGTTATACCAAATCACAGTTCCTGTTTATAATCATACTAACAATTTTATCTTTGTATTACGGCCAAAGATATGCATCAACAGACCATCTTTGCACTACAGGCCAAAGATATTCCTCAATAATTCATATTTGCACTACAGGCCAAATATATTCATCAACAGTTCATATTTGCACTACAGGCCAAATATATTCATCAACAATTCATATTTGCAACAGGCCAAATATATTAATATCTCAAAGAAATATATAATCATTTCAGAATTTATATAAATAATAATTATAACCGTGTTGATCATTTCACCTTTTCACTTAAGCTAAAGATATTCAATCATAAATTCAATGGTCATGATCATACCAGTCAACAATTCAACTTTGCACTACTGGCCAAGAGAACCCATAGTCATGATCATACCAAAAATCTACCCATCTTTACACTCAAGTCAAAGAGAAATATCATCATTAAGGTTATAAAAATGTAATATATGATAATAAAAATAATATAATAACACATATATATTTAATCTCAAGAGTAAGATTCATAAATCAACGATAATTTGGTTAGAAAAAGAAACCAATTTTGTCATGAATAATAACTCGTGAATAGTAACCCATGAATAGTAACTTCGTGAATAGTAACTCATTAATAGTAACTCGTGAATAGTAACTCATGAATACTAAACCCGACACAAAAAGGTAGAAATTCCATAATAAAATTCATACCAATATTTCGATATAATGGTATTGAAATAACATTTCTTAAACTTATAAATAATTTATTTTAATTATTTTACACTTTACTAAATAATGCATTTAATCATCCTAAAATTCTAAACTCATAAGATTTCATCACCAATAACCAAAACCCTCATCAAAAATCTGCATATACCTCATATAGGATTCTCAAGCCATAAAATCCTATTTTCTAATTTTCTTCCTTCACATAACATATTTAATTCATTTACTCATAACTAGTCCATTTTCATGAAAAATACCAAATCAGTTCCAAAAATATTTCTTTTCTGGGATTTAGCATAATATAGTCACATATTGAACATATATTTTTTTCAGAATTTTTAAAATTCATTTACTATTTTTCATATGGTCAAAATTGCCGAATATTTAAACATTTATCATAAATTGTAATTTTATCCAAAAATTTCAAAATTTACAGAGTATACTTCTATCATATACATGTACTCCCAATAAAAATTTTACCAATTTTGGAGTTAACCACAAGGAGTTATAAGCGGTTACTTTTAAAATAGTCTTTTCTCATAAAATTCACAACTCTTAATCTATTCATCCAAAAATCGCCATTTTTTGGAAATAATCAAGAAAACTCATCAAATTATCATTTCAAGTTTTTCCAGAATTTTTGAAGGTCAGAAAAATTATGAAACAGAAACACATAACAACCCTTAAAATCCCTTAATACACCTTACCTCAAAAAAGCAGCACTTTTGACTGGATATCGGATATGACGCTGAAGGAAACATGCACTGATGAATAGCAACTCACCAAGTATCTAAATACTCACAAAATACACTCGATAATCTATAGAGAAAAAGAGAGAAAACTTATGAATTCTGGTGTGATTTTCAATTCTAACTTAACCTTCTATTTATAGGAAAATGATAGCACGCCGAAGCAGACTTGACCTGCTATCTGATGGCTTTACCTGCTACTATTCCACCCACCAAAAATCAGTCATCTTCCCCAACAACCAAAAGTGGGGCCCACCCATTTCTAGAATTTTCCACCAAAATCATTTATAAACCTAATTTCTGAATCAGTCGCCTCTTAAAATTCATAACAAATCATTTGTTCATTTTTAACGGTTCAAAATTTATGAACATATACTCAACTTATATATGTATAACATATACAAAAATCACAACGATCCAACGGTCAGATTAAAAATTATAACTAACACAATAAAGTTGTATGAACACTGATTTGATCTTTTAATACCTCCAATTCGACAAAATACTGATAAAATACCTCAACATTAATTCCTTCATTTAACCACATAAATAAATCCATCATTTATATCCACATCAAATAAATATTTCCTTATCATATAAATCAATAATTAATTATTCACAAATAATATTACAGAATCGCAGTTATGACAACCAGGCAGTTCCCAGGAAAGAGGGGGCTTTCCGATAAGGATTTCTCCTTACTAACGCACAATTAGGTGACCAAACCTCTTCTTGACAGAACTTTCTAGACATTGCCAATAATGTTATCTAATAATATTATTCAAATAATATGAATTATTGATCTGATAATGGAGATACCGTGCAGTGATAATTATTGAAATAACAATAATATAAAATATCAACGCAACAATTATTGATTCAATAAAATAAAATATTGAACAGTAATTACTGTAACAATTATTAAGTAGTGCCTTCTTACGTAAGAATCAATAATTCAAAAATACTGTGCAAAATTATGTGCTACTGTGCAACAACGCGTATTACTGTATTTTAACCACCGGTCTTAACGGTAACAACTATGCCGTTATTTATAAAAACTCAAACTTTGTCATTTTATTCATCCGACAGTTATCTGTTATGGGACCCACAAATAGTTGCGCCGTCGTACGAATATTCCCCGACGGAAAGAATATTCCACGACCAAACTAATACCCTGATAAATGCATATTTTATAACCACTTGCGTATTTTGAAAAATTTCATATATTACTCTTAACTTGTTATCAATATAACCATTTACTAAATAGAAAAATTGAATACTTTATTTCATAAAATTTGGGGTATTACAATCTCCCCTCCTTATGAAATTCCGTCCCCGAAATTTACGTACCTGGTATTTCAAGAGTTGAGAATAACTTGCTTTCATTTCAGATTCCATCTTCCCTATCCTCATGATTTCTCCATTGCTCATCTCCTGTATTTCAGATATCATTCTAGAATACAACTTCAAAACAAGGGTTAATTGAACAAATTAATATATCACATAATATCCACATATTATGACTGACCAACAAATAAGCTTAGGTAGAACACACTAGCGAAGGATTTACTCATCTCTCCCTTCCTAGTTCTATTCCCCGATCTCCGCCAGAGACCATATCCCTAAGCTCTGATACCAAATGTGACTCATGTCCCAACCGTGGACAACACCTCACAGTGGTACCTATCAGTTTGCCATCGCAGAACGGCGTCCCCTACGGAGAGTCTGGCTTCGGTGCATCCCCCATCAACAGGAAGTCACCAGCGAGAGGCTCGGGGCTATTTACTTATAGCTCTTATACCAAATGTGACGACCCCAAAATAGGTCCAATCTATCCAACCTATTCTGAGTCGCCAAATACATGGTATATAAAACAACTACAACTTTATTACAACATTTGTCGTGCAAAATATAATAACATATATGCTGTGAGTTTGGATACAAATATATAACAACTGTGACTCTTATCCCAACCTTGGATAACACGTCACAATGACACCTTACATAAAGGTATAGTCAAAAACTGTTTTAGAAATTAGAATCTTTGGGAAGTGCTCAAGGAAACCTTCGTATATGGGAGGCCATGTGTCTAGGTTATAATAGATATCATATGGTCACAAAATTATCCTTGGTTGACCCAATAGACCCCAAAGAAAAACGAGAAGATTACTATGATATTATTTCCAATGGTGAGTCTTCTATTGACATATCATTATCTCCACTGTCTCTAATTAATAATTATACTTCAAACAAACACCAAGATTATATAGGTAGTGCTCATAAATATACTCAGCAAGTGGATGTGCACAACCCTGTCTTATGATGACACGAGGTTGTATGTCATTAGCCATCTTGTATGATAATGGCAAAACACCCTTCCAACGTTGGGTTTGCCTCACCTTATTTGATTCCCTAAATATAACTACTAAATGATGACCACTGTTCTATTCTCTTGTTACCCCCGCTCGACCCAGCTACACTCTTATTACCTGAAAGGAATTGTGAAACAGAAGGGTGAGCACAACTAGCCCAGTAAAGAATATTATGACTAAAGATAATTAAATTATCAATAGCCTTCATCAGTAATAAATTAGAGATTTAGAACATATGGTAGATGATAAAACTTTTCAACCATAGTTGCAGCGGAACGATCAATCCATTAGAAGAATCAAATAGACCATAAAGTCTATTATCTTTTCCATGTTAAAAGTCCACCAACAATGTTTTATCCTTGTAATATAAATCAACAGTTCCTTTCCAAAATCATATGAATAACTCATAATCATAATTATGATTCTAAATTCCTATTCTCATCCAGGACGAAGATAATTTTCATCACCTGTCTTTACCTGAAACATCAAAGATCATGGTTATACCAAATCACAGTTCCTGTTTATAATCATACTAACAATTTTATCTTTGTATTACGGCCAAAGATATGCATCAACAGACCATCTTTGCACTACAGGCCAAAGATATTCCTCAATAATTCATATTTGCACTACAGGCCAAATATATTCATCAACAGTTCATATTTGCACTACAGGCCAAATATATTCATCAACAATTCATATTTGCAACAGGCCAAATATATTAATATCTCAAAGAAATATATAATCATTTCAGAATTTATATAAATAATAATTATAACCGTGTTGATCATTTCACCTTTTCACTTAAGCTAAAGATATTCAATCATAAATTCAATGGTCATGATCATACCAGTCAACAATTCAACTTTGCACTACTGGCCAAGAGAACCCATAGTCATGATCATACCAAAAATCTACCCATCTTTACACTCAAGTCAAAGAGAAATATCATCATTAAGGTTATAAAAATGTAATATATGATAATAAAAATAATATAATAACACATATATATTTAATCTCAAGAGTAAGATTCATAAATCAACGATAATTTGGTTAGAAAAAGAAACCAATTTTGTCATGAATAATAACTCGTGAATAGTAACCCATGAATAGTAACTTCGTGAATAGTAACTCATGAATAGTAACTCGTGAATAGTAACTCATGAATACTAAACCCGACACAAAAAGGTAGAAATTCTATAATAAAATTTATACCAATATTTCGGTATAATGATATTGAAATAACATTTCTTAAACTTATAAATAATTTATTTTAATTATTTTACACTTTACTAAATAATGCATTTAATCATCCTAAAATTCTAAACTCATAAGATTTCATCACCAATAACTAAAACCCTCATCAAAAATCTGCATATACCTCATATAGGATTCTCAAGCCATAAAATCCTATTTTCTAATTTTCTTCCTTCACATAACATATTTAATTTATTTACTCATAACTAGTCCATTTTCATGAAAAATACCAAACCAGTTACAAAAATATTTCTTTTCTGGGATTTAGCATAATATAGTCACATATTGAACATATATTTTTTGCAGAATTTTTAAAATTCATTTACTATTTTTCATATGGTCAAAACTGCCGAATATTTAAACATTTATCATAAATTGTAATTTTATCCAAAAATTTCAAAATTTACAGAGTATACTTCTATCATATACATGTACTCCCAATAAAAATTTTACCAATTTTGGAGTTAACCACAAGGAGTTATAAGCGGTTATTTTTAAAATAGTCTTTTCTCATAAAATTCACAACTCTTAATCTATTCATCCAAAAATCGCCATTTTTTGGAAATAATCAAGAAAACTCATCAAATTATCATTTCAAGTTTTTCCAGAATTTTTGAAGGTCAGAAAAATTATGAAACTGAAACACATAACAACCCTTAAAATCCCTTAATATACCTTACCTCAAAAAAGCAGCACTTTTGACTGGATATCGGATATGACGCTGAAGGAAACATGCACTGATGAATAGCATCTCACCAAGTATCTAAATACTGACAAAATACACTCGATAATCTATAGAGAAAAAGAGAGAAAACTTATGAATTCTGGTGTGATTTTCAATTCTAACTTAACCTTCTATTTATAGGAAAATGATAGCACGCCGAAACAGACTTGACCTGCTACCTGATGGCTTTACCTGCTACTATTCCACCCACCAAAAATCAGTCATCTTCCCCAACAACCAAAAGTGGGGCCCACCCATTTCTAGAATTTTCCACCAAAATCATTTATAAACCTAATTTCTGAATCAGCCGCCTCTTAAAATTCATAACAAATCATTTGTTCATTTTTAACGGTTCAAAATTTATGAACATATACTCAACTTATATATGTATAACATATACAAAAATTACAACGATCCAACGGTCAGATTAAAAATTATAACTAACACAATAAAGTTGTATGAACACTGATTTGATCTTTTAATACCTCCAATTCGACAAAATACTGATAAAATACCTCAACATTAATTCCTTCATTTAACCACATAAATAAATCCATCATTTATATCCACATCTAATAAATATTTCCTTATCATATAAATCAATAATTAATTATTCACAAATAATATTACAGAATCGCAGTTATGACAACCAGGCAGTTCTCAGGAAAGAGGGGGCTTTCCGATAAGGATTTCTCCTTACTAACGCACAATTAGGTGACCAAACCTCTCCTTGACAGAACTTTCTAGACATTGCCAATAATGTTATCTAATAATATTATTCAAATAATATGAATTATTGATCTGATAATGGAGATACCGTACAGTGATAATTATTGAAACAACAATAATATAAAATATCAACGCAACAATTATTGATTCAATAAAATAAAATATTGAACAGTAATTACTGTAACAATTATTGAGTAGTGCCTTCTTACATAAGAATCAATATTTCAAAAATACTGTGCAAAATTATGTGCTACTGTGCAACAACGCGTATTACTGTATTTTAACCACCGATCTTAACGGTAACAACTATGCCGTTATTTATTAAAACTCAAACTTTGTCATTTTATTCATCCGACAGTTATCTGTTATGGGACCCACAAATAGTTGCGCCGTCGTACGAATATTCCCCGACGGAAAGAATATTCCACGACCAAACGAATACCCTGATAAATGCATATTTTATAACCACTTGCGTATTTTGAAAAATTTCATATATTACTCTTAACTTGTTATCAATATAACCATTTACTAAATAAAAAAATTGAATACTTTATTTCATAAAATTTGGGGTATTACAATCTCCCTCCTTATGAAATTCCGTCCCCGAAATTTACGTACCTGGTATTTCAAGAGTTGAGAATAACTTTCTTTCATTTCAGATTCCATCTTCCCTGTCCTCATGATTTCTCCATTGCTCATCTCCTGTATTTCAGATATCATTCTAGAATACAACTTCAAAACAAGGGTTAATTGAACAAATTAACATATCACATAATATCCACATATTATGACTGACCAACAAATAAGCTTAGGTAGGACACACTAGCGAAGGATTTACTCATCTCTCCCTTCCTAGTTCTATTCCCCGATCTCCGCCAGAGACCATATCCCTAAGCTCTGAGACCAAATGTGACTCATGTCCCAACCGTGGACAACACCTCACAGTGGTACCTATCAGTTTGCCACTGCAGAACGACGTCCCCTACGGAGAGTCTGGCTTCGGTGCATCCCCCATCAACAGGAATTCACCAGCGAGAGGCTCGGGGCTCTTTACTTATAGCTCTAATACCAAATGTGACGACCTCAAAATAGGTCCAATCTATCCAACCTATTCTGAGTCGCCAAATACATGGTATATAAAACAACTACAACTTTATTACAACAATTGTCGTGCAAAATATAATAAAATATATGCTGTGAGTTTGGATACAAATATATAACAACTGTGACTCTTATCCCAACCTTGGATAACACGTCACAATGACACCTTACATAAAGGTATAGTCAAAAACTGTTTTAGAAATTAGAATCTTTGGGAAGTGCTCAAGGAAACCTTCGTATATGGGAGGCCATGCGTCTAGGTTATAATAGATATCATATGGTCACAGAATTATCCTTGGTTGACCCAATAGACCCCAAAGAAAAACGAGAAGATTACTATGATATTATTTCCAATGGTGAGTCTTCTCTTGACATATCATTATCTCCACTGTCTCTAATTAAGAATTATACTTCAAACAAACCCCAAGATTATATAGGTAGTGCTCATAAATATACTCAACAAGTGGATATGCACAACCCAGTCTTATGATGACACGAGGTTGTATGTCATTAGCCATCTTGTATGATAGTGGCAAAACACCCTTCCAACGTTGGGTTTGCCTCACCCTATTTTATTCACCAAATATAACTACTAAATGATGACCACCGTTCTATTCTCCTGTTACCCCCGCTCGACCCAGCTACACTCTTATTACCTGAAAGGAATTGTGAAACAGAAGGGTGAGCACAACTAGCCCAGTAAAGAATATTATGACTAAAGATAATTAAATTATCAATAGCCTTCATCAGTAATAAATTAGAGATTTAGAACATATGGTAGATGATAAAACTTTTAAACCATAGTTGCAGCGGAACAATCAATCTATTAGAAGAGTAAAATAGACTATAAAGTCTATTATCTTTTCCATGTTAAAAGTCCACCAACAATGTTTTATCCTTGTAATATAAATCAACAGTTCCTTTCCAAAATCATATGAATAACTCATACTCATAATTATGATTCTAAATTCCTATTCTCATCCAGGAAGAAGATAATTTTCATCACCTGTCTTTACCTGAAACATCAAAGATCATGGTTATACCAAATCACAATTCCTGTTTATAATCATACTAACAATTTTATCTTTGTACTACGGCCAAAGATATTCATCAACAGACCATCTTTGCACTACAGGCCAAAGATATTCCTCAACAATTCATATTTGCACTACAGGCCAAATATATTCATCAACAGTTCATATTTGCACTACAGGCCAAATATATTCATCAACAATTCATATTTGCAACAGGCCAAATATATTAATATCTCAAAGAAATATATAATCATTTCAGAATTTATATAAATAATAATTATAACCGTGTTGATCATTTCACCTTTTCACTTAAGCTAAAGATATTCAATCATAAATTCAATGGTCATGATCATACCAGTCAACAATTCAACTTTGCACTACTGGCCAAGAGAACCCATAGTCATGATCATACCAAAAATCTACACATCTTTACACTCAAGTCAAAGAGAAATATCGTCATTAAGGTTATAAAAATGTAATATATGATAATAAAAATAATATAATAACACATATATATTTAATCTCAAGAGTAAGATTCATAAATCAACGATAATTTGGTTAGAAAAAGAAACCAATTTTGTCATGAATAATAACTCGTGAATAGTAACCCATGAATAGTAACTTCGTGAATAGTAACTCATGAATAGTAACTCGTGAATAGTAACTCATGAATAGTAACTCATGAATACTAAACCCGACACAAAAGGTAGAAATTCCATAATAAAATTCATACCAATATTTCGGTATAATGATATTGAAATAACATTTCTTAAACTTATAAATAATTTATTTTAATTATTTTACACTTTACTAAATAATGCATTTAATCATCCTAAAATTCTAAACTCATAAGATTTCATCACCAATAACCAAAACCCTCATCAAAAATCTGCATATACCTCATATAGGATTCTCAAGCCATAAAATCCTATTTTCTAATTTTCTTCCTTCACATAACATATCTAATTCATTTACTCATAACTAGTCCATTTTCATGAAAAATACCAAATCAGTTCCAAAAATATTTCTTTTCTGGGATTTAGCATAATATAGTCACATATTGAACATATATTTTTCGCAGAATTTTTAAAATTCATTTACTTTTTTTCATATGGTCAAAACTGCCGAATATTTAAACATTTATCATAAATTGTAATTTTATCCAAAAATTTCAAAATTTACAGAGTATACTTCTATCATATACATGTACTCCCAATAAAATTTTACCAATTTTGGAGTTAACCACAAGGAGTTATAAGCGGTTACTTTTAAAATAGTCTTTTCTCATAAAATTCACAACTCTTAATCTATTCATCCAAAAATCGCCATTTTTTGGAAATAATCAAGAAAACTCATCAAATTATCATTTCAAGTTTTTCCAGAATTTTTGAAGGTCAGAAAAATTATGAAAAAGAAACACATAGCAACCCTTAAAATCCCTTAATACACCTTACCTCAAAAAAGCAGCACTTTTGACTGGATATCGGATATGACGCTGAAGGAAACATGCACTGATGAATAGCAACTCACCAAGTATCTAAATACTCACAAAATACACTCGATAATCTATAGAGAAAAAGAGAGAAAACTTATGAATTCTGGTGTGATTTTCAATTCTAACTTAACCTTCTATTTATAGGAAAATGATAGCACGCCGAAGCAGACTTGACCTGCTACCTGATGGCTTTACCTGCTACTATTCCACCCACCAAAAATCAGTCATCTTCCCCAACAACCAAAAGTGGGGCCCACCCATTTCTAGAATTTTCCACCAAAATCATTTATAAACCTAATTTCTGAATCAGCCGCCTCTTAAAATTCATAACAAATCATTTGTTCATTTTTAACGGTTCAAAATTTATGAACATATACTCAACTTATATATGTATAACATATACAAAAATCACAACGATCCAACGGTCAGATTAAAAATTATAACTAACACAATAAAGTTGTATGAACACTGATTTGATCTTTTAATACCTCCAATTTGACAAAATACTGATAAAATACCTCAACATTAATTCCTTCATTTAACCACATAAATAAATCCATCATTTATATCCACATCTAATAAATATTTCCTTATCATATAAATCAATAATTAATTATTCACAAATAATATTACAGAATCGCAGTTATGACAACCAGGCAGTTCCCAGGAAAGAGGGGGCTTTCCGATAAGGATTTCTCCTTACTAACGCACAATTAGGTGACCAAACCTCTCCTTGACAGAACTTTCTAGACATTGCCAATAATGTTATCTAATAATATTATTCAAATAATATGAATTATTGATCTGATAATGGAGATACCGTGCAGTGATAATTATTGAAACAACAATAATATAAAATATCAACGCAACAATTATCGATTCAATAAAATAAAATATTGAACAGTAATTACTGTAACAATTATTGAGTAGTGCCTTCTTACGTAAGAATCAATATTTTCAAAAATACTGTGCAAAATTATGTGCTACTGTGCAACAACGCGTATTACTGTATTTTAACCACCGGTCTTAACGGTAACAACTATGCCGTTATTTATAAAAACTCAAACTTTGTCATTTTATTCATCCGACAGTTATCTGTTATGGGACCCACAAATAGCTGCGCCGTCGTACGAATATTCCCCGACGGAAAGAATATTCCACGACCAAACGAATACCCTGATAAATGCATATTTTATAACCACTTGCGTATTTTGAAAATTTTCATATATTACTCTTAACTTGTTATCAATATAACCATTTACTAAATAGAAAAATTGAATACTTTATTTCATAAAATTTGGGGTATTACAATCTCCCCTCCTTATGAAATTCCGTCCCCGAAATTTACGTACCTGGTATTTCAAGAGTTGAGAATAACTTTCTTTCATTTCAGATTCCATCTTTCCTGTCCTCATGATTTCTCCATTGCTCATCTCCTGTATTTCAGATATCATTCTAGAATACAACTTCAAAACAAGGGTTAATTGAACAAATTAACATATCACATAATATCCACATATTATGACTGACCAACAATTAAGCTTAGGTAGGACACACTAGCGAAGGATTTACTCATCTCTCCCTTCCTAGTTCTATTCCCTGATCTCCGCCAGAGACCATATCCCTAAGCTCTGATACCAAATGTGACTCATGTCCCAACCGTGGACAACACCTCACAGTGGTACCTATCAGTTTGCCACTGCAGAACGGCGTCCCCTACGGAGAGTCTGGCTTCGGTGCATCCCCCATCAACAGGAAGTCACCAGCGAAAGGCTCGGGGCTCTTTACTTATAGCTCTTATACCATATGTGACGACCCCAAAATAGGTCCAATCTATCCAACCTATTCTGAGTCGCCAAATACATGGTATATAAAACAACTACAACTTTATTACAACAATTGTCGTGCAAAATATAATAACATATATGCTGTGAGTTTGGATACAAATATATAACAACTGTGACTCTTATCCCAACCTTGGATAACACGTCACAATGACACCTTACATAAAGGTATAGTCAAAAACTGTTTTAGAAATTAGAATCTTTGGGAAGTGCTCAAGGAAAGCTTCGTATATGGGAGGCCATGCGTCTAGGTTATAATAGATATCATATGGTCACAGAATTATACTTGGTTGACCCAATAGACCCCAAAGAAAAATGAGAACATTACTATGATATTATTTCCAATGGTGGTCTTCTCTTGACATATCATTATCTCCACTGTCTCTAATTAAGAATTATACTTCAAACAAACCCCAAGATTATATAGGTAGTGCTCATAAATATACTCAACAAGTGGATGTGCACAACCCTGTCTTATGATGACACGAGGTTGTATGTCATTAGCCATCTTGTATGATAGTGGCAAAACACCCTTCCAACGTTGGGTTTCCCTCACCCTATTTGATTCACCAAATATAACTACTAAATGATGACCACCGTTCTATTCTCATGTTACCCCCGCTCGACCCAGCTACACTCTTATTACCTGAAAGGAATTGTGAAACAGAAGGGTGAGCACAACTAGCCCAGTAAAGAATATTATGACTAAAGATAATTAAATTATCAATAGCCTTCATCAGTAATAAATTAGAGATTTAGAACATATGGTAGATGATAAAACTTTTCAACCATAGTTGCAGCGGAACAATCAATCCATTAGAAGAGTAAAATAGACTATAAAGTCTATTATCTTTTCCATGTTAAAAGTCCACCAACAATGTTTTATCCTTGTAATATAAATCAACAGTTCCTTTCCAAAATCATATGAATAACTCATACTCATAATTATGATTCTAAATTCCTATTCTCATCCAGGACGAAGATAATTTTTATCACCTGTCTTTAGCTGAAACATCAAAGATCATGGTTATACCAAATCATAATTCCTGTTTATAATCATACTAACAATTTTATCTTTGTACTACGGCCAAAGATATTCATCAACAGACCATATTTGCACTACAGGCCAAAGATATTCCTCAATAATTCATATTTGCACTACAGGCCAAATATATTCATCAACAGTTCATATTTGCACTACAGGCCAAATATATTCATCAATAATTCATATTTGCAACAGGCCAAATAAATTAATATCTCAAAGAAATATATAATCAATTCAGAATTTATATAAATAATAATTATAACCATGTTGATCATTTCACCTTTTCACTTAAGCTAAAGATATTCAATCATAAATTCAATGGTCATGATCATACCAGTCAACAATTCAACTTTGCACTACTGGCCAAGAGAACCCATAGTCATGATCATACCAAAAATCTACCCATCTTTACACTCAAGTTAAAGAGAAATATCATCATTAAGGTTATAAAAATGTAATATATGATAATAAAAATAATATAATAACACATATATATTTAATCTCAAGAGTAAGATTCATAAATCAACGATAATTTGGTTAGAAAAAGAAACCAATTTTGTCATGAATAATAACTCGTGAATAGTAACCCATGAATAGTAACTTCGTGAATAGTAACTCATGAATACTAAACCCGACACAAAAAGGTAGAAATTCCATAATAAAATTCATACTAATATTTCGGTATTATGATATTGAAATAACATTTCTTAAACTTATAAATAATTTATTTTAATTATTTTACACTTTACTAAATAATGCATTTAATCATCATAAAATTCTAAACTCATAAGATTTCATCACCAATAACCAAAACCCTCATCAAAAATCTGCATATACCTCATATAGGATTCTCAAGCCATAAAATCTTATTTTCTAATTTTCTTCCTTCACATAACATATTTAATTCATTTACTCATAACTAGTCCATTTCCATGAAAAATACCAAATCAGTTCCAAAAATATTTCTTTTCTGGGATTTAGCATAATATAGTCACATATTGAACATATATTTTTTGCAGAATTTTTAAAATTCATTTACTATTTTTCATATGGTCAAAACTGCCGAATATTTAAACATTTATCATAAATTGTAATTTTATCCAAAAATTTCAAAATTTACAGAGTATACTTCTATCATATACATGTACTCCCAATAAAAATTTTACCAATTTTGGAGTTAACCACAAGGAGTTATAAGCGGTTACTTTTAAAATAGTCTTTTCTCATAAAATTCACAACTCTTAATCTATTCATCCAAAAATCACCATTTTTTGGAAATAATCAAGAAAACTCATCAAATTATCATTTCAAGTTTTTCCAGAATTTTTGAAGGTCAGAAAAATTATGAAACTGAAACACATAACAACCCTTAAAATCCCTTAATATCCCTTACCTCAAAAAAGCAGCACTTTTGACTGGATATCGGATATGACGCTGAAGGAAACATGCACTGATGAATAACAACTCACCAAGTATCTAAATACTCACAAAATACACTCGATAATCTATAGAGAAAAAGAGAGAAAACTTATAAATTCTGGTGTGATTTTCAATTCTAACTTAACCTTCTATTTATAGGAAAATGATAGCACGCCGAAGCAGACTTGACCTGCTACCTGATGGCTTTACCTGCTACTATTCCACCCACCAAAAATCAGTCATCTTCCCCAACAACCAAAAGTGGGGCCCACCCATTTCTAGAATTTTCCACCAAAATCATTTATAAACCTAATTTCTGAATCAGCCGCCTCTTAAAATTCATAACAAATCATTTGTTCATTTTTAACGGTTCAAAATTATGAACATATACTCAACTTATATATGTATAACATATACAAAAATCACAACCATCCAACGGTCAGATTAAAAATTATAACTCACACAATAAAGTTGTATGAACACTGATTTGATCTTTTAATACCTCCAATTCGACAAAATACTGATAAAATACCTCAACATTAATTCCTTCATTTAACCACATAAATAAATCCATCATTTATATCACAGAATTATCCTTGGTTGACCCAATAGACCCCAAAGAAAAACGAGAAGATTACTATGATATTATTTCCAATGGTGAGTCTTCTCTTGACATATCATTATCTCCACTGTCTCTAATTAAGAATTATACTTCAAATAAACACCAAGATTATATAGGTAGTGCTCATAAATATACTCAGCAAGTGGATGTGCACAACCTTGTCTTATGATGACACGAGGTTGTATGTCATTAGCCATCTTGTATGATAGTGGCAAAACACCCTTCCAACGTTGGGTTTGCCTCACCCTATTTGATTCCCCAAATATAACTACTAAATGATGACCACCGTTCTATTCTCTTGTTACCCCCGCTCGACCCAGCTACACTCTTATTACCTGAAAGGAATTGTGAAACAGAAGGGTGAGCACAACTAGCCCAGTAAAGAATATTATGACTAAAGATAATTAAATTATCAATAGCCTTCATCAGTAATAAATTAGAGATTTAGAACATATGGTAGATGATAAAACTTTTCAACCATAGTTGCAGCGGAACGATCAATCCATTAGAAGAGTCAAATAGACCATAAAGTCTATTATCTTTTCCATGTTAAATGTCCACCAACAATGTTTTATCCTTGTAATATAAATCAACAGTTCCTTTCCAAAATCATATGAATAACTCATAATCATAATTATGATTCTAAATTCCTATTCTCATCCAGGACGAAGATAATTTTCATCACCTGTCTTTACCTGAAACATCAAAGATCATGGTTATACCAAATCACAGTTCCTGTTTATAATCATACTAACAATTTTATCTTTGCACTACGGCCAAAGATATGCATCAACAGACCATCTTTGCACTACAGGCCAAAGATATTCCTCAATAATTCATATTTGCACTACAGGCCAAATATATTCATCAACAGTTCGTATTTGCACTACAGGCCAAATATATTCATCAACAATTCATATTTGCAACAGGCCAAATATATTATTATCTCAAAGAAATATATAATCATTTCAGAATTTATATAAATAATAATTATAACCATGTTGAGCATTTCACCTTTTCACTTAAGCTAAAGATATTCAATCATAAATTCAATGGTCATGATCATACCAGTCAACAATTCAACTTTGCACTACTGGCCAAGAGAACCTATAGTCATGATCATACCAAAAATCTACCCATCTTTACACTCAAGTCAAAGAGAAATATCATCATTAAGGTTATAAAAATGTAATATATGATAATAAAAACAATATAATCAACATATAGATTTAATCTCAAGAGTAAGATTCATAAATCAACGATAATTTGGTTTGAAATAGAAACCAATTTTGTCATGAATAATAACTCGTGAATAGTAACCCATGAATAGTAACTTCGTGAATAGTAACTCATGAATAGTAACTCGTGAATAGTAACTCATGAATACTAAACTCGACACAAAAAAGTAGAAATTCTATAATAAAATTCATACCAATATTTCGGTATAATGATATTGAAATAACATTTCTTAAACTTATAAACAATTTATTTTAATTGTTTACACTTTACTAAATAATGCATTTAATCATCCTAAAATTCCAAACTCATAAGATTTCATCACCAATAACCAAAACCCTCATCGAAAATCTGCATATACCTCATATAGGATTCTCAAGCCATAAAATCCTATTTTCCAATTTTTTTCCTCCATATAACATATTTAATTCATTTACTCATAACTAGTCCATTTTCATGAAAAATACCAAATCAGTTCCAAAAATATTTCTTTTCTGAGATTTAGCATAATATAGTCCCATATTGAACATATATTTTTTGTAGAATTTTTAAAATTCATTTACTATTTTTCATATGGTCAAAACCGCCGAATATTTAAACATTTATCATAAATTGTAATTTTATCTAAAAATTCCAAAATTTACAGAGTATACTTCTATCATATACATGTACTCCCAATAAAAATTTCACTAATTTTGGAGTTATCCACAAGGAGTTATAAGTGGTTACTTTTAAAATAGTCTTTTCTCATAAAATTCACAACTCTTAATCTATTCATCCAAAAATCACCATTTTTTGGACATAATCAAGAAAATTCATCAAATTATCATTTCAAATTTTTCCAGAATTTTTGAAGGTCAGAAAAATTATGAAACTGAAACACATAACAACCCTTAAAATCACTTAAAATCCCTTATTTCAAAAGAGCAACACTTCTGACTGGATATCGGATATGACGCTGAAAGAAACATGCACTGATGAATAGCAACTCACCAAGTATCTAAATACTCACAAAATACACTCGATAATCTAGAGAGAAGAAGAGAGAAAACTTATGAATTCTGGTGTGATTTTCAATTCTAACATAGCCCTCTATTTATAGGAAAATGTTAGCACGCCGAAGCAGACTTGACCTGCTACCTGATGGCTTTACCTGCTACTATTCTACCCACCAAAAATTAGCCATCTTCCCCAACAACCAAAAGTGGGGCCCACCCATTTCTAGAATTTTCCACCAAAATCATTTATAAACCTAATTTCTGAATCAGCTGCCTCTTAAAATTCATAACAAATCATTCGTTCATTTTTAACGGTTCAAAATTTATAAACATATACTCAACTTATATATGTATAACATATACAAAAATCACAACGATCCAACGGTCAGATTAAAAATTATAACTCACACAATAAAGCTGTAAGAACACTGATTTGATCTTTTAATACATCTAATTCGACAAAATACTGATAAAATACCTCAACATTAATTCCTTCATTTAACCACATAAATAAATCCATCATTTATATCCACATCAAATAAAAATTTCCTTATCATATAAATCAATAATTAATTATTCACAAATAATATTACAGAATTACAATTATGACAACCAGGTAGTTCCTAGGAAAGAGGGGGCTTTTCGATAACGATTTCTCCTTACTGGCGCGCAATTAGGTGACCAAACCTCGCATTGACAGAACTTTATAGACATTGCCAATAATGCTATCTAATGATATTATTCAAATAATATGAATTATTGATCTGATAATGGAGATAATGTGCAGTGATAATTATTGAAACAACAATATATAAAATATCAACGTAGTAATTATTGATTCAATAAATTAAAATATTGAACAGTAATTACTGTAACAATTATTGAGTAGTGCCTTCTTACGTAAGAATCAATAATTCAAAAATACGGTGCAAAACCGTGTGCTACTGTGAAACAACGCGTATTACTGTATTTTAAACACCGGGTATTCCAACAGTCTTAACGGTAACAACTACGCTGTTATTTATAAAAACTCAAACTTTATCGTTTTCTTCATTCCACAGTTATCCGTTATGGGACCCAGAAATAGCTGCGCCGTCGTACGAATATTCTCCGACAGAAAGAATATTTCACGACCAAACGAATACCCCGATAAATTAATATTTTATAACCACTTGCGTATTGTGAAAAATTTCATATATTACCCTTAACTTGTTATCAATTTAACCATTTACTAAATAGAAAAATAGAATACTTTATTTCATAAAATTCGGGGTCTTACACCACATCCTTAGACTGAACAACATCTTGCACGGTCATATTGAAAGTTCTTGTAGTAGGTCAGCTTGACTATGCTGGTCCAGTGATAGTCAATGCACTACCACTGTTGTTGTTTCCCTTTCCTCCACTTTCACTCCCCGCTGGATTTTTAGGAAAATCATGAACCATGTGATCTTTTGAACCGCAGGTAAAACATGCTCCTTTCTTTGGGCTAAAATAGTTCAGTGCAATGTGTCCCTCCTGACCACAGTTGAAACACACCTGCTTTCCCTTTAAACATTCCCCAATATGGTTCTTTCCACAAGTAGCACAAGCTTCAAACTTTTTCTTTTGCTGACTTCCTTGTTGTCCTCTCGTAGTCGAATTCTCATTCCACTTCCTCTTCTGATTGTTACTTCCCAAGTTACTTCCACCAGCCTTATTTTCATTATCATTCTTTCTCTTCTTCTGTTCTTGATTGTACTTGGTCAAGGCATCGCTTCCACCTTATATGATAATTGCCTTTTCCAGTACAACCGCAAATGTATTTAAATGGAACATTGAAACCTTGCTATACACCCAGGGTTTCAATCCTTGTTCGAACCTTCTCACCTTACGCTCATCTGTATTGACTTGATAAGTGGCAAACCTTGCCAACTCGTTAAACTTCGCAACATATTCTGGCACCGTCATGGTTCCATGCTTCAACTCCAGAAATTACACTTCCAACTGATTCCGAGAACTCGCTGGAAATTACATTTCGAAAAACATCTTAAATCTACCCTACATTTTCATTCCTTGTCCCCCACGAATCTTATTTGCTTGCCACCAGTAGCTAGCTTCAGACTTCAACATGAATGTTGCGAATGCAGTCTTCTGATCTTCCTTAACTCTAACAAAATCAAACACTTTCTCCATTTCCATGATCCAGGTTTGGGCTTCCACTGGATTCATAGACCCTTGAAATTCTGGCAGTCTAACTGATTTGAATTCCTTGAAGGTCATAACTTGAGCTTGCGGTTGATTCGCAAGTGCTCCTGTCAACAAAGTCACCAACTACTAAACCGGGTTAGAATTGGCCTCATTGTTATTGTTAGTAGACCCCTCAGGAGGTGGTCGTTGACATAGTTGTCTTCTTGTAGGAGGCATTTTCTGTTAAAATATACGGTTATTAGTTCATTTATTCAATTCCCTGAATATTTTAAAGTTCAACTTTAAACATTCTAAGATTAAAGATATAACACATAACATTTTAAATAACTTTGATATTTTATTCATTCATAATACTTTAAAACATATAAAAGATAGCATATCTGCTATTAACATAAATTTTCCTAAACTAAACAAGTTTTAGGATTACATACTCATACTACCCCTTTATTTATCTCAAAATAAGGGATTTAAAACTTTACTTATTAACATAAATAACCACATATTATTATAACTCTTATTTTTTATCTATGCATATTAAGACGTCGTAAGGCTTCTCTACGCTCCTCCTCCACGATGCGATATGCCGTCCTACGATCCATCACGAACCATAACGAGTCTTCAAATTGAGGCGGGTAATAAAAGACTCGATCCTGGGCCCTATCAATCGCAGAATTAAAGGCATGATCCATTTCTTTCAATTTGGGCTTCTTCACTTGGACTTTAGCCTCATCATGGTCTGCACGTTGAGTTGCCTTCATCCAAGCATCCTCTGCTCTTGCACGCTTAGTTGATTCCTCTTTGAAGTAATCTTTTAATTTCTCCATGTCAGTCTTCATCTTCTCGTTCACTGCCAACAGATCTTCATGCTGACCCTTAGTATGAACTAGGTCCCACTCTGTGTTTCAAAGTTTTGAGTCAAGTTCCTGAATCTCTACATCCTTTTGCTCCATCGCAGCGTGGTGCATCTCAATAGACTCCTTCAGTTCCTCTACATTATCCTGTAACTCTATGTTACGGTCTTACAAAGCATCATAAATGTAAGACCTCGAATTTTATGAAATGAAAGTATTCAATTTTCTTATAATTATTATTTTATTTCGTAAATGGTTAAATTGATAAAAGTTTAAAGTTAAGGGTGTTATGTGAAAATTTTGCAAAGTATGCAAGTTGTTATAAAATATTGTGAGTTATAATATTAATGATGAATAAGTTATGTTGATTAAAGATGAAATTGATAGTTCCATTGTGTTGGGATTATTAGTGTTATTGGAAATCGATAATTATTTCTATAATAATTGATGTCTGGAGGTTATATTGACCAATCGGGTAATTAATCGGATAAATGAGCAATTAATTGTTATTATTTCACATGCTTATAACTATTTGTTCACATGTGTGTACTATTGATTCACATTCTTATACTATTAGGGGTGGTGGTGCAAGATTGATAATACTTGCATGAATAAGTTAAAAATAGAGGTATAGATGGAGGTACTATACTGTAATTGTTTTTATCACATGATTAGAACTATCGAGTCACATGATTTACTATTGATTCTCATTATTTACTATTAGGGGGGTGGTGCAAGTTTGATAATACTTGTAGGACTAAATTAAAAGTGAAGAAAAAGAGGAAGGTATTATACTGTAATATTTCGAGCCCCAAAACGTGCAATTATCGAAACTATATTTTCTTATAAATAGAATGTGACACCCCCAAAACAGGTATACAACACCCATTCTGAGTCGTCAAAATACATGGTACAGAAACAACTACAACTTTATTAATACAACATAAAAACTGTGAGTTTAAATACAAATATTGTCATCTAGACAATATCCACACTCAAATAAGTCCTCAGTTCAATTATTGATACATTATTTTACAAAAATGGTGAGGACTACTAAAATAACTTCTAGAACCATCATTCCATATCCCGACTAGTACTCGCTACATTCTCGCCTCCTGAGAAGAAAAATGGAACAAAAAGGAAAAGGGTGAGCTCAACTAGCCCAGTAATGAACATTATGACTAGATAATACAGAACAAATTATCGTTAGTCTTCAATAGGGAAAAATCTAATAGAATACAATAGACAACAAGTTTTAAATCAATATTCGCAGCGGAAATAATAATTCATTAGAAGAGTTAAGTAGAGAATGAAATCTACTATCTTCTATATATGAATTTAAAAGTTCATCGTCTACCTTTTATCCCTGTAACATCAATCAATATATATCTGGAATCAAATATTCATCTTTGCACTACAGGGCAAAGATATTCATCAGTTGGTCATGTTCATCTAAACACCTGTTCATCTTTGCACTACAGGCCATAGATATTCATCAGAAATCATTCATCTTTGCACTACAGGCCAAAGATATTCAGTAATATCATCATTTAGGACTGAAGAAGATGAAAAATATTTTAAAGAAAACGAATTCAGTGAAACAAAAGAACAAGTATTAAGGACTCATACTTTAAATAACCCAAGCTTGAAAATACTTCATAAATAACCAAAGTGGAGTAAAATTCAAATATGAAGACCAAAACATAGATCCAATCAAAGATAGGAACTATAACAGACAATCTTGGACATAGAAAAGAAAATTTAATTTTTCTGTGAATAGTGTTGTATTCGTGAATAATACCGTATACGTGAATAGTGTTGTATACGTGAATAGTAACTCTAACACCAAAAGATAGAAATTTCACAAAAAAATATCATCATGCTTCGTGAATAGTACTCATGAATAGTAACTCGTGAATAGTAACTCGTGAATAGTAACTCTTGAATAGTAACTATAATCAAATAAACGGGCATTTTACAGGCTATAATCAAATTTCAGTCAATAAATGGGCCCACAGACATGTTTAACATATTTTAAACAACTTTTGCAACAAAAATACTCTTCCTCCTCATATACTCATATATCCCACATTTATTGTAAAAATATCATCATTATTATATTATAATAATATAATAAAATATTATTTTATCAGAAAAGATAAAATATCGATTTTCAACAATTGTCACTTTAAAATTTTTCTCCATCTATATCCACATAAAATGAATATTTTCCTCATCATATAAATTAACTAATCATATAAATCAATAATTAATTATTCACAAATAATATTATAGAATCACAATACTGACAACCAGGCAGTTCCCAGGAAAGAGGGGGCTTTCCAATAAGGATTTCTCCTTACTGGCGCACAATTAGGTGACCAAACCTCTCCTTAGAGAGAACTTTCTAGATATTGCCAATAATGTTTTCTAATAATATTATTCAGATAATATGAATTATTGCTTCGATAACAGAAAATACTGTGTAGTGACAATTATTGAAACAACAGTAATATAAAATATCAACGTAGCAATTATTGAGTCAATAAAATAAAATACTGAACAGTAACTACTGTAACAATTATTGAGTAGTGCCTTCTTACATAAGAATCAATAATTGGTGCAATATCGTGTGCTACTGTGCAATAATGCGTATTACTGTGTTTTAACCAACAGTGTTAACGATAACAACTACGCCGTTATTTATAAACAACTTATACTTGTCATTTTCTTCATCCAATCGCTTTCCGTTATGGGGCCCACACAAGGCTGCGCCGTCGTACGAATATTCCCCGACAGCAAGAATATTGCACGACCAAACGAATATTCTCCGACAACAATGAGTATTTTATAACCATCTGCTTGTTTTAAAATATTTGCGCATTTTACCCATAACTAACCACATTAATCAATTTAACCCTTACTATTTCAAAATAATAAATAGAGGAAATTAAATTTCATTTATAAAAAGTTGGGGTCTTACATAGAAGCTCATTCTTCCTTTATTTCTCACCAATTCACTAAAGCTATAAAGAAATTATTATAGAGAGAAATTATAGAGAGAAAAGAGAAGAGAAGTCTGCTATCTCACTATTCTAGTATCCAATTTTTCTAAGGTAAGGGATATTATTTGTTGTACTCATAGGGAGTATTATTTCTTTATTATCCATGAAGAGAACTTATGTTATTTCATTCTTTATTATTCTGTTGGAATAACCTGTATATGCGGGGTACCCTATACTTGGTGAAAATTTTCTGTTATTCTATTTTTTATTATTCTGTTGGAATATCCTGTCTGTGCGTTTTACGTCGGGCCTAGTTTCGTCTTTACTATTCTACTGGAATATCCTGTCTGTGCGTTTTTCGCCGAACCTGGTTCTGTCTTCACTATTCTGCTGGAATATCCTGTCTGTACGTTTTACGTCGGACCTGGTTCCGTATTTATTATTCAATTGGGAATAACCTGTTAGTGCGGTTTCTATCGCATACATGGTGAATCCTTCTATTATTCTATTCTTTATTATTCTGTTGGAATACTCTATCTATGTGGATTACCACATGCATGGTGAACGATCCTTTGTATTTCATTCCTTGTTAAATTGTGGAAATGACCTGTTTACGTGGATTATGATGAAAGTCATAAAAAAAGAATTGGACTAATGAAAATCATGGGTATATGTGGTATTAGTAAGTGTTATGATGAGTTATGTTGGTTATTATGTGAAAACATGAATGTTTCTTAGAAATCACAAAGGGTTAAAAAATTAAATTTTGGTAAAAATGGAACATGGAATTCAATTGACCATATCTCCTATTATATTTCGAATTTTTGAGTGTAGTCAAGTTCTAGAGTTAGGTCTATGAGTTTTGTAACTTATCCAAGTGAAATCACTAGAAAAGGTGCTGTAGATTTTTGTGTGGACTGATTTTAGCAAAGTACGAAAAACTACAAAATATAAAAGAGGCTGCCACGATTTTAAAATGGCTGTTTCGGCCACTTAATTTTTGAGAAAAATTCTAGCCTTTTGGGACATGAATGTATATGATATAAAGTACCTCCTGTCCAAAAATGAGCTCATTCTGACTTAAAATGAGCAAGTTATGATCATTTCAATATTTAGGTTTTTTCGACGAAAAACGCTATAACCGGAGTTCTATAACTCCGATGACCATGAAATTTAAACTGGAAGCTGACGTTAACATGTGTAAGATCCTGCCAAGATTTGGGTATTTCTTGAGTTAACCGTGATGTAGCTAATTTCTTAAGAAATTAATTAGAAATTGATTTTTGAAAAATAGTAAATGAATTTTAAAAATGTCAAGAAAAATATATGTTTAATATGGGACTATATTATGCTAAATCCCAGAAAAGAAAATTTTTTGGGACTGATTTGGTATTTTTCATGAAAATAGTTTAGCTACAAACATATGAGTTAAATATGTTATGTAGAGTTGAAGAATTGGTAAATAGGATTTTATGGCTTGGAAATCCTATATAAGGTATATGAAGATTTTTGATGAGTAATTTGATTATTGGTGATGAAATCTTATGTGTATGACATTTTTGAATGATTAAATGCATTATTTGGAAAAGTGTAAACAATTAAATGTAATTGTTTATAAGTTTAAGAAGTGATTAAAATATTGTTATAATATTAACAGTATTAGATTATGATTTTATTAAGTGATTGATAATGTCTGGATAAATTTAAAGTCTTTAATATTTATCCTTGATTTTGTTTGATTAATTCTTATAATATTGTCATCA
Source organism: Panax japonicus (assembly GCA_020205505.1). Lineage (NCBI taxonomy): Eukaryota > Viridiplantae > Streptophyta > Magnoliopsida > Apiales > Araliaceae > Panax > Panax japonicus. The sequence goes on from CM035096.1 coordinate 46,351,583, forward strand.
TCCTCATATTTATATTATGTTGAAAGTAATATGTGGGCTGTAGTGCATAGATTGACTTGGTATGATTATGACCAGGGATTATTCGGTATAATCATGACCGTAATATTGCAAATGATGTGGAAAAAGTCGTCATTCGCCCGTAGTGCATTGATGGACAATTTTGGTATGATTATGACTCTGGATTCTCTTCGGCCAAGGGTGCAAAGATGAATTATTTTATAGCATGATCTGGACCGTTGATAAAAACACGATTATATTTGGCCCGTAGTGCATGGATAATTTGTGGTTGTGATACTAATGAAAAAGTCCTCATTGGCCCGTAGTGTATTGATGGACAGTTTTTGGTATGATTATGGCTATGGATTCTCTTCGGCCAAGGGTGCAAAGATGAATTGTTTTATGGTATGATCAGGACCGTTGATAAAAACACGATTATCTTTGGCCCGTAGTGCATGGATAATTTGTGGTTGTGATATTAATGAAAAAGTCCTCATCGGCCCGTAGTGCATTGATGGACAGTTTTTGGTATGATTATAGCTATGGATTCTCTTCGTCCAAGGGTGCAAAGATGAATTGTTTTATGGCATGATCAGGACCGTTGATGAAAACACGGTTATCTTGACCGTAGTTCATGGATAATTTGTGGTCGTGATAATAATAAATATCCTTGGCCTGTAGTGCAAGGATGATTCGATGATGTGGATTAATTATTGAGCTGAGTCTCAGCGATGAAAGTGATGAAAAACCTTTTAAATCATATAAGATAATAGATTTTATTCTCTACTTGACTCTTTTAATGGATTGCTTGTTCCGCTGCAGTTAAACTTGATGTTTGTTATATTGTATCAGTTTAACACTGTTGAAGGCTAACAATAATTTATTCTGCATTATCTTAGTCATAATATTTTTTACTGGGCTAGTTGAGCTCATCCCTTTCTTTCACTGAGAAACTAGTCGGGGAACAGAGTGATGGTCCTAGATATTTTCATTAGTAGTCCTCACTATTCTGTGAAATAGTGTGATAATAAATGTAATGAGGACTTTATTTGAGTTTTTATACTCTCTACGAGATAATATTTGTATTAAAACTCTCAGCTATGTTTTATCGTATTATACACGACAGTTGTATTATTAAGTTTGTATTTGAATTTTTTACCATGTATCTGGCGACTCAAGATGGGTGATGTATACCTAATTTTGGGGGCGTCACAATACATTTCAGCCGATATGGAGTTTGGTGGAAACTCAACAAGATCCTCATCCTCCTCTATCTCCTCTGAACTATTCTCTTCGGGATCGGTCACAGGCTCATCCTCCTAAATCAACTGTTCCCGCACAACGTGAATATCCCGGGGTTCGTCATCTCTAGGTATTTGAGGTATCACCTCCCTAGTTGGACTGGATCCTCCTTTGTTAGACATCCTGACAACAAAATATTTTAAGTTTTACTTAACATTTTTTGATACTCGTGAGCACATAAGTTATTAACACATAGCACATAATGTCTTTTATTGTTTAACTTTAATGGATACCTTAATCCATTCCTTAAAACTCGATAAGAGTTGGACACCTCTTATGTTTTCTGTTTCCTTAAAGGTTACTTCCTAAGATTTCACCCCACCTAAGGTTCATAACCTAAAGCTTTGATACCAACCTGTTGTAACACCCGAGAATTTTGGATTTTGAATGAATTAAATTTTTATTTGATTATGTGGATTAAATGAATTTAATTGACTAATTATGTTAATAAGATATTTGAAGGTCGATTTATGACCTAGAATGTGTGGATGTGGTTAGTATTCTGGCTATGTGCTAGGATTAATTGTTTTGAATTATCAAGATGAAATAAATGTTTTCCGAGAAATTTTTTCGTAAAAACACTATTCATCTGATTTCGTTCGGAGCTTAGGTTTCAAATTCTAAGAAACGCGTAATGATAGAATATGAAGATATAATAGAATATCCGATGATATTCGGTTATCGTAAACGAAGTTTTTGCCTACAGACTTAAAACCTAAGGGTTAGTGAAAGAGATTTCCGAAAGGGAAAGGAAAGGCATATAATCATTTCGGTTATTATACGTATGAGATACAAGTAGTATACTAGTTCAAATACGAATATGGTATGAAGAATAGTACGACGTATAGAATACGATTAGTTATAATGGATTATGAGTTAAGGATTTTATATATTCCAATGGTACTTGGATTAATAGCAGGCCCAATTAATTATGGAATCAAGCCCAAGTTAAGGCCCAATGTTAAATTATGTCAATCCCAATCCACGAAGTCAAACTGCGGATCAAACCGACGGGTCACAGGATGGGTAAAACCCATGGGAAAACCCATGGAATGATCCATAGAGGGTGGGCCAGCCACTTGGCCACCAAGTAAAGTGATTACTTGGTGGCTAAGTTATTGAGGAGGTGGAATAGTAAGGAGGTGGCCTTTTTGACCATTTTCCCTCCATTTGAAATCCTATAAATTGGAAGCTTGGTTAATGTATTTTGTGTTTTGAAAATCTTGAACAAACCATATTGGGAGAGAGAAAAGCTACAAACAAGTAATCAACTTACTTCCAAGCAAAACATAAGAAGTTTACCAAGAACGCGAAGGACGACAAAGGTAATAGCTCGTAAACATTAATCTTTATCTTTTCTGATTTCTTTCTCGTAGAAGAATCGTATATTAGTGGAGCATGTTTAGTGAAGAGGAATAAGGATGACTATTAATAATGAAAACACTGATAAGTAATGATCGAATAGAAATCGTAAGTGTTTACGTAAGTTAAAATCGTAAAAAGTGATGGACATTAACTTAGTTGTAAATGGACGATTTGAAAACCACCATAGCTAGGGTATGTGCATATTATTTGGTTAAGATGTAGATGATGAACCAATGGAGTGTTCCATTTGGTTTGGCTTATAGAACACGAGTAACGAAGTTATGGCGAATTTTGCGAAAATAGACGCTAAACGTCGAAATCGTTGAAATCTCGGATTAAGAGTCAGAATTGCTGTGTGACTTGGAAACTTTGGTTTTCAATGTCAACACGTGAGATAGGTATTTAAGAGTCGTGGACGCAAGAATCGTCAAATTTAGACTTATAACGAAGAAAACAAGTATTGAACGCTCCAAAACGATAAACGAACACTCAAAATGAATCAAAAAGTGAATTCCGAGTTAACGGATTCAAAAATGTAAAATTCTTATATTAACACCTAAAGTATGTAATTTTTGAGTTGTGAGCTTTCGAATGAGCCAAATCGGATGTAAAATGAATAAGTTATGAAGCCAGGAAGTTCGTTGGAAAAACTAACTATCAAAACTTACTGATGCACGGGGGCGGCGCCACAGCGCCAACCCAATGTAATTTTGTCACGCCGTGGCACCAAGCATGGCCGAGGGAAACCAAAATTGTCTGGAGACTCACGCCGCAATGCGATATTTAGTGCAACTACTCGCGTCGCAGCGCTGAGTCCGGGCAAAACCCCTGGAGAGTGACGCCGCAGCGCCACTATACAAAAGAGATGTCGCGCCGCAGCGCTGACAGTGAGAAATAGTTGACCAAGTTAGGTTTTAGTTCTAAATTGAAGGTAAACCAATAGTAATACGTGAATGTACTTAATTTATATAATAAGGCTAACTTTAAATCACTTATAAGTGGTAATGTTAGAAGATTTAGTATGGTTTAATAAGAATTAAACGAAGAACACAAAAGTATAAACAAGTAAACCATGAATGATGTTCAACGTTGGTACTTCACCAATAATGATTGAATGTCGGTTAATAATGTAATAACGTTAACAAGCCGTAATGAAGTATAGTAAGTCAAATTGACTATATTAATGAAATAATTTCAAGTAAGACGTAGAAGAGAAAGAAGTTGGTTAAAACAAATAAAATAATTTTGTTTGGTAGCTAATTACAGTGTGCTATGTGAATATATCATGAAGATCCTGTAAAGACTAAGAATTGTTGAATAGTATATTCGAAGACGCTTGAAGGCAAGTTTTCTTAACGCTTGTCTAACCTCTGTGTTAGCCAAGCTTTCTATGATTCATGTTCTAAAATGTATGAATGGTTTTAAAGAAAGAGTCGATGTCTGTTTTAACTCGGATAGACTAGTCTTGAAGAATTGATTGATTTGTTTACAAGTCTTTCGATATAGAACTGTTAACACTATCCTATGCCAAGTATTTGGTATGGATGTAAAGGTAAGTTTGTATATGAACAAACAAAAGTATTTTGATTGATTATTCGATGGGCACACGAGGTTGCCAAAACTTAAACGTAAATAAGTTTAACGGAAGAGTGTTGATCAACATAGAGTACAATAGGCTGATCACCTAGAAGTGCTCGTAAGTAATGCCGGATGGATGGCCTTAGTTCCGCATGTCCTTTTCAAGAATGAAAATGAAAAGAGTATGCTCATAGTCTTTTGACCGATTCAGAATTCCTAAGCTATTATATATATACTTTCGAATCGTTGTTATGAAATGAGATGTACTAGTCAATGCTTTATGGTGATTCATAGCTATTTGTTCAATTATGGAAGATAATCATAAAATTCTCGATGTGATATTCATATGATCCTTTGTTATACTTGCTGAGCTAGGTATGCTCACTTCTTGCTCGAATTATATGATTGCAGCTAAAGCCGAACGAACTGAGAGTTCTAAGAGAGATAAAGGTAAGGCTTAGATGGATAATAATTATCTTGTAATAAACTAGAGTATTTGTATATAATATACTCATGAATAACAAAGAATGTATTCGGTTTATGAACCTGGGAAAGGATTTATTACTATTGTAATAAGAATATAGTAAGTACACTCATTTTGTTGATATCTCAATGGAATGACTGTATAAATTATAGTATCGTGTAGCACCATCTGTCGGGTTGGGAGATACCCGGATTTCGGGGCATCACGGGTTAGTATCAAGGCATTAGGTTATAAAAATTAAGGGGGGAAAGAACCTTAGGCTAATAACCTCGTTAGGAAAGGAAAGGTCCGAAGAAAGTTAACTCGAGTCAAATGAGTTAATAAGGTATTGAGGAAACTCAGTACCGAAAGATTTAAAAAATGGAAACCTAAATGAATTATTTATGATTTGTGCTAATAATATTGTGTATTATGTACTAATTAACTTGTTATGTGTTATTGTAGATGTCGATCGATAGCTTGATGTATAGAGATATACACGTGATGAGCGAGGAGTCCGTGAACAGAGTAGTGCCAATACCTATTCCTGTAGCGGAAATACCTTTTGTGATTCTAGAAGAATCAGAGCCCGAGGAGTATTTTTTAGAGGAGGACTATTCCGAGGAGACCATGGGATTGGAGTCATATTTGAATATGATGATAGATGTGGAGGATGATATAGAGGTAACATCGATTAATACGGTGATGCCTGCATTAAAGTCGACACCTAAAGATACAATAAGTGAAATGTATCTCTCAGTACTTGACCATAACGTGCAACCGTAATGTGCAACTACACAATATGGTGCAACACCAGAAAGAGGAGATCAATGATCTCTATGGGGCCAAGGAGTCTGCAGAAATAGACTATGAGATAGAGCGTGATGAGAAAGTGCTCATGATAGATAAGGCCAGAGACTATAAGAACGAGGTCGTAGAGCTTGGTAAAAAACTGGTTGAGAAAGACCAGAAGATAACACGAATGTCATATATAAATGACAGTGCGCACGAGGATTTCAAGCTGAAAATAGCTTGTTATTCAATTGAGTCGGGACAGACTCGATATACTAGAAGTCGAGATATTCTGTCGATTTTAGCAAACGAGAATCATGGGAATGCTGTTAAGTAGTATTAGAAGTTAGAACGGTAAATATTTTTGTGTAGTGATGTAAAACCCTCTTTTGTATACTTAAAGGGTAGTTTTTTTTTTTGTAAATCCCAATTTTTGTGAAAGTCTATCGCGGGATATAAATGTAATAGCTTTTGGCTATGGAAAGCAAATTATAAATAATTTGTGTCGACGTCGGGGTTTTTGGATGTCCCTTTTCGTTACTTGTTCTTTGGTGTTCTCGTTTTAGGTGAGATTTGTTTGAAAAAATAAGTGAAAAAGGTCCGACATGTATAATTTCGACGATGGGACTGTTAAGAGTCGCCAGTTGGTTTTTTAAATGGTTGTACCAACATAACTGAGAAAAGGTTTACACATTGACCCAGTGATGTCACACTAATATACAGGTCGGCAAAACCGAGATTCATTTAGGGTCCGGGGACTTGGTTATGCGGGGGGAAGGTGTTAGGCACCCCCCAACATTCGTGTTACCACGGTGACAGCATCTTTTCAAGAAACTATTATCTGAGTGTGTGTGTGTGTGGGTTAATGTGCTGTTGTATGAAAGTTATGCGAGGCCTCTTTCGAACCTATATACATAGGATTTGAATTTATGTAAAAATTCAGTTTTTAGCAAGATATGGCAATACTGTTTTATAAAAGAGGTTTTTCAAACCCTGCTGCTCAATAGGATTTAAGACCTTTTACACTCCCATTTTTATTAAGTGATCGGCTTGATTGATTTTATTTGACGAATGCGAATCATCCGTACGAAAATAATATATATATAAAATAATGCCGACTTCCTCGTGGGTATGGAAACCATCTGAGGAAATACAGACATCGCAGAATAATTTACAAGTTGCTTACAGCTGAAAATATCCATCACGGGAACCGAATCTAGATCCAATGAGATGAATCTGTGATCACATAGTTCCTAGGTGCACAGAATATTGCAATTTGTATAAAAGCAATAAGCAGGTATATATATAAAAGCGGTAAAAATATATATACAGACAGGATCACCAACCACGAAGCACCTCCATTGGGGATCAGAAATATAAATAAAGCTGTAGATACGGTCAACCGTCACGAAGGAAACTCCAGGCGGGACAGAATGTAAATAAAGCTGTAAATGCGGTCAACTGCCACGAAGTAAACTCCAGGCAGGACGAAATGTAAAGAAAGCTTGTAAAAACTATCAACTGCCATGAAGGGAACTCCAGGCAAGACAAAACAAATATATATATATATATATATATATATATATATATATATATATATATATATATATATATATATATATATATATAAAAGCGAGTAAACGCACCAGACCGAAGTCTAGACTCATCTAACAAAGGCCGACACACAATTGATATATATAAGTATATATCTATATATAAAAGCGAATAAACGCACCAGACCGAAGTTTAGGCTCATCGAACAAAGTCCGATAGACAATTAATATATATAAGTATATATATGAATATTAAAGTAGTAAACACTCCAGACCGAAGTCTAGGCTCATCGAACAAAGTCCGACAGACAATTAATATATATATATATATATATATATATATATATATATATATATATATATATATATATTAAAGTAGTAAACGCTCCAGACCTAAGTCTAGGCTCAATCGAGGCATAACTCGATAATGTTAGTCAATATATATATATATATATATATATACAGACTGGAAGGAAACCACGGACCGAAGTCGGGGCAAAAGCAAGCAACACGACTCTCAACGTGTAGAAGGGTGTGTGCAAAGATGAAGAGAAAGACTCTAAAGTGTGTGAGAAGGCTTACAGCTGACTGATAAAAAGGGCTTCTATATCTTTAGAGTGGGTAAACACTGGGCTTTTGTGGGTACAAAAGAGGCTATATATGAGCTCATAGGTGTTTGAAAGTTGGAAAATACACTGTATGGCGAGTGCAGAGCAAATTGTGCAGGGTTTCCCCCTCTTTTTTCTCTTAAAAATCAGCACCCCAAGCCTCTTATTTATAGGAAAAAGGTGCCGCAGGTGTACCTGCGGCTCAGCCGCAGGTGTACCAGAGGCGGGTCGGGTTGGCCCAATTCTGTTGGGTCTGGTTGTCTCGAAGTACGTGCACTCAGGCACTGTAATGTCCACTCGGATTTTGAGAAGTGCAATCCGGGCATCCGTTTGGAGGTATTCATGACCTATTTCGGACCGCCGTTGTCGAGAGTTGTACGATGGCATGGGATTAGAGTTTGTACGAAGCCTTTGAAGATGGGACGATGCCCTCCGATCTTCAAGCTTCAACTTTCATCCGTTACCCCACACAATAGTCACTCGGGATTGGTTAGCCTTGTGGGACATTGTTGCGTAGAGACGAGACGTGGCATCGTGTTGGATGAGATGGCGATGTTGCCCCTCACCGATGTTACTGCTGGATTGGGCCGATAAGCAGACGTTGCTCAGACTTCGCTGAGATTGGACTGCTGCATTTGTTGAAGGTCCTCATTGTCATCTTTGAGTTGTGCCTGTCTTCCCGATGCGATTGTCGTGTTGGCACAGTGTATTTCATTGTGAGTGCCAAGATTGAAGCTGATGTCATTTGAAACAATCATTTACGGGGTTATCTCCGAAACTGCATTCCTTCTGGTTATCACCAAGGTTAGTGGCTATTCCCATGGTTGGGACTGAGACTGGATACCTCGGGGTTATCTCCGAGATTAATCGGTCTTCACCGGTGTGTGTTCCGGTATTGTATCTCCAGGTCTCGGGGTTAAATCCGAGGTTGAAACCATTACTCCCAGATTGCGATCCGGGGTTAATGCTGAACTTTCGGTGGTATCCGGTGTTGATTTGGATTATCTTTCAGGGTTCTCTCTTAAAAGATGAATCTGTCCTCCTGTAATGTTAGTAATAGTAGTACAACAAATTTCGAGTGTCTACAGATGCCCCTCTTTATCATACTCATGCATGGCGATGTATGGGTAGGATAAAGAATCCTAGACACTTGAAACGCAACAAGATAAACATGGTGCTAAGGGTAGCAACATGATGCAAATGTATGATGCATGTGTACGGGGTTGTGGCCCAACATGCTTGGGATGATTGTTGGTTCCCTGTTGCTTCAACTGGGGATTGGAAATACTGACCAGATCTGATATGCAAGCCAAATCTGTTAGGATATTGGTGTTGGAGTTATCACCAAATTCCTGTGTTCTTGATAACGACTTGACGCTGAAGGGGTATCTCTTATGTGTAAGAGATCTGTGGGGATATAGATTGATCTATTTGAGGATTTGTATAACATATTCCTTCATCTATTCTCTTTGATAATGTTGACCTCTCCTGGTTAGTATCACCAGAATACGTCATGATTCTGTTGGATTTACTGCCAACAGCAAATGCTGTCAGGGATGCCTGACCTTCGTGGACTTGTGAACCAACGGCTGAAACATCCTATGGGATATGCTGTCAAGGTTGCTTGACCTTCACTGACATGTGAATCAACGACTGAAACTCTGTGAGCAGATCGTCAAGGTTGCTTGACCTTCGCTGACGTGTAGATCAACGGAGCATTGTATTGTGACCCCCGCCGGGGATCCTGTTACAACCCGAGAATTTAGACAATTTATTAAAATCTTAAATGATTGATTTAAGGTCAAATAATTGACCTAGACAGAAAATAAGTGTATGCATTTGATGTTATTAGGATGGAATTTTGAGGATTTCAAAATTTTGTGAAGGATTTAGGTAATTATTCAGGATTAAGGATTTATGTGATTAAGTTCTGAGAAAATTGTTATGTATGTGTACAGAATGTGGTTAAGGGTCAAGGGTTGACCAGATTAATTATATATGTGTCAAACCCTAAGTATATATTAAGAACGCTAACGTTCGGTTAAAAAATCCTAGCGTTTAACAAAGAACCCTAGAAACCGGTACTGGAAACTCTAATTTCAGTTCTGGGAATCCGAAACCCTAATTCGGTGCATGAAACCCTATATCGGGAAGTTAATGGCATAAGTGTAAATAATTAGAAGATTAATTAGGGTTAATATTAACAAATTGGTTATAAAACCCTTATTTCACATTTTGAAAGCCCTAATACTTGATCTGAAAATCCTAATTTCATATTCCGGTAAATTGAAACCCTAATCTGGGAACTTATCGGAGAATTATAATGCTCAAGTGATATTAAGTATAAAGTTAATTAGGGTAAAGCTTAATCAATTCGAAAACCCTAATCTCAAATTTTAAACCCTAATTATTCCGTCAAAAACCATATAATGTCATTGTGGATTTAACTGCTATTTTAGCAATCCTAATTAGGATAAATTAATCCTAATTAGCAAGTTTAATTTATGATTAGAAAACCTTAGTATAATTAAGGGAATTCTAATTATAATTAGCAAATGATAATTTTTTGTATATTAGAAACCCTAATCTTTGGGTTGTAAACCCTAATCTGTGATATTGACCCTAATTGCTTAATTAGCGATTTTAATTAGGAAATGTTAATCCTAATTAGTAAGATTTAAAGTATGATTAAGAAATTGTAATATAATTAGAGAATTCTAATTATAATTTTGAAATATTAATTTTCTATTTTTGAAAACCTAAATTGGAGATTTTAAAAAATAAATTATAAACCCTAAGGGTTTTAAACCCTAAACTCTAAATGCTCCAAAACCTAAACTTTAACCAAACCCTAAACCCTAAGGGTTTGGGACATTGTCCATAATGCCATTAAAATTAAATGCAAAAAGACTAGTATGCCCTTTTTATTTATTTTAATAAGTTGGTGTTGTAGGTTTTGACTTTTAGGGGAGTTGCTCACCAAAAACATAGCCTAACATGTGCATATATCTCAGAAATCAGCCATCTAGCTAGCCATATACAATGAATCAAAATATTATAAAGATTAGAAAGAGAAATAATACTCACTTTAGTTTACCAACCCATACAAGACCTTCTCTCTCTAGAAATTCGGGAATATAGAGTGAGAAAGTGAGATAAATTAAGCTAAGATCATACTCTAGCTTGCATATACCAGATCATCAAAGTCATATTCATGGATCAAAGCTCAAAAGGTATAAGAACCCTAAATTTAGAAATTTTTGAATTTGATATTTAATGTTGTTGTTGGATGGTTAGAAATGTATTAGAGGGTGTCTTTGAGTGATCTGGGTTGATAGATCATGGATCTATAACACTTAGATGCACGAATCAAGCATTTTTAGAAGTCTGGAAAAATGAAGAAATATGGCCTGACAGTCGAATGTCAGAGGCCTTAGATCTTTCTTTGTTAATTATTTGGGTTGTTTTAAGTGTTTAACTTGTAGTATGTTGTAATGTCTTTGATATGGTACTTGAAGCAAGGCCAGATCATGTCTAGATCGTAAGTTATGAAGGATCAAAGGTCGTTGACCCGCATTGACCAACTGTTCTGGGTAACCCAGATTTACCCAGAAACCGTCTGACAACGATCTGTAGGGTCTTAATCTTACTTCTGGTAATGGTTTATGACTTGATGTTAGTTTTTTGTTGTAGCTGGACATATGAACTACACGTATATGCCCTTATATTACTTAGATCCTTAACTGATTCGTAATTAATGATGGTCAAACGACAGTTGACTGTATGACCTGATGAAGATTTTGGGAAAACCTTGATCTTCAAGACCCGTTTACTGACCCCTTGTTTGACCGGCCATAATCTCTTTGATTTGGTGTTGATATGATGTTCTGATTTTATGTCGTTATACCATGTCATTGGTCTATAATATTGAACCAATAGATTACACAAAACAAGTCCAGGATGTTATAATTTAAAGCTGCAAAGTAGGTACCTTGGTTGTTCTTCATTTTCTAGGTAACCCAGAAAATGAAGAACAAGCCTGACAAGAGTTTTACGCGCCCAGATCTTCATGATATGTTCTGTTATGACTCAGATGATGATTAAAACTTGTAGTATTACGTACCTACTACAAGATCAAGGTTTAAAAAGACCCAGAACTTAACACGAACATAGTATAAATTGTGGTCAAACCAAGCTCCTCGGTGTCTAACAAGCGTTTCTGGGTTTGTTGAAGAACGGCCCAAGAACACCTATAGCGACGGGTCTGTCGCTATAGGGCCCCTTTAGTAACGCTTATTTTCAAAAAATGCAGAAATTAATTAAATAAATAGAAAAAAATGGTTTTTAATTATTAAAAATACATAATAAATTTTGAAAAATTATTTTAAAGTCTGAAAAATAGTTTTTAACTATTTTGAGTATATTTCAAAAATATTTAATATTTTTGGAATATAAAAGGTATTTATTTATTTAATTATTATATTAAATAAATTATTAAAAATGGTTTTAATTCATGAAAAATTATTTTATGATATTAAAAAATATTTTAAGTTATTTTTGATGACTTTTGATATTTTGTGATGAATTTAATTAATTAATCAATATTAATGATAATTAGTTTATTTAATAGATATATTAAATAAATTATGGAAAATTAGAAATAATGATTTAAAAATCATATAAAAATGATTTAAGTGTTATAAAAATATTTTAAGTTATAAAATATAACTTTTGATATTTAGCCATGAAAATATTAATATTTTAATATTAATATTAATTATCGAATAATGGATTTAAGTGTTTAAAAATCATATAGATATGATTTTAAAGTATTAAAAATACTTTGTGATATTATAAAATATATTATAATATTATGACATGTATTTCATTAATATTGATAATAAATAAATATTAATTATGTGGTATTTAATTCATTTAAATACGTTTTAATGATTGAAAATTCGTGATAAATGATAATAATTATTTAAAAATTATTACGAGTTTATGAAAATTATTTTGACTGATTAGAAAATTATCTGTGATAATTGTTAAGTGTTTAAGCAAGAGTTTAATTGAACTTAAACTCGGGTGTTGACCGACTAGACCGTCGGGATGTTAGAATTATGTCGGTTTCAAGTCAAACTGAAATAGTTTAACCTAATACCAAGTCTTATGTGTTGTATAGACTGATAGGCTTATGTGATATGTGTTTAGGTTATTCCGTGGATATGTATATATAACAGTATTATACTGTGATGATATTATTCTAATATTGGAGATCTATATTACTAATATTAGGTCTTCGGATAAAGCGTTATAAATTGTATTGCGGTAATCAACGGTTCAGACAAGTTTCTTTTTACTTAACTCTACTAAGAGTGTTTTATTCAAGCTTATGGTTAATCATTACTGATTGCCATGAAAAATTGTACTCTATACATTTTGCATGTATAAGTCAGGTATGAAATGCTGATCACCTTCATTACCAGTTGGTTCAGAAATGTTTGTTCATGTTTAAAACTTGTTCAGTCAAAAGTTTGTTCGTGATAATTCTCAACTATATTGATGAATTATAGCCAACTTATTATTCATACTCTTCAATCATGATATATCGTTATATTGTTGTATCTAAACTTGCTGGGCAATATTCATGCTCACCCTTGCTATATCATGATAAAACATTGAAGATAAGGCGAATGCGTTTGGATACTGAAAAAGATAATACCAAGTTCAACTTGGGATAAAATGTGCGGCTATTTTGTAATAGTATATTTTGATAAATATTGTTATGTGATAGAAAGTTTATGAATTGTATTTAAGTTAAGGTTACTCGATTTTGGGGAAATGTGTGGAAAGTTTAATGTCTAAATAATTTATGTTTATATCATTCGCAATTAGTTATAGAAATAGTATCCCGGATCTGCGGTGATTTGGGACCCGGATTTGGGGATGCTACAGATCCGCTGGGGAATATGAGCATCTGGGTATGAGAACCTCGAACATCTCTATAGCTCTGACAGATTTAAACGCTATCGGCTGAAATGATGTCAAGGTTGTTTGACCTTCGTTGATACGTGTGTCAACGGCTGAGCATGCGTTGCTACTCCCACCGGAGATATACGTTGTAACCCCCATGGGGGACTCACGTTGTAACCCCCGTCGGGGACTCACGTTGTAACCCCCGTCGGGGACTCACGTTGTAACCCCCGTCGGGGATTCACGTTGTAACCCCCATCGGGGATTCACGTTGTAACCCCATTTGGGGATTCAAGTAGGGTAACGACCCGGAGTCTGCAGCATCGGACCTATATAAGGTATTGCCGAATGTGATTTGCGACAACTGAGGTCATTGGCAGAGTATACCTAATGTTCAGGCGACTACCAATGAGTGATGTACAGATTCAAAGTCTCATCTGAGAAGACCAGGATTGTATGTTGTTTTGCTCAATCGCACGACATTTTTATTCCCGATTTGACCTTTCTAGCCCGTAAGAACTCCTCTTCAACTCGAACTGGACCGACCCGGAGGGGTGGGGCCCATATAGATGAGCCACAGGTGCACCTGCTACAGCCGCAGGTGGACCTGTGGCCAAATGTGGATGATAAATCCCAGCAGGCTTCACTTCACTTCACTTTCAACTTGTTTCACTTTAGAAAAATCGCGAGCCACTTCCAGATTTGCTGAGTTCGGGCTACTTTCTGAAAATTCTGTCACCGTACAAGTGTTCTACACTATTCTGGTAATGCATGCATGTATTTTTTTCCAGTTTCTGTCCGTTAGATTGTGAGTTATCGCACGAAATGCATCTAAACACATAGTAGTGATTATGTATGCACAAATGACTTGATAAAAAATATTCAACATAGTAAATGTTAGTATTAAACCATGCTGAACATAATGATGTGAAAAAAATTTGACTTATGAGACAGTCAAATTGTCACCTTTTTCTGCTATTTTTTGTCCTATTTGAGGTCCAATGAGCAAAAGGTAGAAAGGCAAGATACTCCTAGCATTGAGGTTGGCCTTATACATGATGAGTTTGATTTTTAATGCATATATTAGGTATATGACTTTGGGGCAGGTGTGCTACTGAATGGCCACCTAGACATGCATGTGCGCATGTGGATAGTCCTATTTTTAAAGGGTACTATGGCGAAATTTTTCCAAATATAGGCATTGGGTAATCATGCATTCTAACTCTATTATATATTAAAGTAAATGCATGCATGCATATAGTCATATAATGCATTTTAGAAAGCTCCAGGTAAGGCAATACCACACCCTTTCTGAGGTGATTTGGAGACTTGTTGTCCAGATATTATGGATCCGGATCAGCTGAGCAATTCTTACAGGACCGCCTCTGGTGTACGGCGGAGGGCTTCTGAAGTGCCTCGTCCCCGTTTTGTCAGACAGCCTCGTCGGTTGGTGGAGGCTGTGATTCGTCCCGTCCAGGTAGAGGTTCCAGACGTTGAGGACGAGGAGGTGGATATTGAGGATCCCGCTCCTGCTGTACATATCCCTCGCAGGGAGCTTCTGAGCATCCAGGTGGTGAACCCAGAGTTGCTAGGTGATTTGGGTAGACACCCATCGATGTACTTGAATGATAACGAGGTATGACGTTAGACTTTGTCTTCCTTCTTTTCTATTGATGAGGATTAAAAGGGTCCTGATGTTGATCTGTGCTGCATGCAGGTTCCAGGTTTTACACAGCCTCGGGGGAACTAGTTTAGCATCCACTCCATGTACCAGGCGCTTCATCCTGATTATAGAGCAGAAGTGCATGAGTGGGGATTTGGGGCATTTTTCTCCATCCTTCCCCGTCGTTGTCCCTGGGGTTACCTCACGGCATTGTCTGAGCGATGGTTTCATCAGACTCAGTCACTCGACCTGCTGGATTGCGAGGTGATGATGACGCCTATGGATTGGCAATTTATCACAGGTATGGAGTTTAGAGGGGAGCCAGTTCCTTGCATGGCGAATATCACCCCTACTGCCGTCCGGTCCTTGTTAGGAGTTCTGGCGGGTGCGCTCAAAGGTAGGACTATCCGTTCAGGTCCTTTGAGCGTAGATGTTATGAGCGGGCTATTGAGTGAGCCCATGCCTGATGATGTAAGGATCAGGGATCGCTTTCTGCGGCGATTGTTCCTGATAATCATTCAAGGCTGCTTCATAGCAGATAACTCTTCTACGATATCTTTTGCACTAGTCAGCGTCACACGCGATGTGGACCGTATAGGAGAGTATGATTGGGGCTCTTACACCTTTGCCTATTTCATCCGGGGCATGCGTCTGCGCTCACACGGTTTGACCGAGGCTTGTCTAGGATTTTACCCGTTTCTGCTGGTGAGTATTTATCTTGTCTTTTCCTTTCACAGGTTAAGAGTGTTTACTGATAGAAGATGTTTTACCATTGTGTTGGAAATTTTGGGCCTATGAGAGGCTTCCATATTTGCGTCTTATGAGTGTGTTAGGCTTAGATACCTATCCACGAGGATGACGATGGTATCATTCTATTTTGCCAGAGGTCCCATTATCTGAGGGCTTCGTTCATTGCCGTATGCAGCTGGAGTTGCTGACAGCCGACGCTAACACATGGCTTCCATATTCAGGGGATCATTTGATCATCGGTTTTGAGGATGGACACCCTACTAGAGTAGAGTATTTGATTTCCACCCGGAGATTTCCTCTTTTCACCGATGGAGGCTGGGAGCTCTATTTAGGAGAGCGTGCTATTAGGAGCACCACAGGGGAGATTCGTATACCGATCTTGCCTCCTGTTAGGCATCATTGGCCTGTATCACAGTCACCCGCCATTGATATTCCATTGTTGGGAGTTGACAGTTTTGATTTGTCCGAGGGTCCATGTACTTAGGAGATATTCCAGCGCTGGTGGCTCCCTCGCACTATTGGGGCCCAGTCCCGTGCCACACAGTTTATGGTGGACATGGTTCTTGGATCATTGATGATGACAGATTGGGTGGCTTGTGTCCGAGCTCCAACTCATCTGACCCAGATTAATAGCTTGACCTAGCAGTTGGATCGGGCACAGATATTTATTCGGCATTTGGGCAGAGATCCAGCAGAGGCGGAGACATTTATTCCTTCTAGCTCAGGTGCTGGCCCCTTAGACGACCCATTTGGTTTTGCCAGTACAGATCCTCCCCTTTATAGGCCTGACATCCCTGTTGATAAAGATCCTGTGACTCAAGAGGAGTTACATCAGGTGGACAGTATTGAGGATGTGGACATCGAGACCATTGTCTTCTTCTGATGTGTATTCTCGCTATATCTTTTGATAGGCCTCTGTTAGATATTGGGTGGCTGTTCCCCATTCTCGCTATATCTTTAGATAGGCCTCTATTAGTAGTAGGGCGTTTGTGCCCCATTTTCATGTACTTGTAGCTGTATAGAGCTGATGTATTAGATGATGATATATTTAAGAATGTATGCACCATTTTTTGATTCCCTATATCATATTGCCATCCATTATCTATTATGCATGTATCATGTTATGCATATATATGTATGTCCAGAGATACTGGGTATTGACCCCTGGATGGTCTTATGACACGGCCCACACAGATGTCTTCTTCGACTGTTAGCCGTATAGATCATACCCCACCGTCAGTGGTGGTATTGGGTATGCGCTCGTGGTATGATAGCATGTCCCACTAGATAGGGTGACTGTAGATCTGTTATTGCAGCATACCATGATCCTTTTGGCATTTTAGGTTCCTGCAGGATTTGTAGATGGTATGCTAGAGCATTGGCTAGCTGATAGGCAGGTATTTCGCTTTGGCACCCATGAGTTGACTCCTACTCTGGATGAGTATGCCCGTTTGACGATGCTTCCCCTAGACCGACCTTGCGTACACATGGCTTTGGGAGACATGAGTAGATGCTTCATGACTCTCACCGGATTGAGGCACCGAGTGGTGCAAGATGAGCTGACATCTGGCCATGTGATCTCTCAGCGTTTTCTGTGTGACAGATTTGGTGCGGAGGATAGCTACTCACGACATTCAGGGGATTTCACTATGTCAGAGGATCATTGGCGTTCGACCAGAGTTGATGTACTGATACTATGTATACTGTCATACGTGTAAATGTCGCGGTACATGGATGAGATAGATATAAGCGTTATTATGGTGGTGAGAGCTCTCAGGGAGGGTCGTACCATTATACCTATGATCATGACAGAGACCTTGCGATCAGTGTCCTACTGCCGTACTTACCTATCTGGTGTGTTTATAGGGAGTTCGGTCATGCTGTATGTGTGGTTTATGTCACATTTGCAACCAGTTGGTACCTTTAGACGGCACGAGTATTGTTTCTCCAATGAGGTGGCTATGTCGTATTCCTTTCGGCCATCGGAGTGTGTAGATGCTCAGTCCTGGTCCGCATTTTTTGCAGATATCCGAGATCCATTTAGCATATTGTTGTGCTCGGGACTTTGCTCACCATACAACTTCATTACTCATGCTACGGGCATGGATTTCCTCCCTTTGGCTGGCTTGAGGGGCGTGATGACTTATCATCCATTGGCCGTGATGTTGCAGTTTGACAAGTTCCAGGATTTTCATCCTTTCGAGGGGGCGGCAGGTCAGTGCTCAGCTTCTCGATACCTCTCAGCCGAGGACCGATCTCGTGTATACACTTGCTGGGATCAGAGTTAGCTAGCTGTTTTTCCTGTCAGTCGTCCCGGTTATTCTGCAGAGTACTCCGCATGGATGGAGACAGAGGTTTTATCGGCTGTAAAAGTATTTGTAGTACCAGAGATTGAGTTAGATGATGTAGAGCTTATAGAGGACATTGATACCTACATCGAGGAGGATATTGCTTTTGGGTTGCCACCATTTCTTCCGTTTTCTCCTAGTACTAGTACTTTTGTGATCCAGCACTCGGCACAATATTTAGAGCAGAGTCTTCATCTGATGACCTTTGAGAGAGACCAGATTCGATCTATGATGTCGACTTCTCTTGATGTGAGGGACGCCGCCCTATTAGAGAGAGACGAGGCATTAGCTCGTAGAGATACCGCTGTTGTTGAGCGTGATGAGGCCAGGTCAAACAGAGACGTAGTGATAGTTGAACGGGATAGTGCTATATCTGCCCGGGATGTGGCTATCACAGATAGTACTGCAGCGAGGTCCCTTACCACTGGTATGATCGCAGAGATGAGTGCTTATATCGATGAGCATATGGTCATCATGCAGATGTCTACAGATCTGTTGAGTCGTGTGGATATTCGTAGATGATCTTGTATTTACCTGCACAGACTAGCTTAGCCCTTTTGACATGTATAGTTCACATTGTATATATATCAAACAACATTATATATGATAGAGAAATATATTTTTGGATCACTTCCCTTTTAGATATGCCTTGCTATTTGCTTGATATTTTGCTTGCTGCTTCAGGGCTTGTGATCTTGATGAATTCTGAATTCTTTCTTGATGGGTGGACATTGAGCTGTCTTTGGATAGTTCAGAATGGATCATCGATCTATGTATGTCCCTACCATATTTGGTGTCTTGGGACTTGTTTCTAAATGGAAATGTGGAGAGGAATGTGGCTTTCCTTTCTGAGATTGACCGCACCATAGATGGTCGCCAGTACTTCTATTTAGGAGAAGCCTAGTTAATTCCACCTTTTATGGTTTAGTATTGCCCTTTGAGGTATGACCGCAGCTTAGATGGTCGCCGAATCTCCTATTTGAGAGGAGTTTAGGTAATTCCATCCCTTTAGTCTGAAGCCGAATGAAATGTAGTGGATTGAAAGAGAATCCCAATACCTGCTGATAATGGTTTGTATTTTGGTAGGGTGTGAGACCGCACCATGAATGGCTACCTACGTACTCCTATTGAAGAGGAGATCAGGTCTGCATAGTTCGAACCTGGTGTAAGAGGTTCAACGCTGTATATGGTTGATATGGTGTAGGAATGTTTTTGGTTGTTTTTGCTTTTATAAGGAGAAGAGGGTAGAAATGTTTTTGTTATTTTTTGTTTTATTGCGACCGGGCCATGTAACATGGTTGCCTACGTACTCCTATTGAAGAGGAGATCAGGTAGACATAGTTCACCCCTCAGGGCGAGAAGAAAAACGTAATCCCATGTGCAGGTCAGAGTGTGGGGAAGAGAAAGTTTAATCCTAGGTTGAGGATAAACTGCAGCCAGGAGAAGTTTGATCCCATGTATAGGTAGCCAAACTGTGAACGGAAGAGGTTCAATCCGCGGTGGGATGACCTAAGTTGTATGAGTGCAAAGGAGAAAGCCAGGCTGCTGGCTTGAATAGTATGTTTCCTTGAGGGGCAAAGTGTAGCAAGTTGTAGGTGGTAAAGGGTTAACAAACCAGAATGACTGGTGACTTGATGATGATGCACCAGGGTTTTTGCTGGTTACTTCAGACATAATACCGTTTCACGGTGTCTGAGTTGATGAGTTGTGAAAATTTATTGTCGTCCATTTCTTGTAATCTGAGAGCGCCTCCTGTTAATACTTCTTTGACAATAAACGGGCCTTCCCAGTTAGGAGCGAATTTTCCTTTGGCCTGATCTTGATTGTCAAGAATCTTCTTCAGAACCAAGTCATGTTGTTTAAATTGTCGTAGCTGAACTTTTTTGTTGTAGGATTTGGCGATCCTTTGCTGGTATAGCTGACAATGGAAGATAGCCGCGGTTCGCCTTTCGTCTATCAGAGACAATTGGTGATACCTATCTTGTACCAATTGATTTTCATCCAGTTGAGCATCAATCAACACTCTGAGAGATTCCATCTCAACTTCTATGGGGAGCACTGCTTCCATCCCATAAGTTAAAGCGTAGGGGGTTTCCCCAGTTGAAGTACGCATTGTGGTTCTGTAGGCTAACAGAGTAAGAGGAAACAGGTTAGGCCAATCTTTGTTATTGGCTGACATCTTTTGCATAATCTTCTTGATATTTTTGTTAGCCGCTTCAACAGCACCGTTCATTTTCGGACGATAGATGACAGAGTTACGATGTTTGATGTGGAATTTACTGCATAACTCCTCCATCATTTTATTGTTGAGGTTTTTGGCATTGTCTGACACAATCACCTCTAGTTGTCTGTATCGACATACGACATTGTTTCTGATGAAAACAATGATGACTTCTTTGGTGACCCTGGGAAAGGAGGCTGCTTCTACCCACTTGGTGAAGTAGTCGATCATGATGAAGATAAATCATTGACCATTACTGGCTTTAGGCTCAATGGGCCCAATAACGTCCATTCCCCACATTGAGAAGGGCCAAGGCGAACTCATATTGTGGAGCTCCCGTGGAGGGTCGTGTATAGCATTCCCATAAATCTGGAACTGATAGCATCTTTTGACGTGGTCATGGCAATCAGCCTTAAGAGATAGCCACTAATGTCCCATCCTGAGGACTTTCTTGACAAGGAGGGGGCCACTCATATGGGGGCCACAGACTCCGCCATGGATTTCATCCATAAGCCTTTGGGCTTGATCTTTGTCTAGAAACCTGAGGAGACCTACTCCTGCATCTCTTTTATAGAGCGCATCTCTACTCAAGTAGAACTTCATAGCAAGTCGATGGATCCACCTTTTCTCAGTCAGGCTCGCCTCAGCGGGAGTAGATCTATCTCACAGATATTCCTTGATATGCTGATACCAAGGAGGTTGGATGGGAGGTAGCTCATCCGATACTTCTCCAATGTAATTCCCATAGGTTGGGGCCTTGTGCAGGGAAATTGTGACGCTCGGCAAGTGTTCCTTATCTGATATGCGAATCAAGGAGGCCAAAGTTGCTAATGCGTCTGCGAAATCATTGTTATTATGAGGAATGTGTAGAAAGGAGATTTCTTCAAACTCCAAAGCCATCTTCAAAACCTGTCGATGGTAAGGCAGCAAATATAGTTCCTTGGTTTGATAGACTCCGTTGGATTGTCTGATTATCAACTCTGAATCTCCAGGGACAGTTAACCGCTTGATGTCCATTGAACAGACAAGTTTTAGGCCCATTAGACAGCCTTCATACTCAACCGTATTGTTGGTGCTGACAAACTATAGTTTGATGGCAATGGGATACTGCTCCCCCGTATCAGATATTAGAATTGCTCCAGCTCTAGAACCTTCCATGTTAACAGCTCCATCAACATACATCTTCCATGATTGGCGTGTATTGTACTGATGGTGTTGCTATATTGTCATTACTCCTTCATTGGGGAAATATGTTTCCCAGGGTTTGAAATCCCCTGAAGGTGAGGCGACCAGTTGATCTGCGATTCCTTTACCTTTGATGGACTTTTGAGTCACATATACAATGTCAAATTGTTGTAGGATCAACTGTCATCTGGACAGCCGACAGTTCAACATGGGTTTGTTGAACACATACTTGAGAGGATCCACGCGAGACATGAGATGGGTTGTGTGACCATGGAGGTAGTGTTGTAACCTCATGGAAGCCCATGTTAAAGCACAACATGTCTTCTCGATCAGAGTGTACTTGTGTTCACTACTACTAAACCTTTTGCTGAGGTAATAGATAGCTTGTTCTTGGCCTCTATCGTCTTTCTGTCCCAGCATACAGCCCATGGCATTATCACTTATGGACAGGTATATGAACAGGGGAATATCATCCCTGGGTGGTACCAAGATAGGAGCTTTGACTAGCTGTTTCTTGATTGTAAGGAAGGCATTCTGGCACTCATCATTCCATTTCATGGAGGAGTTCTTCCTTAATAACTTGAAGATTGGCTCACAGGTTACCGTGAGTTAGGAGATAAACCTGCTGATGAAGTTGATCCTTTCCAAAAATCCACGTATTTCCTTCTCTGTCTGAGGAATGGGCATTTCTATGATGGCTTGGATTTTGGTAGGATCCAGCTCAATCCCTTTGTGGCTGACTAGAAATCCTAATAACTTGCCTGACTTGACGCCAAAGGCGCACTTAGCTGGATTCAACTTCAAGTTGTACTTACGCAACCTGTTGAACAACTTTCTGAGATGGTCAAGATGGTCATCCTCCTTCCGGGACATTAAAATGATGTCATCCACGTAGATCTCAATCTCTTTATGCATTAAGTCGTGGAAAAGAGCCATCATAGCTCGTTGATAGGTAGCTCCGGCATTGATGAGGCCGAATGACAACCGTCTATTGCAAAAAGTTCCCCAAGGAGTGATGAAAGCAGTCTTCTCACGATCTTCCTCGGCAACCATGATCTGATGGTACCCCGTAAAGCAATCAGCAAAGGAGTACATGTCGTATTGAGCAGTATTGTCAATGCGAATATGAATAAATGGCACAGGAAAGCTATCTTTTAAGCAAGCTTTGTTCAAGTCCCTGTAATCCACGTAAACTCGCACCTTCTCTCCAGGTTTAGGTACGGGCACGATGTTGGATATCCACTCAGGATATGTAGACACCATGATGATGCCAGCTTGAAATTGTTTCACAATCTCTTCTTTCACCTTTAAACTCCATTAAGGTTTCAATTGCCTGAGCATTTTCTTGATCGGCTTAAATCCCTCTTTAATGGGAAGGCGATGAAGGACAATGTCAGTGGATAAACCCACCATGTCTTCATGAGACCATGCAAACACATCCTGGAATTGTGTTAATAGCATAACCATGTCATTCCGTTGGTTTGGGGTAAGGTCTGAACCAATCTAGATTAACTTAGGGCTTTCTAAGGTTCTGTGATTGAAAGAAGTGGTTTAATCAAGGATGGGTTTGGGTTTGTCTTTGACCCATTCTTGAATTTTTGGATGCACCTCAATGTCATCCTAGGGATCCATCAAGGCTGAATTCATCTCTACATCACAGGTACAATCCTTGTGTAGGAGAGGCATCCTATCCGCAAATACAGGCACATCTAAATTCAGAGTCCTGAAACAAAATATGCTTTCACTTAGTATATATAAAATGCGTTGATCATACATAGTGTTAGCATATACTGGCAAAATAAACTGCTACTACTGTACAGAAAAGTAAGCAGTTATTGTATCTACAGGGCAGAAAAGAATTTCTGCCCGCTTTACCCTTGTCGACCAAAGCAAGGAATGATGTTCCAATTGGTAAGGGTAAAGTCTGGGTGGACCGCAGTGATGGAGGGATTGTCATCATCCTCCTTGTCCCGGATGATGGCCATTACGTCAGGGCAATCATCATCTGGGGTGTATCTGTTTGTATGTTCATCATGGATGATGATGCGCATGCCCGACATTATTCGGACAACGTTTTCCTTGATTCTTCGTTCCTTTTCTTCGATTGCGGGATCTAGAATAGCGATTTTCTTTTCCTCCACCGGTTTCAGCTTAGGAAATAACATGGCCATGACATTGGCTGACACCTTTACTGGAGGTTGTGCGGACTCGGAGTTTGAAGGCGAAGCTGAACGCCACATGGTTGAAGCTAAAGGAATCTGTTGATTCTTATGAGGATTCATGTGACTAGAGCTGGCAGAGTAGCCTAGTCTAGCTGTTCCAACTTGCTTGGTTAATCGAATGGGGTACTGGATACCCTGGACATCTTTACCCAACCCTTGTCCTGGCTTATAACCCAACGACATCATTTCTTGAGTGGTGACATCACCTCATCAGAAATGTGGGGTTCGGGTAATGGTGCTCCAATAGCATGGTATTGGTTTCTGCTTATTTCCAAAGCATGAAAACTGACTGGTTCTACGTCTGTATTGGCATTGATGAACGATATATCCCCATGCTGAGGAATCTCTGGTTCAGCGTTGACCGTGACCATGCTATCATTGATAATGTACTTCAGTTGTTGGTGAAGGGTGGAGAGGACTGCCCCTGCCATATGGATGCATGGTCGTCCCAAGAGCAGGTTGTATCCCAAATCTATCTTGAGCACATGGAAGGATACGCAGAATGTATGAGGGCCAATTTCGATTGGTAGCTCAATTACTCCAACCGAGTTACGGCGAGCTCCATCAAAAGCTTTGATGATAGTATGGCTACTCCGAATTCGGTTGAGATTGATATTCATCTTCACCAAGGTGGCATATGGGCAGATATTCAGAGATGAACCTCCATCTATTAAGACTCCAGCCACCATATATCCGGAGGACAAGACCGCAATGTTCAACGGTTTGCAATGACCAGTCCCTTCAGGCGGTATGTCATCATCAATGAAGGATATCACATTAATGTTGAAAATGTGATCAACCATGTGTTGAAATTTTTCTTTATCCACTGATGTCGGAAGATAGGCTTCTTCCAAAACCTTTAACAATACCTTTCGGTGATTCTCGGAAGTTAGGACCAAGTCCAAAATTGATATTTGTGGTGGATCTTCCTGCAAGCTTAAAACCACCGAGGCTTCGTTATGACCCACAACGCGGAGGAATTTTTCAATCTTCTCCATGGGTATTTTCCCCTTTGATCTGGTGGTGGGGTTCATCACCCGATGGGGGAAGATACAGTGGATTTTCCTTCGACAATGCATCAGTGCTATGTGAGGTGGATCCTTCACCTTCTCCATAATTCCACGGAACCTTGCGCAAGCTAATAATAGGATATTGTGCTCTGCATGGCAAGTTGATTGGCTCGGGAGCGGCCACTTTCAAAGGATTCCTTCCTCCTTTGAGCTGAATTATCAGCATTGTGAGAACAGTATTAATCCCTTCACCTTCAGTAGATATAACTGCTACCACACTTTTCCACTTAGTAGGTCCTGCATTCTCACTTGCTCGTAACATAGTGTCATTATCTGCCAAGCGCAGTACACCACTGTCGATTAGATTTTGAATAAGGTGGCGGAGTGCCCAACATTCTTCTGTGCTGTGACCGCGAGACTAGGAGTGGTATTGACATACTCTATCAGAGTTGTACCGTCCCAAACGGGGGTTGATTGGAGGTAGAAGGGAACTGATCCTTCCTTCATTGATTAACATGTAAAGGATTTCCTCCATGGGTTGGCCCAAATAGGTGAACTCCCGTTTGTTGGCAAAATCCCAATGGGCTTTGGCATTTGCTCTCTTTGTCACTTTGTCTTCCAGCATTTCATTTTCTGAAAGGGACGATGGAATATTCATGATGATTGGTAGGAGACTGGCATGCTCTTGGCTGATTAATTACCGAGTCACTTGATGCTGATAAGTCACCAGTTCCTCTAATTGCTCAATTTGTTTGCAGAGAGCTTTCATCTTTCGTTCCATTGTGAACTCGAACTTAGCATAATCCCATCTGCCATCACCGTCTTTGATGGTCTGGGGGGAGTCATAGTTGAAGTTGGACCTCTGTCCACTGCTCTAAATAATCATGTTGACCTCTTCTTCTTTGTGTTGAGGAAGAGGGTTGTCTTGTACGTGAGGCTGATCGGGTTTGGTGACTACGATCTCTCCATTATCTATTTGGTCCTGGATCTTTTGTTTCAAAGCCCAACAATCCTTAGTATCATGTCTAGGTGCCCCGACATGATAAGCACATTTCCTAGCAGCATTGAAACCCCGTCCATTAGGGCTGACTGGTGGAAGAAGATGCATAATTTTCTTCTGTGTTCTCAGAAGATTAAGAATGTTCTCGAGGGTATCCCCTAAGGGTGTAAACACTCGATGGAGTTTGACTTCTCCACCTTTTAGTACCGAAGGGTTTGCAGAATGTGATGGAAAGGGAGTGTAGTTTTTCTTTTGAATGGGCAAACTTTGATTGCCTTTTTGTCCCCGTAGTATTAGGGAAACATCTTCCTCTTTTTTTATGGACCCTCCAGGGGTTGTTCCCATAATTTCCAGATTGGATGTGATTAGCAACAGCTTTGAGTGCGACTAGGTCTTGAATCTTTCCTGACTTCAACCCCATTTCAGCCATCTCCCCATGTTTAACCATTTTAGAAAATGGTTTGTCGATGCCGGCTAAAACTTTCTCATAGAAGGGAGCTTCTTGTATGTCTATGAATGTCATGGCCATTTCTGATTCTGACATGGCAGGACTAACTTGGGCAGCCAGGCTTCTCCACCTTTGGGCATACTCTCTGAAAGACTCATTAGACTGTTTTTTGATCTTGGTATTTTGATACCGACCGTGAGGCATCTGAGTTTGAAAAATGTTTTGAGTGAGGAAGGCATGTGCTAGCTCTTCCCAACTGTGAATTTTGGAGTTGTCTAATCTTGTGTACCATGAACGGGCTTCTCCAGTTAGACTCTTTTGGAATAATTGCATTCTGAGTTTTTCATCCTCTGCATAGGATCCCAGTTCTCTAATAAAGACTTTTAAATGTGTATAAGGATCCCCTAACCTGTCATATTTTTTAAAGTCAGGAGTTTTAAATTTTTTCTAGATAGTGAACATTAAAAAAAATACATAGATCAGCATATGAAACACTCCCGTGTGTTCAAATTCCTTTGATAGCGTGAAGGGTATCTTCCATTTGGAGGACTTTCTTTTTGATGTCACCATTGTCTGGATCTCCAGTGGAATGGGCAGCATCCTGCTTTTTGTTGGTCGTATCGAACTGTGGCTCTAGTATGTTAATGACTGGAATTCCTCCTTATGTGGAGGGCTCAGTATATATAGGTATTTTCTGACCCTGTGTAGACTGGTGTAATTCTTTTAATAGAACAACCAAATCTGTAATATGTTTGCTTAACCCGTCGAATTCTTTGCGAGAAACTAGATTAAGTTCAGTCTGGTCGGATGCCGACATGATTGACTGTAGGCCTGTTGCCTTTTTGGACTTGGACCGGGTAGTAGGTCCAATTGATTTCATGCGAAAGACGGGCATAGTTTAGTCCTTAGGGAAGGTGTATAATGACACACTATATGATGTGTCCATTTTAGGAATTTTATCCTGCAAAACGGGTGTCAGCTATTTGCAGCATGTATGTGGACATATTCCTTCATATTTCTCATTACATGGAGATAGATATGGAATGAAATTACAAGTAATTGTGTTTACAAGTAATTGAAATGAGAGCATGAAGAGACTTTCCTTAGTTTTGGGTTTATTAGAGGCTGATCTATCTTAGGTTACTCTCGCGGCTTTTTGGCATGAAGGTTCCCAAATCATCGCAATCTACTAGACGGGAAATTAATCCAGTCTTTCAACTGGAGTGAATTTGGGTGGTGCCTTTCCTGAGCATCAGAGAATTAGTCTTCTCACGAGTCTAGTAATCAAACACCGACGGGATAGCCTCCTGGTGGAGGGACCACACAACATACATTCACATACATCGCGTCTCACCGTATGAAATGATGACATGTGCGAAGCACTAATATCATAAGCAGTTTATAGTGTGAAGCACTAACATCACACGCAAATACGATGCGAAGCACTAAGCTCAAACAAGACATGCATTCTTACACATTCCTCTAATGTAAATGCAACATCCACACACAAGCAGATAACAGTTTTGAAAAGATTGTAGTAGCGGCTTAAGTCCTCTTACTGGAGTCCTCAGCAGAGTCGCCACCTTTCGACGTCGGGATTTTGGATGTCCCTTTCCGTTACTTGTTCTTTGGTGTTCTCATTTTAGGTGAGATTTGTTTGAAAAAACAAGTGAAAAGGTCCGACTTGTATAATGTCGACGATAGGACTGTTAAGAGTCGCCAGTTGGTTTTTTAAATGGTTGTACCAACACAACCGAGAAAAGGTTTGCACATTGACCCAGTGATGTGACACTAATATACGGGTCGACGAAACCGAGATTTATTTAGGGTCCAGGGACTTGGTTATGCTGGGGGAAGGTGTTAGGCATCCCCCGACATCCGTGTTACCACGGTGACCGCCTCTTTTCAAGAAACTATTATCTGAGTGTGTGTGTGTGTGGGTCAATGTGCTGTTATATGAAAGTTGTGCGAGGCCTCTTTCGAACCTATATACACAGGATTTGAATTTATGTAAAAATTTAGTTTTTAGCAAGATATGGCAATGATGTTTTATAAAAGAGGTTTTTCAAACCCTGCTGCTCAATAGGAATTAAGACCTTTTACGCTCCCATTTTTATTAAGTGATCGGCTTGATTGATTTTATTTGACGAATGCGAAGCATCCGTACGAAAATAATACATATAAAAAAAATAATGTCGACTTCCTCGTGGGTATGAAAATCATCTGAGGAAATACAGACATCGCAGAATAATTTACAAGCTGCTTACAGCTGAAAATGTCCATCACGGGAACCAAATCTTGATCCAATGAGATGAATCTGTGATCACATGATTCCTAGGCACACAGAATATTGCAATTTGTATAAAAGCAATAAGCAGGTATATATATAAAAGCGGTAAAAATATATATACAGACAGGATCACAAACCACGAAGCACTTCCATAGGGGATCAGAAATATAAATAAAGCTGTAGATACGGTCAACCGCCATGAAGGAAACTCCTGGCGGGACAGAATGTAAATAAAGCTATAAATGCGGTCAACTGCCACGAAGTAAACTCCAGGCAGGACGAAATGTAAAGAAAGCTTGTAAAAACTATCAACTTCCACGAAGGGAACTCCAAGAAGGACAAACCAAATATATATATATATATATATATATATATATATATATATATATATATATATATATATATATATATATATATATATAAGAAAGCATTAAACGCACCAGATGTAAAATCCAGCCTCATCGAACATAGTTCGACCACAGTTCATTTATATAAGTATATATATATATAAGCGAGTAAACGCACCAGACCGAAGTCTAGGCTCATTGAAAAAAGTCCGACACACCGAAGTCTAGGCTCATCGAACAAAGTCCGACAGACAATTAATATATATAAGTATATATATATATATATATATATATATATATATATACAGAATGGATCCTGTCCGGACTCCCGGACAGGACCCAAAATCCGGACCCCAAAATTTTTTTTTTTTTTTTTTTTTTTTTTTGTAGAACAACTAAAAAAAAAAAAAAAAATTTATGGAACTGAAATTTTTCAATAATACAGTGTTTTGGGTGTGTTTTTAACACCCACACCAACCAATGTATGTACAGTCTGCCCAGACTGTACAGACATGTTTCGTTATAGGCATCCAAATCACACCCAAAACACTGTATTATTGAAAAATTTCAGTTCCATAAATTTTTTTTTTTTTTTTTTTAGTTGTTTCAAAAAAAAAAAGCAAAAAAAAAAAAAAAAAAAAAAGTACGGATTTTGTTAAAATCCGGACTCCCGGACCAGATCTCTTCCCTATATATATATATATATATATATATATATATATATATATATATATATATATATATATATATTAAAGTAGTAAACGCTTCAAACCGAAGTCTACGCTCATCGAACAAAGTCTGACAGACAATTAATATATATATATATATATATATATATATATATATATATATATATATATATATATATATTAAAGTAGTAAACGCTCCAGACCGAAGTTTAGGCTCAATCGAGGCATAACTCGATAATGTTAGTCAATATATATATATATATATATATATATATATATATATATATATATATATATATATATATATATATATATATATACAGACTCGAAGGAAACCACGGACCGAAGTCCGGGCAAAAGTAAGCAACCCGACTCTCAATGTGTAGAAGGGTGTGTGCAAAGATGAAGAGAAAGACTCTAAAGTGTGTGAGAAGGCTTACAGCTGAATGATAAAGGGCTTCTATATCTTTAGAATGGGTAAACACTGGGCTTTTGTGGGTACAAAAGAAGCTATATATGAGCTCACAGGTGTTTGAAAGTGGGAAAATACACTGTATGGCGAGTGCAGAGCAAATTGTGCAGGGTTTCCCCGTCTTTTTTCTCTTAAAAATCAGCACCCCAAGCCTCTTATTTATAGGCAAAAGGTGCCGCAGGTGTACCTGCGGATCAGCCGCAGGTGTTCCAGAGGCGGGTCGGGTTGGCCCGGTTCTGTCGGGTCGGGTCGTCTTGAAGTACGTGCACTCAGGCACTGTAATGTCCACTCGGATTTTGAGAAGTGCAATTCGGGCATCTGTTTGGAGGTATTCATGACCTATTTCGGACCGCCGTTGTCGAGAGTTGTACGATGACATGGGATTAGAGTTTGTACGAAGTTTTTGAAGATAGGACGATGCCCTCCGGTCTTCAAACTTCAACTTTCATCCGTTACCCCGCACAATAGTCACTCGGGATTGGTTAGCCTTGTGGGACATTATTGCATAGAGACGAGACGTGGCATCATGTTGGACAAGATGGCGATGTTGCCCCTCGCCGGTGTTACTGCCGGATTGGGCCGATAAGCAGACATTTCTCAGACTTCGCTGAGATTGGACTGCTGTATTTTTTAATGGTCCTCATTGTCATCTTTGAGGTGTGCTTGTCTTCCCGATGCAATTGTCGTGTTAGCACAGTGTATTTCGTTATGAGTGTCGAGATTGAAGCTGATGGCATTTGAAACAAGCATTTTTGGGGTTATCTCTGAAACTGCATTCCTTGGGGTTATCACCAAGGTTGGTGGCTATTCCCATGGTTGGAACTGAGACTGGATACCTCAGGGTTATCTCCGAGATTAATCGGTCTTCTCCGGTTTGTGTTCCGGTATTGTATCTGCAGGTCTCGGGGTTAAATTCGAGGTTGAAACCGTTACTCCCAGATTGCGATCCGGGGTTAATGCTGAACTTCCGGTGGTATCCGGTGTGGATTTGGATTGTCTTTCAGGGCTCTCTCTTAAAAGACGAATATGTCCTCCTGTAATGTTAGTAACAGTAGTACAGAAAATTTCGAGTGTCTACAGTTTGGACTATAAAGAAACATATTAATATAATGAAGTTTTTATTTAATGTGATGTGTTGTGTATGAGTTATTGTTCAGTTGTTCAGCGACTAATAACTAAGTAAGCAAATAAGTAATAATGGAACTTTATTTATTTAATTAGAATTGCCGCAAAAAAGAAGACAACGTAATCAAGAGGCGGAATCACATAACGATAATCTAGGGGGGGTCCAAATAACCCTATGCAAGAGTTCATTAATTTATTAATGGCTGCATTTAACCAAGCCGGGGGTAGAGCACCCGCAGGACCTACGGTAGCAAGAATGACTACCTTTAAGGAATTTAAAAGTGTAGGTCCACCTGAGTTCAAGGGAACGACGGACCCAATGGAGGCCCATACATGGGTCAAAGAAATAGAAAAGGCGTTTGTTATTACAAACATAGCTGAGGTGCAAAAGACTTCTTTTGCGACTTATATGATGAAGGGGAAAGCTAACTACTGGTGGGAGGCTCACCAGGGTGGGGCTAGAATAAATGTTATTACATGGGAACAGTTTAAGAAGGTATTCTTCGAGAACTAATTCCCTACTAGTATGTAAGGGCAAATGGAGATTATGTTCCTAGAACGTAAGGAAATGGGACTTGACGGTTCCCCAATATGTGCCCAAATTCAATGAATTGGCAAAGTTTTCTTCACATCAAGTGGACACGAAGGAGAGAAAGGCTCGTAGGTTTGAGAAAGGCCTGAAACCCTGGCTCTATAGTAGGATTTTGGTTTTTCAGAGTGCGTCCTAAGGGACCATTCTGGAAAAAGTGATTATAGCATAAGGTGGTAGTGAGGAGTTGACTCAATACCACAAGGAACGAAAGAATAAAAGTAAGGGAGAGGGAGGAACTAAGGTAGAGGTTGCCAGTGGTAGTGGCATTATGCCTAAAAGAAAGAGTTTTAACTTCGGGAATACTAGAGTGAGACAAGGGGATCCTAAACGTAGGATGGAGGCATGCAAGACATGCGAAAAGACTCATCTGGGAGTCTGTCTGAAAGGGAAAGCAGGTTGTTATAATTATGGGCAGGAGGGTCACATATCACCCAACTGTCCTAATCCTAAGAAAAGATGTGGTTGTTTTTTTTGTGGGTCGACGGACCACATGGTAAGAAATTGCCCAAAGAAGGGGCAAAAGGGTAGTAAGGGTTCTGGTAGTGGTAATTTAGCCATTACTGGACCACCACCATCATTGGGTAGACCCTCAGCCCGAACTTTGAATATGACGGTCCAATATGCGGTTGCATCAGCGGATGTAGTAGCAAGTATCATTGCAGTCAATGAAATAAATACTTATAGATTATTTGACTCGGGTGCTACTTGTTCTTGTATAGCATATGGATTTGATAAAAAACTCAGATTAAGCCCTGAGAAGCTAGAAATACCTTTAGACGTTAAGGTAGCAAACTAAGAGATAATTCCCATTGAATACATTTATAGGAATTGTTTCATAGATTTTAGGGGGAACAGATTATCGGTAGATCTTTTTACCGATAAGGTTGAGAGAATTCGATGTGATTTTAGGTATGGATTGGTTAATTAACCGTAAAGCGATAATAGATTGTCATAGAAAGAGTGTAAACCTAAGGCTTTCTAAGAAACCTGAGGTGGTGTTTTACGGTAATAAATCATCGAGGCGCTCTTGTTGTCTAACTATGACACAAGCTAGGAGGATGTTGAAGAAGGGGTGTAAGGGTTACCTGTGCCATGTTGTGGATACCCAAAAAGTGGGGGCAACATTGGAACAGATACCAGTGGTACAAGATTTTGTGGATGTATTTTCGGAGGAGTTACCCGGTATTCTGCCAGAGAGGGATGTAAAATTTGTGATTGATTTACTGTCGGGTACGTCACCAATTTTAAAGGCACTATATAGAATGGCGCTAGTAGAGATGAAGGACTTAATGGTTCAATTATAGGAACTATTAGATAGGAAGTACATTCAACCGAGTGTGTCTCCGTGGGGAGCACCAGTATTGTTTGTAAAGAAGAAGGATGGGTCATTACGACTTTGTACCGACTATCGAGAGTTGAACAAGTTAACGTTTAAGAATAAATACCCATTGTCCAGGATCGATGATCTATTTGATTAGTTGAAAGGGGTAAAATATTTGTCTAAGATAAATTTGCGTACGGGGTATCACCAACTGAAAGTGAGGAAAGAGGATGTACCTAAGACGGCCTTTAGAACTCGTTATGGGCATTACGAGTTTCTAGTTATGTCGTTTGGGTTGACAAATACGCTAACGACATTCATGGATATGATGAACAGAGTGTTCAAATAGTATTTGGACAAGTTCATTGTAGTGTTCATTGATGATATTCTAGTCTATTCTAAGACGCCAGAAGATCATGCTGAACATCTGAAAATAGTGTTGGAAACACTGCAGAAGGAGAAGTTATATGCATGAGTGCAGTTTCTAGGACATGTTATAGAAAAAGGTGGCATATCCGTAGATCCAGCGAAGGTGGAAGCAGTTAATGAGTGGGAGCAACCGAAAATGCCAACCGAGGTTCGGAGTTTTCTGGAGTTAGCGGGATACTATAGGAGGTTCATTCAGGACTTTTCTAAAATAGCTACTCTGTTGACAAATCTGACAAGAAAGTCGGTGAAGTATGAGTGGACAGAAAAGTGTGAAAATAGTTTTCAAGAACAAAAAAGGAGGTTAAGTGAGGCACCTGTATTATCCTTACCAAATGATACAGGGAATTTTATAGTTTATAGCGATACTTCGCATAGAGGACTAGGTTGCGTGCTCATGCAACATGGCAAGGTCATTGCATATGCATCATGCCAGTTAAAGGATTATGAGAAGGTTTATCCTACCCATGACCTAGAATTGGCAGCTGTAGTCTTTGCCTTAAAGATATGGAGACATTATTTATATGGGGAAAAGTGTGAGATATACACGAGCCATAAAAGTCTGAAATATATCTTCACACAGAAGGAGTTGAATATGAGGCAGAGGAAGTGGTTAAAGTTGATTAAAGATTATGACTGTGATATCTTATATCATCAAGGGAAGAAGAACATAGTAGCCGACACATTAAGTCTGAAGGGTAGGGAAAAGCTGTCAATGTTAACGACTCAAAATGAGTTAATAACGGAGATGACAAGAATGGAGTTAGAAGTTAATTTACCAAGTGAAATGGTGGAGATGTTATTCTCAATGGAGATTCGACCAACGATAGTGGAACAGGGTAAGGAAGTACAAATAAGTACTGAAGAATGCAAGCGAATGAAAAAGATATTGAAGGATGCTAGGAAGACTAAGTATAACCTTGATAAAGAAGATTTACTTCGTTTTAAAGGAAGAATTTGGGTTCCAAATAATTCTGATTTAAAAAAAGATATTATGTGTGATGTAAGACCCCAACTTTTATAAATAAAGATGAATTTTCTATAAATATCATTTTTGAATATTATGGAATGAATTTGATATAATGTTATAGTTGTGGGTAATATTTATAAATTTTGCAAAGTACGCAAGTTGTTATATAATATTCGATTGGTCGGGAAATATTCATTTTAACAGGGAATATTCGTACAACGGCATAATCATTGGTGGACCCCACAATGGAATTATTGTCGGATTGAGAAAATAACAAAAATACTTTATAAAAATAACGGCGAAAGTTTTACCATTAACTGTTGAAACAACCGCTGTTAAAAGTACAGTAATACGCGTAGTTGCACAGTAGCACACGATATTGATTATTCATGCTTACGTGAGAAGTCAATCAGTTTTGTTCAATTATTGTTACAGTAATTGCTGCATAGTATCTCACGTTATTTGATTCAATTATTGTCAATATTTTATAATCAATAATTGAGATGACAAAGTTATTAATATTATTATTTGCAATATTAATGATGTCTAGAAGTTCTATCAAGGAGAGGTTTGGTCACCTAATTGCACGCCAATGGGAAGAAATCCTTATTAGAAAGCCCCCTCTTTCCTGGGAACGATCTGGTCGATTAATATTGAGAATTATAATAATGATGATGAGTTTTATTTTATTAGTATTATTAATGTAATAAAACAGAAAGAGCTTTTTATATAAAACAGAATACTTTTATAAAGTTATTTGTTTTATTAGATAATAATTAGAATATATTATATTCTATTATGCATAGTGTTGTATAGTGCCTGCATAGTGCCTGTATAGTGTTTTGTATAGTAAAATCTTTTTATATAAAATAGAATACTTTTATAAAGTTATTTGTTTTATTAGATTTTAAATAAAATAAATATATATATATATATATATATATTTAGAATATGTTATATTTTATTGTATAGTGCAGCATAGTATCCTTTCTATTTTCCTATAAATATGATGCTTAGTAAGAATTGAAAACCACACCAGAAGTTCAGAGAATTCCTCTATAATCTTGAGCGTATTTCTTTAGAGTTTTAAGAAGCTTTGAGCGTAGTGTAAGTTTTCTTCAACAATATCCTCGCCCTACCAGTCAGAATACTATTCTTTTACGGTAAGGGATATTATTTGTTGTACTCGTAAGGGGTATTCTTTCTTTCTTATTCATAAAGAGAACTTTTGTTATTCCATTCTTTATTATTCTGTTGGAATAACCTGTATACGCGGGCTACCCTATACTTGGTGTAATTCTTCTGTTATTCCATTTTTTATTATTTTGTTGGAACATCATGTCTGTGCTTTACGCATGACCTGGTTCCATTATTTATCATTTTATTGGAACATCCTGTCTGTGCTTTACGCATGACCTGGTTCCGTTAATTATTATTCTGTTGGAATATCCTGTCTGTGCATTTACGCATAACTTGGTTTCGTTATTTATTATTCTATTGGAATAACATATCTATGCGGTCTATCGCATGCCTGGTGAATTCTTTTGTTATTCCATTCTTTATTATACTCAGTTGGTTAACGTTTTGACTTCTATACTCCATGAAATTAGTGGAATATCCTTGATATTTGTGCTTCATCCAGTATCTTTTCATGGAAATATTCTTATGAGCATTCTTGAGTGTTACTGTACAAAGAATTATCATGTTAATAATTTGGACATTATTAGTTTTTGGATAAATTAACTCTTGAACTTGTTTTATTGAATTCTTATATCCTTGTCATCAACCTCATATTTATATTATGTTGAAAGTCATCTGTGACCTGTAGTGCATAGATGGACTTCGTATGATTATGACCAGTGATTATTCGGTGTAATCATGACCGTAATGTTACAAATGATGTGGAAAAAGTCCTCATTTTCCCGTAGTGCATTGATGGACAATTGTTGACATGATCATGACCATTGATGAATACACGAATATCCTTGTCCTGTAGTGCATGGATAATTTGTGGTCGTGATACTAATGAATATCTGTGGCCGTAGTGCAGGGATGATGTGGATTATTTATTAAGCTGAGTCTCAGCGATAAAAAGTAATGAAAAACCTTTTAAATCATAGAAGATTGTAGATTTTATTCTCTACTTGACTCTTCTAATGGATTGCTTGTTTCGCTGAAGTTAAACTTGATGTTTGTTATATTTTATCAGTTTTAACATTATTGAAGGCAAATGATAATTTATTCTGCACTATCTTAGTCGTAATATTTCTTACAAGGTTAGTTGAGCTCACCCTTTTACTTTCATTATTCTCTTCAGGAAATGAGAACGTAGCAGGGACTAGTCGGGGAACAGAGTGATGGTCCTAGATGGTGCATTAGCAGTCCTCACTATTCTGTGAAATAGTGTGATAATAAATATAATGAGGACCCCATTGAGTTTGTATATTGTCTAGATGACAATATTTGTATTAAAACTCACATCATATGTTTAGTCATATTTTACACGACTGTTGTATAATTAAGTTTTTATTTGAATTTTGTACCATGTATTTGGCGACTCAAGATGGGTGATGTATACCTATTTTGGGGGCGTCACAGTTGGTATCAAAGCTTAAGGATATGATCCCTGTTTAAGATGTGAGAATAGAACTAGGAGGGGAGAGACGGGGAATTCGTTCGCTAGAATGACCTACCTAAGTTTATTTGGTATTTAATTGGTCGGTCGGAATATAGGGATAATATGTTACAAGTCAATTAACCTTTGTTTTGTGGCAGTATTTGAAAATGACATTCGAGAATTTTGAGAATAGAAATGGAGCACAGGAGACTGTTGATTCACCACATATCAATAATCAAGATAATGTGCAACAGGAAGGCGACAATCCTCATGCAAACAACAGCACTGACGAAATGATGAATTAGAGAATATTCAGAGGCTTTATTCAATTTATGCAACAGCAGGCGATAGTGGCTCTTGTCCAAAATGTAGGTGGAAACACTGAAAACTCTCGGACGGTCACCGCTAAACAGTTCAAGGAGCTGGGACCACCAGAGTTTTTTGGAGAGCCAAAACCACTTAAGGCAGAAATATGGATAAAGCAGATCACTAAGATATTTGATTTCTTGGGATGCGCCGAGGAGCACAAGGTTCCCTTTGCCACCTTTATGTTGCGAGGAGATGCAATTACTGGTGGGAATCAGTAAAGCGTACTCAACCTGCCGCACTGAAGATGTCTTGGGAGAAGTTCCAAGAAATGTTCAATGACAAGTACTTTCCTGAAAGTATTCATCACATGAAGGAGGTAAAGTTCATCAAGTTGGAGCAGAATAATATGACCATGTCGCAGTACGAAGCTAAGTTTATCGAGTTGTCCCTGTTTGCGTCCCACTTAGTTGATAATGAAGAGAGAATGACGCGGGTGTTTTTAAGAGGTTTGAAGCCGGAGATAAATTAATATCTTATTTCTCATAAACTGTGTTTGTATTCAGATGTTGTAAATATGGCTTAGTTAGTGGAGCGCGATAACGAGTCAACGCAACCAAAAGAGAGAAGCCAACAAAATAATAATACCAGTGAGAGCAGTCATCAAAGCGGTGACAACAAGCGTGGAGGGAATCAACATGCCAGAAATGGTAACCACTTTGGTGGTATTCAGAGCCAAAACAATAAGAATGAACATTTCAAGAAGAGGAGATTCAATAATGATGGAAAGACGTCAGTACTAGCACTCGTTGTTAAGGAAGGAGAATGACCACCTATCATATGCTTCAAATGCGGAGGGGAGGGGCACATCAGTCCAAGTTGCGCGATGTCGTCCAAAGCATGTTATAGTTGTGGAAGAGAAGGTCACTTAGCCCGATTTTATCGTTCACTGAAGACAAGTTCAGCTAGGATGGAGGCACCAAAAGCCGTCCCAGAAAAGTCAAAGCTGGTAGTGCAAGGGAGAGCGTTTGTTGTGACCTCCCAGAAAGCAAGGAACCCGAACGAGGTCATCACGAGTAAGCTTATCATAAACTCTAGCGAAGTCTATACCTTATTTGATACCAGTTCTACCCATTATTTTATTTCTCCTACTTGCGCTCAACGATTAAATTTGACTCAGTGAAATTAGACTTTGACTTATCTGTGGAAACTCCGTTGGGAGAAACCTTCATTACATCCACTGTTTATAAGTTTTGTTTAGTTTAAATCGGTACCCTCACATTACCCGTCGATCTTATTTCATTGAAAATACTTGCATTTGATGTCATTCTAGGGATTGATTGGTTAACTACTCATCATGCTAAAATTGATTGTTTTCGTAAGGTTGTTAGCTTTCATATTCCTAATCAACCTATTATGCAAATTCAAGCGACCAAACCATTAAAATCAATCACGGTCATCTCAAGCCATAAACCTATTCATTTATTCAAAAAATGTCAAGCTTTCTTAGCTCATGTCACGGATCTAAACAAAAATACGTCAGTTTTGAATGATATTTCTATTGTTAATAAATTCCTAACGTATTCCATGAAGAACTTCATGGTCTACCCCCAGAGCGTGAAATCGAATTTTGTATCGACCTTGAACCCGATACAAAATGTATTTCCAAAGCCCCATATGGAATGGTTCCTATTTAACATCAGGAGTTAAAGACCCAACTGCAGGAATGGTTAGACATTGGCTTTATTCGTCCTAGTACTTCTCCTTGGGGTGCTCCTGTTCTATTCGTGAAGAAGAAAGATGGGAGTATGCAACTTTGTATTGATTATCGGTAGTTGAATCATGTCACCATCAAAAATAGGTACCCATTGCCACGTATTGATGACCTATTT
Organism: Panax japonicus; assembly: GCA_020205505.1. Lineage (NCBI taxonomy): Eukaryota > Viridiplantae > Streptophyta > Magnoliopsida > Apiales > Araliaceae > Panax > Panax japonicus. Next base: position 46,391,111 of record CM035096.1, read on the forward strand.
GACCAGTTGCAAGGAGTTAAATTATTTTCAAAGATTGATCTTCGTTCCGGATATCACCAATTGAAGATTAGAACATATAACATTCCAAAGACGGCTTTCAGAACTTGGTACGGGCATTATTAATTCCTAGTCATAACCTTTGGATTGACTAATGCTCCTACTGCCTTCATGGATATGATGAACAGAGTATTCAAGGAATATTTGGATCACTTTGTGGTCGTCTTTATTGATGACATCCTTATTTATTCCAAAAGACGTGAAGATCATGAGCAACACTTGAGGCTGGTACTCCAAAAGCTTTGTGAATACAAGCTTTATGCCAAGTTAAAGAAATGTGAGTTCTGGCTTGAGGAAGTAGTATTCCTTGGGCACGTAGTATCAAGTCGTGAAATATCTGTTGACCCGGTAAAAATTGAAGCAATTCAAAGTTGGGAGCAACCTAAATTAGTGACCGAAGTACGTAGCTTTCTCGGTTTAGCTGGTTATTATCGGAGAGTCGTTGAAGGATTTTCTCGAATCGCTACTCCATTAACTCAGCTGACTCGGAAAGATATAAAGTTCGGTTAGAGCGAAGAATGTGAGAAGAGTTTTCAAGAACTCAAGAGTAGACTCATTTCAGCACCTGTTTTGACAATACCATCTGGCTCGGAGGGATTTGTCATCTACAGTGATGCTTCGGGCAAAGGGTTGGGATGTGTTCTCATGCAACATGGGAAAGTCATAGCCTATGCCTCGTGACAACTCAAAGAATATGAGAGGAATTATCCTACTCATGATCTAGAGTTGGCAGCTATTGTCTTTGCACTTAAAATTTGGAGGCATTACTTGTATGGGGAGAAAGTAGAGATCTTTACGGATCATAAAAGCCTCAAATATTTCTTCACTCAAAAGGAACTCAACGTGCGACAATGACGTTGGCTTGAACTGTTGAAAGATTATGATCATACCATCCAATATCATCCTAGAAAAGCGAACGTGGTAGCTGACGCATTGAGTAGAAGATCATATGCAAGTACGAGTGCGATATTGTCAACACAAAGGCCCATTTTGGGTGACTTGCAATGATAATGGCGAATATACGAGTAGAACTGACTTTAATCGATAAAGTTAAAGATGCTCAAGCTATAGACCTGGAGCTGATGCGTATGAGGAAGAAAGTGCAAGAAGGTGCTATGCCGGAAGCAAGAATCGATGAAGAAGGAATACTCCGAGTTAACTATAGACTTTGTGTTCCTAACGAACCTGATTTAAAGTATAAAATCATGATGGAGGCGCACAACACACAGTTTGTAATCCATCCTGGGAGTACGAAAATGTATCATGATATTCGTCATACATTTTGGTGGAGCAATATGAAAAGAGAGATAGCGTTGTTTATCTCAAGGTGTCTAACTTGTCAACGAGTTAAAGCGGAGCATCAAGTACCAAAAGGTCCATTGCAACCACTTGAAATTCTAGAATTGAAGTGGGAGCACATTACCATGGATTTCGTTACTGGTCTTCCCAAGGTTTCTCAAGGCATAGATGCAATTTGGGTCATTATTGATAGATTGACCAAGTCTGCTCACTTCTTACCTATACGATAAACTTATACACTTGAACGTCTTTCTTGTATGTACATAAACGATGTTGTAAGATTGCATGGTATGCCAGTATCCATAGTTTCTGATCGAGACCCAAGATTCACTTCACGATTTTGGGTTAGTTTGCAAAAAGCTATGGGAACGGATTTACGATTTAGCTCGGCATATCATCCTCAGATGGATGGACAGTCAGAGAGGACTATTCAAACTCTTGAAGATCTATTAAGACTCTGTGTCCTTAATTTCAAGGGAAGTTGGGACAAGTTCTTACCATTGGTGGAGTTTTTCTACAACAACAGTTATCAAGCAAGTATTGGCATGGCTCCATTCGAAGCGTTATATGGAAGAAAGTGTCGTTCTCCAGTATGATGGGATGAGGTGTGTGAAGAAACGTTATTGGGACCGGAGTTGGTACGTATGACTACGAAAAAGATTCAAATGATCTGGCAACGTATAAAAACCCCACAAGATCGACAAAAGAGTTATGCTGATCTTCATCGAAAGGACGTGGAATTCGATATTGGAGATCATGTGTTATTACGTGTTGCTCCATGGAAAGGAGTTACGAGATTTGCAAAGAGAGGGAAGCTCAATCCTCGATTCATTGGCCCATTTTTAATCCTCGATCGAGTAGGAACTGTGGCGTATAGACTCGCTTTACCGTCAAGTATGTCTCGTGTTCATAACGTTTTTCACATAACCATGTTATGTAAATATGTGGAAGACCCGAACCACATTATTGAGTTAGAACCAGGCGAAATAGCGGAAGATTTGACGTATGAAGAGGTTCCTGTTCAAATCTTGGATAAGAAGGAATATATTCTACGCTCCAAGGTTATACCTCAAGTCAAAGTTTTGTGGAGAAATCACGATGTTGAGGAAATGACCTGGGAGTTAGAATCTTAAATTAAATCAAAGTATCATCACCTCTTCGACATACCAGGTACGCACCCTAATTTTCAGGACAAAATTTCATAAGAATGGGAGGTTGTAAGACCCCAACTTTTTGAATAAAGATTAAATTTCTCGAAATATATTTTTGAATATTATGGTGTGGATTTGATATAATGTTATAGTTGTGGGTAATATTTATAAATTTTGCAAAGTACGCAAATTGTTATATAATATTTGATTGGTCGGGGAATATTCATTTTAATAGAGAATATTCGTACAACGGCACAATCATTGGTGGACCCAATAACGGAATTATTGTCTGATTGAGAAAACGACAAAAATACTTTATAAAAATAACGGCGAAAGTTTTACCGTTAACTGTTGAAACACCCGGTGTTAGAAGTATAGTAATACGCATAGTTGCATAGTAGCACACGGTATTAATTATTGATACTTACGTGAGAAGTCAATCAGTTTTGTTTAATTATTATTACAGTAATTGTTGCATAGTATCTCACGTTATTTGATTCAATTATTGTCAATATTTTATAATCAATAATTGAGATGACAAAGTTATTAATATTATTATTTGCAATAATAACGATGTCTAGAAGTTTTGTAAAGGAAAGGTTTGGTCACCTAATTGCGCGCCAATGGGGAAAAATCCTTATTGGAAAGCCCCATCTTTCCTGGGAACGATATGGTCGATTAATATTGTAAATTATAATAATAATGATGAGTTTTGTTTTATTAGTATTATTAATGTAATAAAACAGAAAAGCTTTTTATATAAAATAGAATACTTTTATAAAGTTATTCGTTTTATTAGACTATAAATAGAATATATAATATTCTATTACGCAAAATATTTTGCATAGTAAAATCTTTTTATATAAAACATAATACTTTTATAAAGTTATTTGTTTTATTAGACAATAATTAAAATATATTATATTTTATTATGCATAGTGTTGCATAGTGCATGTATAGTGTTTTGCATAGTAAAATCTTTTTATATAAAACATAATACTTTTATAAAGTTATTTGTTTTATTAGATTTTAAATAAAATAAATAAATATATATATATATATATATATTTAGAATATGTTATATTTTATTGTATAGTGCAACATAGTATCCTTTCTATTTTTCTATAAATAGGATGCTTAGTAAGAATTGAAAACCACACCAGAAGTTCAGAGAGTTCTTCTATAATCTTGAGCGTATTTCTTTAGAATTTTAAGAAGCTTTGAGCGTAGTGTAAGTTTTCTTCAACAATATCCTCGCCCAACCAGTCAGAATACTATTCTTTTACGGTAAGGGATATTATTTGTTGTACTCGTAAGGGGTATTCTTTCTTTCTTATTCATAAAGAGAACTTCTGTTATTCCATTCTTTATTATTCTGTTGGAATAACCTGTATACGCGGGTTACCCTATACTTGGTGAAATTCTTCTGTTATTCTATTTTTTATTATTCTGTTGGAACATCCTGTCTGTGTTTTATGCATGACCTGGTTCCATTATTTATCATTTTATTGGAACATCCTGTCTGTGCTTTACGCATGACCTGGTTCCGTTAATTATTATTCTGTTGGAATATCCTGTATGTGCATTTACGCATAACTTGGTTTTGTTATTTATTATTATATTGGAATAACCCGTCTGTGCGGTCTATCGCATGCCTGGTGATTTCTTTTGTTATTCCATTCTTTATTATACTTAGTTGGTTAACGTTTTGACTTCTATACTCCATGAAATTAGTGGAATATCCTTGATATTTGTGCTTCATCCAGTATCTTTTCATGGAAATATTCTTCTGAGCATTCTTGAGTGTTACTGTACAAAGAAGTATCATGTTGATAATTTGGACATTATTAGTTTTTGGATAAATTAACTCTTGAACTTGTTTTATTGAATTCTTATATCCTTGTCATCATCCTCATATTTATATTATGTTGAAAGTCATCTGTGGCCTGTAGTGCATAGATGAACTTCGTATGATTATGACCAGGGATTATTCGGTGTAATCATGACCGTAATGTTACAAATGATGTGGAAAAAGTCCTCATTGGCCCGTAGTGCATTGATGGACAATTGTTGACATGATCATGACCATTGATGAATACACGAATATCATTGGCCTGTAGTGCATGGATAATTTGTGGTTGTGATACTAATGAATATCTGTGGCCGTAGTTTATGGATGATGTGGAATATTTATTAAACTGAGTCTCTACGATAAAAAGTAATGAAAAACATTTTAAATCATAGAAGATAGTAGATTTTATTCTCTACTTGACTCTTCTAATGGATTTCTTGTTCCGCTGCAGTTAAACTTGATGTTTGTTATATTTTATCTGTTTAACATTGTTGAAGGCAAATGATAATTTATTCTGTATTATCTTAGTCATAATATTTCTTACTGGACTAGTTAAGCTCACCCTTTTACTTTCATTATTCTCTTCAGGAAATGAGAACGTAGCAGGGACTAGTCGGGAAACAGAGTGATGGTCCTAGATGGTGCATTAGTAGTTCTCCCTATTCTGTGAAATAGTGTGATAATAAATATAATGAGGACCCCATTGAGTTTGTATATTGTCTAGATGACAATATTTGTATTAAAACTCACAGCATATGTTTAGTCATATTTTACACAACTGTTGTATAATTAAGTTTGTATTTAAATTCTGTACCATGTATTTAGCGACTCAAGATGGGTGATGTATACCTATTTTGGGGGAGTCACATGTGAGGCTCATAGTTCGAGGTACTCGATACATCCGGGTAGTACTAAGATGTATCAAGACCTTCGTCTGAACTTTTGGTGGCCGAACATGAGGAGGGAAATCGCAGAATACGTAAGTAGGTGCTTAACTTGTTAGAAAGTTAAAGCTGAACACCAATGACCGAGTGGGATGTTGCATCCACTAGAGTTTCCGGAGTGGAAATGGGAGCATATCACCATGGACTTTGTGGTGGGACTTCCAACAACAAGAAAAGGATACGACGCTATTTGGGTAATAGTGGATCGATTGATGAAATCGGCTCACTTTCTACCAATAGGAGTTAGGTATAACCTAGAGCAACTAGCTAAACTTTATGTCAAGGAAATTATTTCTAGACATGGAGTACCTATTTCGATTGTGTCCGATTATGATCTGCGATTCACGTCAAACTTTTGGAGGAGTTTGCAAGAGTAAATGGGAACACATTTGAGATTGAGTATGGCGTATCATCCACAGATGGATGGACAAAGTGAACAACGCTAGAAGATATGTTAAGATCTTGCGTTATGGATTTCAAGGGTAGTTGGGACGAACATCTACCTTTGGTGGAATTCGCGTACAACAATAATTTTCACGCTAGTATAGGCATGCTGCCTTATGAAGCATTGTATGGAAGGAAGTACAGAACACCACTTTGCTGGGATGAAGTAGGTGAACGTCGAATGTTGGGACCGGAGATGGTACAATAAACGATATACATGGTTGAGCTAATAAGAACGTGATTGGTAGCAGCTCAAGATAGACAAAGAAAGTATGCAGATCCTCATCGAGTGAAGAGGGAATTTGAAGTAGGTTCATATGTCTTTCTGAAAGTATCACCTTGGAAAGGGAAGATACGTTTTGGGAAAAAAGGGAAGTTAAGTCCAAGGTTTGTAGGACCTTTTGAAATTTTAAGAAAGGTAGGAGAGGTAGCCTATGAAATAGCTTTACACCCGAAAATGGAAAGAAAACATAATGTGTTTCACGTGTCAGTGTTGCGTCCTTATAAACTGGACTACAAGCACGTAATAGAGTATGAATCTATTCAAGTAGAAAAAGACTTAACGTATGAAGAACTTTCAATTCAGATTATTGATAGGAAGGAACAAATCTTGAGAAGTAAAATAATACCTTCGGTAAAGGTAATTTGGAGGAACCACGATGCTAAAGAAGCAACGTGGGAGCTCGAAAGTAAAATGAAGGAAACGTTTCCTCATTTATTTATGTAATTATAACGAGATTCTAGGGATAGAATCCTTATAAGGAGGGAAGAATGTAACGCCCAAGAATTTTGGATTTTGAATGAATTAAATTTTTATTTGATTATGTAGATTAAATGAATTTAATTGACTAGTTATGTGAATAAGATATTTGAAGATCATTTTATGACCTAGAATGTGTGGACGTGGTTAGTATTCTGGCTATGTGCTAAGATTAATTGTTTTGAATTATCAAGACGAAAATAAATGTTTTCCGAGAATTTTTTCGTAAAAACACTATTCATCCGATTTCGTTCGGAGCTTAGGTTTGAAATGTAAGAACCCAACTTTTTGAATAAAGATTAAATTTCTTGAAATATATTTTTGAATATTATGGTGTGGATTTGATATAATGTTATAGTTGTGGGTAATATTTATAAATTTTGCAAAGTACGCAAGTTGTTATATAATATTCGATTGGTCGAGGAATATTCATTTTAACAGGGAATATTCGTACAACGGCACAATCATTGGTGGACTCCCACAACGGAATTATTGTCGGATAGAGAAAACGACAAAAAGACTTTATGAAAATAACGACGGAAGTTTAACCGTTACTGTTGAAATTCCCAGTGTTAAAAGTACAGTAATACGCGTAGTTGCATAGTAACACACGGTATTGATTATTGATGCTTACATGAGAAGTCACTCAGTTATACTCAATTATTGCTACAGTAATTGCTGCATCATATATATCATATTATTGATTCAATTATTGTCACAGTATCATCTGCATAAAATGTTTTTTTATTAAATCAATACTTGAGACGACAAAGTTATTCATATTATAAATTGTAATATTTACAATGTCTAGAAGTTCTGTCAAGGAGAGGTTTGGTCACCTAAGTGTGCGCCAATAGGGAGAAACCCTTATTGGAAAGCCCCCTCTTTCCTAGGAACGACCTGGTTGATAAATATTGTGAGTTATAATATTAATAATGAATGTTGTTCGGAGTTGAATTTGGAGACGCGGATGTGATATTTGAGTTCGGAATGATGAAATTAGTAAAAATAGTCTATAAACACAAAATTTTCCGAGATTCACTATTTAGTCAAAAAGTCAACAGTTGGCTTTTTCGGGAAAAGTCAAACTTTGAAATTTCAAAATTTATATTTTTGATAAAAATAGTTTCATTATGTTGGAATTGTTTGTGTTAGTGAAAATCGACATTTATTCCGATGATAATTGATGTCTAGGGGTTATATTGATAAATCGGGTAATTTATCGGATAAATGAGCAATTAATTGCTACTAATTCACATGATTATATAACTATTTGTTCACATATGTGTACTATTTAATCACATTATTTACTATTAGGGGATTTGGTGCAAGATTGATAATACTTGCATGACTAATTTAAAAATGGAGGTATTATACTGAAATTCTTATTTTTCATATGATTATACTATTGATTCACATGATTGAACTATTAATTCACATTATTTACTATAAGGGGAGTTGGTGCAAGATTGATAATACTTGCATGACTAAATTATAAATGAAAGAAAACTTGGAGGTATTATACTGTAATTTTCGAGCCCTAAAACGTGCAATTATCGAAACTATATTTTTCTATAAATAGAAGCTCATTCTTCTTTAATTTCTCACCAATTCACAAAAGCTTTAGAGCGATTATTATAGAGAGAAAGAAGAAGAGAAATCTGCTACCTCACTATTCCAGTATCCAGTTTTTTCCAAGGTAGGGAGTATTATTTCTTTCTTATCAATGAAGAGAACTTCTGTTATTCCATTATTTATTATTCTGTTGGAATAACTTGTATACCCGGGCTACCCTATACTTGGTGAAATTCTTCTGTTGTTCCATTCTTTATCATTTTGTTGGAACATCCTGTCTGTGCGTTCTACGCCGGACCTGGTTCCGTCTTTAATATTCTGTTGGAATATCATGTCTGTGCATTTTACGCCGGACCTGATTCCGTTATTTATTATTCTGTTGGAATAACCTGCCTGTGCGGTCTATCGCATGCCTGGTGATTTCTTTTGTTATTCCATTCCTTATTATACTCAGTTGATTAAAGTTTTGACTTCTATACTCCATGAAATTAGTGGAATATCCTTGATATTTGTGCTTCATCCAGTATCTTTTCATGGAAATATTCTTCTGAACATTCTTGAATTTTACTCTACAAAGCAGTATCATGTTGACAATTTGGATGTTATTAGTTCCTGGATAAAATAATTCTTGAACGTGTTTTATTGAATTCTTATATCATTGTCATCATCCTCATGTTTATATTTTGTTGAAAGTCATATGTGGCCTATATTGCGTAGATGGACTTGGTATGATTATGACCTGAGATTATTCGGTGTAATCATGACCGTAATGTTACAAATGATGTGATAAAAGTCCTCATTGGCCCGTAGTGCATTGATGGACAATTGTTGGTATGATCATGACCATTATTGAATACACAAATATTCTTGGCCCGTAGTGCATGGATAATTGTGGTTGTGATACTAAAGAATATCCTTGGCCGTAGTGCAGGGGTGATTCGATGATGTTTATTATTTATTAAGCTGAGTCCCAGTGATAAAAGTGATGAAAAACCTTCTAAATCATAAAAGATAGTATATTTTATTCTCTACTTGACTCTTTTAATGTATTGCTTGTTCCGCTGCAGTTAAATTTGATGGTTGTTATATTGTATCAGTTTAACACTGTTGAAGGCTAACGATAATATATTATGCATTATCTTAGTCATAATATTTCCTACTGGGCTAGTTGAGCTCACCCTTTTACTTTTATTGTTCTCTTCAGGAAATGAGAACGTAGCAGGGACTAGTCGGGGAACAGAGTGACGGACCAGATGATAACATTAGTAGTCCTCACTATTATGTGAAATAGTATAATAATAATTGTAATAAGGACTCCTTTTGAGTTTGTATTATCTCTAGTAGACAATATTTGTATTCAAACTCACAGTTTATGTTTTGTCGTATTGTACACGACAGTTGTATTATTAAGTTGTATTTGAATTTATGTACCATGTAAGTGGCGACCCAAGATGGGTGACATATACCTAATTTTGGGGGTGTCACAGTTGGTATCAAAGCTTAGGGATATGATCCTTGGGTAAGATGTGAGACTAGAACTAGGAGTGGAGAGACGGGGAATTCCTTCGCTAGTATGACCTACCTAAGTTTATTTGGTATTTGATTGGTTGGTCAGAGTATAGTGATAATATGGTGCATGTCAATTAATCCTTGTTTTGTGGCAGTGTTTGAAAATGGCATCCGAGAATGTTGAGAACATCAATGGAGCACAGGAGACCGTTGACTCTCCATAGATCAATAACCAGGACAATGTGCATCAGGAAGGCGACAATCCTCATGCAAATAACAACACTAACCAAATGATGAACGATGGAATGTTCCGAGGCTTCATGCAATTCATGCAACATCAAGCGAGAACATCTCCTGTTCAAAATGCAGGTGTAAACATAGGAAACTCTCGGACGGTCACCGCTAAACAGTTCAAGGAGTTGGGACCACCGGAGTTTATTGGAGAGCTAAAACCACTTAGGGCGGAAGAATGGATAAAGTAAATCACCAAGATATTTGATGTCTTGGGATGCTCCGAGAAGCAAAAGGTTCCCTTCGCCACCTTTATGTTGCGTGAAGAAGCAGATTCCTGGTGGGAATCTGTAAAACGTACCCAGCCTGACGCACTCAAGATGTCTTGGGAGAAGTTCTAAGAGCTGTTCAATGACAAGTACTTTCCCGAAAGTATTCGTCACATGAAGGAGGTGGAGTTTATCAAGTTGGAACAAAACTGTAGCATCCCCGAATCCGGGCCCCGAATCGCCTCGGATCCGGTATACTATTTCTATCACTATTTGCGGAAGATATAAACATAAATTGTTTATACATTACATTACACACTATTCCCCAAGGTCGAGTAACCTTAACTTATTACACATTTCCTAAAATATCTAATACACAACAATATTGATCATAATTACAAACTAACTGCACTTTATATTCCAAGCTGTACTTAGCTTTAATCGTTTCCTGTATACGACGCATTTGCTTTACCTGCAATGTTTTATCATGATATAGCAAGGGTGAACATGAAAGTTGCCCAGCAAGTTTATATACAATAACATAACAATATATCATGATTGAAGAGTATGAATAATTGGTTGGCTATAATTCAACAATATGATTGTGAACTACTAGGAACAAAATTTTGACTGAACAAGTATTTTACATGAACAAACATTTCTGAACCAACTGGTAATGAAGGTGATCAGCCTTTCATACCTGACTTATACATGCAAGATGTACAGAGTACAAATTTCATGGAAATCAGTAATGATTAACCATAAGCTTGAATAAACACTCTTATTAGAGTTAAGTACAAGAAAACTTGCCTGAACCGTTGATTACCGCACGCAATTAATAACGCTTTACTCGAAGACCTAATATTAATAATATAGATCTCCAATAATTAGAATAATATCATCACAGTATAATACTGTTATACTTGTATCCACAGAATAACCTAAACACATTATCACAAAATCCTATCAGTCTATAACACACATAAGACTAGGTATCAAGTCAAACTATTGCAGTCTGAGTTGAAACCGACACAATTCTATCATCCCGACGGTCTAGTCGGACGAATATCGAGTTTAAGTTCAATTAAACTCTGTCTAACCACTTATCCATTATCACAGATAATTTCTTATCAGACAAAATATTTTTCCTAGGCTCGTAATAATTTTCGGATAATTATTACCATTTATTAACATTTTTCAATCCTCAGTACCGTATTTAAATGAATTAAATACCACAAAATTCCTTAATCATTAATATTTATTTATTAATGAAAATCATTACATAATATTATAATATCATTATAATATATCAAAGTATTTTTAATACCTTAAAATCATATTAATATGATTTTTAAACCTTTAAATCCATTATCCAATAATTAATATTAATATTAAAATATTAATATTTTCATGCCAAAATATCAAAAGTTATATTTTATAACTTAAAATATTTTTATAACACTTAAATCATTTTTATATAATTTATAAAGCATTAATTCCATTTTTCCTTAATTTATTTAATATATCTATTAAATAAATTAATTATCATTAATATTGATTAATTAATGAATTTCATCCCAAAATATTAAAAGTTATCAAAAATAACTTAAAATATTTTCTTATACCATAATATTATTTTTCATGATTTTTCATGAATTAAAAACTATTTTTAAATAATTTATTTAATATTGTAATTAAATAAATAAATATCATTTATATTCCAAAAATATTAATTATTTTCGAAATATACTCAAAATAGTTAAAAACTATTTTTCATACTTTAAAATAATTTTTCAGAATTTATTTGGTATTTTTAATAATTAAAAACCAATTTTTTTCTATTTTTTAATTCATTTCCGGAAAATATTAATTAAACTGTCGCTAAAGGCCTATAGCGACGCTTTCTGTCGCTATAGGTGTTCTTGAGGGATTTTCCAGATTTCCGGCAGAGGCGAGGTTGCTAGTTTGACCGAGCGTAACTCTTTGATTATTGAGTTTCTGGTCATGATGAGGCTTTCAGATTATAGTACTTTTGCAGTTCTACAACATGAAACAAATTTCATACCCAAACAACAACTGAAAAGCAAGATATAGACTTCCAAAAATGTTGTCAGGCCTTGTTCTTCAAATTCTGGGTTTTTCAGATTTGAAGAACTGCCTAGGTTCCCACTTTGACACTTAATAACTTTCTGATCATGCAACTTTTATGCGATCTATCAATTAAAAGTTGTAGATAACATGTAGTACTACAACTCTAAAGCAAAATAACACAAAAACATCAAAGCATGAACAAGATATGGTCGGTCAAACTAGGACACGGACCACTGTTCTACATTTTCTGGGTTTGCTGTTTTAGCAGTTCGGTCAACAATGTTTGACCGTGAATAACTTGCAATCTATAATAGTTATAGGTCTGATTCTTTTTGCAACTTAAAGACCTCATATCAGGCTACATGTTACATGTTTTAAACATCAAAAACATGTAACACACACAGATTTATAAGCCCCGACATTTGACTGTAAATCACAGATTTCCAGATTTTTAAATTTGCTAAAACTTTAAATTCGTGCACTTTGATGTTATGGGTCATGGATTTAACAACCCAGAACATCAATTGACACATATTGACATTACTTTCAACAATCAATTGAAACTTTTAACAACCAATTGAAGGATTTCCGAAAATTAGAGATTTATACCTTTTTGCTTTGATTTCTCAATTATGTGCTTCTGATCTGTTATGATCAACGTGGGGCTGGATCTTTGAACTGATTTGGCTTAATATTTCGTTGGTTGAGAGGGAAGTAAGAGTTGGTAGAAGCAAAAATTGAATTGGCCAAGTTTTGTACATTTTCTCTCTCTAATTAAATTTATATTGTTGCTTGATTCATTGTATGTTGCAAGTTGGCTGATTGCTGGAGCTTGCTGGAGATTTAAGTCACATGCCTAGGGTTTAGGGTTGTTGAACAACTCACTAGACCAATTCTTGTAAGCTAAGTCACCAATAATGCATTAAGGGCATTTTTGTCATTTCCATTTTGTTCTAGATTTTTGCATTAGATGAAACCATTTGGGTTTAGGGTTAAGCATACTTAGATTTATAATTTGGACAAATTTGGATTTAGGTTTTAAATTCTCAAATTTTTAGCAACTTGGAAAATTCCAAAATTTCCTAATTTTAGAATAGAAAATTTTGATTTCTAAATTATAATTAGGGCTTCCTAATCATTTATAATTTCCAATTCATGAATCATTATTTGCTAATTAGGTCCATTATATCCTAATTAAAATTGCTAATTTAGCAATTAGGTTCAAATTTGTACATTAAAATTTTATAACCCATTTTAGGGTTTAAATAAAATAATAATTCAATTTTTGAATTTAGATTCCCTAATTAGATTAGGGTTTCTAATAACTTAACAATTAGAATTTATATTTCCTAATCAACATTGCAATTATAGCAATTTAATCCACCACTGAACAATTAGGGTTCAAAAATGATCATTAGGGTTTTCAATCCACAATTTGGGTTTCTAATAGAAATTAATTTCTAAAATAGAAATTAACTATTCGTAATTAGATTACAGTTTTCTAATTACACAATCTTGAAAATTAGAATTAATATATTCTAATTAACATTAAAAGTATTCAATTAACACTTTCATTTTTCCTAATTATAAAATTAGGGTTTCAATTCCCGAAATTAGGATTTTCTAAATTAGGGTTTGCTAATTAATTAAGCTTTGCCCTAATTAGGCCTAAGCTTTATAATTCTCCGCTATATTCCCATATTAGGGCTTCAATTTTATCAGAATCTGAAATTAGGGTTTTCAGTTCTTGTATTAGGGTTTTCAAATAATCAATCGGGTTTCAAATTCAAAATTAGGGTTTTGTTATCAATTTGTTATGATTAACCCTAATTAATCTTTTAATTATTTACTCTTATGCCATTAAGTTCCCAATTTAGGGTTTCATGCTCCGAGTTAGGGTTTTCGGACTCCCAAAACTGAAACTAGTTTTTCAGAACCGACTGTTAGGGTTTCTTATCATACATTATAATTTTTTTCTAACTGAATGTTGACGTTCTTAACATATACATAGGGTTTGTCACAGATGTAATTTATCTGGTCAACCCATAACCCTTAACCACATTCTGAACACCTCATTATCCATATGCACAGAGCATATTCACGTAAACACTTAATCCTGAACAATTCACTTAAAAGCCTTCACGAAATTTTGAAATCCTCAAAATTCCACCCTAATAACATCGTACGCATACACTTATTTTCTGTCTAGATCTAATATTTGACCTTAAATCAATCATTTAAGATTTTCATAAATTGTCCAAAATCTCGAGTTGTCACATTCACCCCTCCTTATAAGAATTTCGTCCCCAAAATTCACCTTACACCTTACACCGTGCACCTTACACCATTCACACATAAACCATTCATACACATTATTACTTGTTACCCAATACACATCTCACCAGAGTAAAAGTTTTGAAATTTTGCTGAGGAGTCATTGAGACTATTTGTCTGTCATTTTCGCATAGGTTTTATGGAAATTCATCCGCAAACCGTCATTACTTACGGACACAAAGGGTGATCAGCCCGATATGCCCTGTACTGATCTGGTACTGTTGGTCGGAACAATTTGTTCCTCTTTTCCGCCTTGGGCACATAAAGTTTTACCTCAGTCTTATCATTGGATTCCGCACCAAAACAATTTGGTTCGGGAAATTCTTTCAATGAACACTTGGAATTTTTTTATAACTTTAGTCTAGCTGAATCAAATAGCATAGACTCATATCAATAATTCAATTCAATCGAATTATTTAGGTGTAGCCAAACCCCGTTGGCTAATTTAAATTTTTTTTTGAAAATATTTTCGAGAATGACGTCATGATGCCGTACTGTATTAACAGTCCGTTTGAGGATGCCGTCATTGTATGACTTTTTCATAACACATCATACAATAGTGGAACAGCGACTTTAGGTCAAGTTCACACTAAGTATTCCTGTATTTACAACTCCATCACATTTTTATCATCTCTGCACCAGGTTACATGGTACATGAGTGATAATTGAAAACAATTTTTTTGATATTTCAAATCATTTGCGTCTAGCCGAAATAAGTAGCATAGACTGTACTTTAAACCGTTGCAAAAATGATTACGAGTCTACATTTTTTTTAAAAGACACATAGTGTGTATTTAGCCTGATGTCAAAAATTTCGAAGTTTAGCATAGCTGGGAGTTTAGAGAAACCTAAGTCTCCACTAATGATCATTTGTTTAATAATCTATCTGTTTCTATAATCCTTAACACTCCATTCACACGCAACTATACCCAATTCATAAAACCACACTTTTGATTTCATAACCTGGCCACAATTATATGAGTTTACGAACTTACCCTAGTCTGACCTTTGGCGTTCGTTCGCTGAGGGGCTCATAAACATTTCATATAACTATGCGTCAAGAATGTCACATAAGTATGAGTTCTAAGAACTCGTACTTAATCCTATATTCTCTACCTATGACCTATTTATCTATATAATAACTAGCGTGACACAACATTTCAACTATTACCAATGCCACCAACTAAGTAGTACAAGGAATCATACAACTTTGTTGCTGGCACGAGTCCTCATTGAAATCCCCACCTAACCTTAACCCCCTTTTTCAATACGAATTTAATTCGTATTCATTATCCATAACTCATTTATGAGTTTTCATTTTCATAGTACCATTTCAGAGTACAACGTTCACACATCATCTTGCTGTAAACTTTTCAATCATTAGATTGATTCATTTCCTATATCATAACCTTTATCAGATCACGGGGTGATCTTATCGTATATATTACGATTCAATTTCATGCACTATGATCGTTTTATTTTACGATCTCCTATCCCTGCACTTCTGTTCACCGGCTACTGTTCACCGCTATAACCAGAGTTAGGGAACTCTGTAGCTTAATAACTTACCGAGATTCGTCTTTGAATCTTACTGACCAACTAACTCTATGTGAGTTAGTCTTTTCCTAATCACTGCGGTTATTGGTCTCAGGTATTACTACTTAAGCTTCATAACCAACAGCTCTGATACCAAATGTAGCATCCCCGAATCCGGGCCCCGAATCGCCTCGGATCCGATATACTATTTCTATCACTATTTGCGGAAGATATAAACATAAATTGTTTATACATTACATTACACACTATTCCCCAAGGTCGAGTAACCTTAACTTATTACACATTTCCTAAAATATCTAATACACAACAATATTGATCATAATTACAAACTAACTGCACTTTATATTCCAAGTTGTACTTAGCTTTAATCGTTTCCTGTATACGACGCATTTGCTTTAACTGCAATGTTTTATCATGATATAGCAAGGGTGAACATGAAAGTTGCCCAGCAAGTTTATATACAATAACATATCAATATATCATGATTGAAGAGTATGAATAATTGGTTGGCTATAATTCAACAATATGATTGTGAACTAGCAGGAACAAAATTTTGACTGAACAAGTATTTTACATGAACAAACATTTCTGAACCAACTGGTAATGAAGGTGATCAGCCTTTCATACCTGACTTATACATGCAAGATGTACAGAGTACAAATTTCATGGCATTCAGTAATGATTAACCATAAGCTTGAATAAACACTCTTATTAGAGTTAAGTACAAGAAAACTTGCCTGAACCGTTGATTACCGCACGCAATTAATAACTCTTTACTCGAAGACCTAATATTAATAATATAGATCTCCAATAATTAGAATAATATCATCACAGTATAATACTGTTATACTTATATCCACAGAATAACCTAAACACATTATCACAAAATCCTATCAGTCTATAACACACATAAGACTAGGTATCAAGTCAAACTATTGCAGTCTGAGTTGAAACCGACACAATTCTATCATCCCGACGGTCTAGTCGGACGAATATCGAGTTTAAGTTCAATTAAACTATGTCTAACCACTTATCCATTATCACAGATAATTTCTTATCAGACAAAATATTTTTTCTAGGCTCGTAATAATTTTCGGATAATTATTACCATTTATTAACATTTTTCAATCCTTAGTACCGTATTTAAATGAATTAAATACCACAAAATTCCTTAATCATTAATATTTATTTATTAATGAAAATCATTACATAATATTATAATATCATTATAATATATCAAAGTATTTTTAATACCTTAAAATCATATTAATATGATTTTTAAACCTTTAAATCCATTATCCAATAATTAATATTAATATTAAAATATTAATATTTTCATGCCAAAATATCAAAAGTTATATTTTATAACTTAAAATATTTTTATAACACTTAAATCATTTTTATATAATTTATAAAGCATTAATTCCATTTTTCCTTAATTTATTTAATATATCTATTACATATATTAATTATCATTAATATTGATTAATTAATGAATTTAATCCCAAAATATTAAAAGTTATCAAAAATAACTTAAAATATTTTCTTATACCATAATATTATTTTTCATGATTTTCATGAATTAAAAACTATTTTTAAATAATTTATTTAATATTGTAATTAAATAAATAAATACCATTTATATTCCAAAAATATTAATTATTTTCGAAATATACTCAAAATAGTTAAAAACTATTTTTCATACTTTAAAATAATTTTTCAGAATTTATTTGGTATTTTTAATAATTAAAAACCAATTTTTTTCTATTTTTAATTCATTTCCGGAAAATATTAATTAAACTGTCACTAAAGGCCTATAGCGACGCTTTCTGTCGCTATAGGTGTTCTTGAGGGATTTTCCAGATTTCCGGCAGAGGCGAGGTTGCTAGTTTGACCGAGCGTAACTCTTTGATTATTGAGTTTCTGGTTATGATGAGGCTTTCAGATTATAGTACTTTTGCAGTACTACAACATGAAACAAATTTCATACCCAAACAACAACTGAACAGCAAGATATAGACTTCCAAAAATGTTGTCAGGCCTTGTTCTTCAAATTCTGGGTTTTTCAGATTTGAAGAACTGCCTAGGTTCCTACTTTGACACTTAATAACTTTCTGATCATGCAACTTTTATGCGATCTATCAATTAAAAGTTGTAGATAACATGTATTACTACAACTCTAAAGCAAAATAACACAAAAACATCAAAGCATGAACAAGATATGGTCGGTCAAACTAGGACACGGACCACTGTTCTACATTTTCTAGGTTTGCTGTTTTAGCAGTTCGGTCAACGATGTTTGACCGTGAATAACTTGTAATCTATAATAGTTATAGGTTTGATTCTTTTTGCAACTTAAAGACCTCATATCAGGATACATGTTACATGTTTTAAACATCAAAAACATGTAACACACACGGATTTATAAGCCCCGACATTTGACTGTAAATCACAGATTTTCAGATTTTTAAATTTGATAAAACTTTAAATTCGTGCACTTTGATGTTATGGGTCATGGATTTAACAACCCAGAACATCAATTGACATCTATGGACATTACTTTCAACAATCAATTGCAACTTTTAACAACCAATTGAAGGATTTCCGAAAATTAGAGATTTATACCTTTTTGCTTTGATTTCTCAATTCTGTACTTCTGATCTGTTATGATCAACGTGGGGCTGGATCTTTGAACTGATTTGGCTTAATATTTCGTTGGTTGAGAGAGAAGAAAGAGTTGGTAGAAGCAAAAATTGAATTGGCCAAGTTTTGTACATTTTCTCTCTCTAATTCAATTTATATTGTTGCTTGATTCATTGTATGTTGCAAGTTGGCTGATTGCTGGAGCTTGCTGGAGATTTAAGTCACATGCCTAGGGTTTAGGGTTGTTGAACAACTCACTAGACCAATTCTTGTAAGCTAAGTCACCAATAATGCATTAAGGGCATTTTTGTCATTTCCATTTTGTTCTAGATTTTTGCATTAGATGAAACCATTTGGGTTTAGGGTTAAGCATACTTAGATTTATAATTTAGACAAATTTGGATTTAGGTTTTAAATCCTCAAATTTTTAGCAACTTGGAAAATTCCAAAATTTCCTAATTTTAGAATAGAAAATTTTGATTTCTAAATTATAATTAGGGCTTCCTAATCATTTATAATTTCCTATTCATGTATCATTATTTGCTAATTAGGACCATTATATCCTAATTAAAATTTCTAATTCAGCAATTAGGTTCAAATTTGTACATTAAAATTTTATAACCCATTTTAGGGTATAAATAAAATAATAATTAAATTTTTGAATTTAGATTCCCTAATTAGATTAGGGTTTCTAATAACTTAACAATTAGAATTTATATTTCCTAATCAACATTGCAATTATAGCAATTTAATCCACCACTGAACAATTAGGGTTCAAAAATGATCATTAGGGTTTTCAATCCACAATTAGGGTTTCTAATAGAAATTAATTTCTAAAATAGAAATTAACTATTCGTAATTAGATTACAGTTTTTTAATTACACAATCTTGAAAATTAGAATTAATATATTCTAATTAACATTAAAAGTATTCAATTAACACTTTCATTTTTCCTAATTATAAAATTAGGGTTTCAATTCCCGAAATTAGGGTTTTCTAAATTAGGGTTTGCTAATTAATTAAGCTTTGCCCTAATTAGGCCTAAGCTTTATAATTCTCCGCTATATTCCCATATTAGGGCTTCAATTTTATCAGAATCTGAAATTAGGGTTTTCAGTTCTGGTATTAGGGTTTTCAAATAATCAATCGGGTTTCAAATTCAAAATTAGGGTTTTGTAATCAATTTGTTATGATTAACCCTAATTAATCTTTTAATTATTTACTCTTATGCCATTAAGTTCCCAATTTAGGGTTTCATGCTCCGAGTTAGGGTTTTCGGACTCCCGGAACTGAAACTAGGTTTTCAGAACCGACTGTTAGGGTTTCTTATCATACATTATAATTTTTTTCTAACTGAACGTTGACGTTCTTAATATATACATAGGGTTTGTCACAGATGTAATTTATCTGGTCAACCCATAACCCTTAACCACATTCTGAACACCTCATTATCCATATGCACAGAGCATATTCACGTAAACACTTAATCCTGAACAATTCACTTAAAAGCCTTCACGAAATTTTGAAATCCTCAAAATTCCACCATAATAACATCGTACGCATACACTTATTTTCTGTCTAGATCTAATATCTGACCTTAAATCAATCATTTAAGATTTTCATAAATTGTCCAAAATCTCGAGTTGTCACAAAAACAATATGACCGTGTCGCAATACGAGGCTAAATTTGCAGAGTTATCCCGATTTGCATCCCATTTAGTCGATAATGAGGAGCGAATGACACGAATGTTTTTAAGAGGTTTGAAACCGGAGATACCTCAATATCTTATTTCTCATAAACTGTGTTTGTACTCAGATGTTGTAAATAGGGGTCAGTTATTGGAGTGCGGTAACGAGTCAACGCAACCAAGAGAAAGCAGTCGGCAACATGAAAATACCAGTGGTATCAATCATCGAAGTGATGACAACAAACATGGAGGGAATCAACATGCCAGAAATGGTAACAACTTCGGTGGTAATCATAATTATGACAGTAAAAATGGAAATTTCAAGAAAAGGAGATTCAATAATGATGGAAAGAAGTCAGCACCAGTAACCGTGGTTAAGGAAGGAGAACGGCCACCTATCATATGATTCAAATGCGGAGGGGAGGGACATATCAGTCCAAACTGTGCGATGTCATCAAAAGCGTGTTATAATTGTGGAAGAGAAGGTCACCTAGCCCAATTTTGTCATTCACCGAAGACAAGTTCAGCTAGGATGGAGGCACCAAAGGCCGTCCTAGAAAAGTCAAAGTCAGTGGTGCAAGGGAGAGCATTTGTTGTGACCTCCCAGAAAGCAAGGAACCTAAACGAGGTCATCACGGGTAAGCTTATCATAAACTCTAGTGAAGTCTATACCTTATTTGATACCGTTTCTACCCATTCTTTTATTTCTCCTACTTGCACTCAACGTTTAAATTTGACTCCGGAGAAATTAGACTTTGACTTATCTATTGAAACTCCATTAGGAGAAACCTTCATTACATCCACTGTTTATAAGTCTTGTTTGATTCAAATCGGTAACCGCAAGTTACCTGTCGATCTTATCTCCTTAAAAACACTTGCATTTGACGTGATTTTAGGGATTGATTGGTTAACTACACATCATGCTAAAATTAATTATTTTCGTAAGGTTGTTAGCTTTCATATTCCTAATAAACCTATTATGGAAATTCAAGCGACCAAACCATTAAAATCAATCACGGTCATCTCAAGCCACAAAGTTATTCGTTTATTGAAAAACGGATGTCAAACTTTCTTAGCCCATGTCACAGATTTAAATAAAAATACGTCAGATTTGAAGGATATTTCTATTGTTAATAAATTTCCTGATGTATTCCCTGAAGAACTTCCTGGCCTACCCCCAGAGCGTGAAGTTGAATTTTGTATTGACCTTGAACCCGGTATAAAACCCATTTCCAAAGCCCCATATTGAATGGCTCCTATTGAACTTCAGGAGTTAAAGACCCAATTGCAGGAATTGTTAGATATTGGTTTCATTCGTCCTAGTACGTCTCCTTGAGGTGCTCTTGTTCTATTCGCGAAGAAGAAAGATAGGAGTATGCGACTTTGTATTGATTATCAGGAGTTGAATCATGTAACCATCAAAAATAGGTACACATTGCCACGTATTGATGACCTGTTTGATCAGTTACAAAGAACACAATTTTTTTCAAAGATCGATCTTCGTTCTGGATATCATCAGTTGAAGGTTAAAACTGAAGATATTCCCAAGACTACCTTCAGAACTCGTTATGGGCATTATGAATTCTTAGTCATGCCTTTTGGATTGACTAATGCTCCTACTGCCTTCATGGATATGATGAACCGAGTATTCAAGGAATATTTGGATCACTTTGTGGTCGTCTTTATTGATGACATCCTTATTTATTCCAAAAGCCATGAAGACCATGAGTAACACTTGAGGCTGATACTCCAAAAGTTTCGTGAATATAAGCTTTATGCCAAGTTAAAGAAATGCGAGTTCTGGCTTGAGAAAGTAGCATTCCATGGGCACGTAGTATCAAGTCATGGAATATCCGTTGACCCAGCAAAGATTGAAGCTATTCAAAGCTGGGAGCAACCCAAATCAGTGACCGAAGTACGTAGCTTCCTCGGTTTAGCTGGTTATTATCAGAGATTCGTGGAAGGATTTTCTCGAATCGCTACTCCATTAACTCAGCTGACTCGGAAAGATACAAAGTTTGGTTGGAGCGAGGAATGTGAGAAGAGTTTTCAAGAACTCAAAAGGAGACTCATTTCAGCACCTGTTCTGACAATACCATTTGCTTCGAAGGGATTTGTCATCTACAGTGATGCTTCGGGCAAAGGGTTGGGATGTGTTCTCATGCAGCATGGGAAAGTCATAGCCTATGCCTCGTGACAACTCAAAGAATATGAGAGGAATTATCCTACTCATGATCTAGATTTGGCAGCTGTTGTCTTCGCCCTTAAAATTTGGAGGCATTACTTGTATGGAGAGAAAGTTGAGATCTTTACGGATCATAAAAGCCTCAAATACTTCTTCACTCAAAAGGAACTCAACATGCGACAACGACGCTGGCTTGAACTGTTAAAAGATTATGATTATACCATCCAATACCATCCTAGAAAAGTGAACGTGGTAGCTGACACACTGAGTAGATGATCATATACAGGTACGAGTGCAATATTGTCAATGCAAAGGCCCATTTTGTATGACTTGCAAAGGATGGAGTTAGAGATAAAGACTCCAGGGACCCACATGATGATGGCAAACATACTAGTAGAACCGACTTTAATTGATAAAGTTAAAGTTTCTCAAGTTACAGATCTGGAGCTGATGCGTATGAGGAAAAAATTGCAAGAAGGTGCTATGCCGGAAGCAAGAATCGATGAAGAAGGAATACTTCGAGTCAACTGCAGACTTTGTGTTCCTAACGACCCTGATTTAAAGTATAAAATCATGATGGAGGCGCACAACACACCGTTTGCAATCCATCTTGGGAGTACCAAAATGTATCGTGATCTTCGTCATATATTTTGGTGGAGCAATATGACGAGAGAGATAGCGCTATTTATCTCAAGGTGTCTAATTTGTCAACGAGTTAAAGTGGAGCATCAAGTACCAAAAGTACCATAAAGATAGCGCTATTTATATTAATTGAATAATATATGATATGATTATAGAATTTTTATAATACTTATTTTATTATATGAATTTTGTTCAGGATATTAAGTTAATTATTTTAACTTAATTTATAATGTTAATTATGAAAGATAAATCAAATATGAAATCCAAATCCTAATTCCGGGTTTTGATCAAGGAATAAAAATAATAATATTATATTATTATTTGTCAGTGTTATAGATATGTATGGTTATGTGTGTAATGTTAATATTTGGAACAGTTTTAGTATTAATGATAACCCTAATTTTGGTTATGAGATAAGGAATAATGATAATAAAATTATAATATTAAATATATTTTGATTTTTCAGTGCTATGAATATGAACTGTATTTCTGTATTGATAATGGTTGGTCAATTACGGTGTATTATGACCAAACCTTAGTAATAATTGTTAAAACCCTAATTTGAAACTCAGCTGTGAGTTCAAGACTGTTGTTTAACTGTGTTATATGATATATGTTATGCATTATATAATTTTGTTATTAAACCCTATTTAATATTTAGAAACCCTAATTAAAAATAGAAACCCTAGTTTCAAACTGTTAAACCTTAATTGATTTGAAATCCTAATGTAAAAGTCATTCATGACTTTGAGAATTTGTTAAGTCGTTATGTAATCACGATAATGTGATTTATGATCGGTGTTATATGTATTAACCCTAATTAGGGAGAATCGCAATCATTCAAAATTCTTATTATTTTTCTATATTATAAACCTTAATTTCAAAAGTTAGAAACCCTAATTTGCTTATGGTAACCCTAATTATCGGAATTGTAAACACTAATTGCTTAATTGGCAAAGTTAATATGGGTAGGGGTACTAAACCCTAATGTTCTTGTATAATTTAATTATTAACCTAATCTAGTTAATAAATTTTAATTTTTAAATTTTAGAAACTAAAATAATTTTATTTTCTTTATAAACCCTAGTTGCTAAATCCTAATTTTGGAAATCCTAGATTTTTGTTTGCTTGGATCAAACCCTAAACCCTAAGAATTTGCAAATGACAATAATGCCATTTAATTGATTTAGCAAAAGACCTAAATACCCCTCTTTGCATTATTTAAGGAAACTTGTAAGATTGGGCAACACTTTAGTTGGTAACCTACCTTACCAAACCCAAAAACTCCACATGCACATTAATGGACAACAATCAGCCATCTAGATCAGCCATGTTCATTTTAATTTGCTATATATAGATCTAAGGAGAGAGAAAGTGTATTTTTATTGCTCAAATTTTCACCGAGCTCATCTTAGACCTCTCTCTCCCAAAACCCACGAAAATCCATAGTAGATCAGTCACAAACACAGCCCCACGATCAACAATAACAAATCAGAAGCACAAAATCAAAAATTGGATCAAAGAAAGGTATAAAACCCTAATCCTAGAAATCCTTCGATTTGTTGTTAAATGTTGTAATTGATTGTTTAAAGATGTGTTATAAGGTGTCAATTGATGTTCTGGGTTGTTAAATCCATGACCCATAACATCAAAGTGCATGATGTTGAAATTTTAGAAAATCTGGAAAATGGGAAAATTTGCGTTTTACAGCCAAATGTCAGGCTCTATAACTCTTGGATCGTTTATGATTTGTGTTTTTTTAAGTTGTTATATGTAGTCTGTAATGTGCTCTTTAAGATGCAAAAATAATCAAGTTCTTATTTGTTATAGATCGGGAGTTATTCGTGGTCAAAACCCGTTGACCGAAACTGCTAAACACATCGAACCCAGATTTTTAAGAATAGTGTCCGTGTTCAAGTTTGACCGGCCATATCTTGATCATGTTTTGATGTTAATGTGTTATGATGCTTTGTAATTGTAGTCCTACATGTTGTCTACAAAATGGAGTTGATAGATCACATAAAAATTACACGATCATCAAGTTATAAGGACTCAAATTAGGTACCTCGAAATCTGTTAAACCCAGAATGTTGAAGAACAGCGTTGTCAGGTTTTTGGAGAGCTTAAATCTCTCTGATATGATGTTTTTTAGCCACAAAACTTGTTATGTAGTTGTAGTATTACATAAATACTACAATATGAAATCAATTGTAAGCCTAGAAACCCATTATCCTAAGAAATACAACCGGTCAAACCACCCCCCTAGCACACTGACATGCGTTTCTGGAAATCCTCAAGAACACCTATAGCGACAGAAAGTGTCGCTATAGCCATTTAGCGACAGTTTTATTTCTAATTTCAGGAAATTAATAAAAATGGTTTTTAATTATTAAAAATACAAAATAAATTCCTAAAAATTATTTTTAAGTCTGAAAATTAGTTTTTAATAATATTTAATATATTTTATAAATATTTAATATTTTTGGAATATAAAAGGTATTTATTTATTTAATTACAATATTAGATAAATTATTTAAAAATAGTTTTAATTCATGAAAAATCATGAAAAATTATATTATTGTGTTAGAAAATATTTTTGAGTTATTTTTGATAACTTTTAATATTTTGTGATGAATTTCATTAATTAATTAATATTAATGATGTTTAAGTTATTTAATAAATATATTAAATAAATTATGGAAAATAAAATTATTAATTTAAAAAATCATTTAAAGTATTATAAAAACATTTTAAGTTATAAAATATAACTTTTGATATTTTGACATGAAAAATATTAATATTTTAATATTAATGATATTAGATTTGTTTAATAATTATATTAAATAAATTAGTTTTAAAATGATTTTAATATTTTAAAAATCATTTTAAATGAAAATAAAGGTGTTTATGAATATTTTAAGTTATAAAATATAACTTTTAATATTTAAAGGATAATTTCATTATTAATTTATTATCAATGATATTAATTTGATATTAATGATATTAAGTTAATTTAATAATTATATTAAATAAATAGTTTAAAAATGATTTTATTAATTTAAAAATTATTTAAAAAGGGTATTAATGAATTAAAAATATTTTAAGTTTTAATTAATGACTTTTAATATTTGGATAAACAATGCATTAATATTTTATTATTAATGGTAATTATTTAATAATGATTTTAAATGTTTTAAAAATCATTTACGGGTAATGTTAATACTTTAAAAGTTTTTTTAGTTCTTATAAATAACTTTAACCTTTTGGGAATGGTTTCATTAATCTATTAATATTTATTAAATGTTAATGATAATAGAATTGATTAGTATTTAAATTATTTAATAATGATTCTGATATTTCAAAAATTATGATAAATGATAATAAATATTTTATAATTATTATAAGGCCATGAAAAATAGTATGACTGATGTTTAAGTTAACTATTTGGATATTGAACTTCGGGATAGAGTCTTAGACTCGATTTTTACCCGATAAAGTTGTCGGTAGACCGACATGGTTCAGAAATTGATCTGAACGTAGAAATTTAGTTAGTTAATTATTTTATTTGTGATTTTCCATAATCATTATTTATCTATATAATTCTTATTATAATTTTTTTTATAGTTTCATTTCAAACAATAATAATCATCCATTATTAATTAATAACAAAGAAATCAATATCCCACCACAACCATTATCAATTAAATAACAATTAATAATCACATATTAATTAACCTCATTAACATCAATTAAAAATCCATAAATATACTACAACAACAATTAACAATTAACATTACTTAATTGCTTACTTTATAATTCTATTGTTAATTAATATTACTGTTAATATTTCCCATCACCATGCCACACAAGGCTTTAATGAGTTCATCACAAAACTCCACATATCCTCAATTATTCAGTTATTTAATATAATTGAGTTATCTCATTTCATAACACGAAATCGTTCATATTCAAATAAATATTTATTTTCATTACTATATTTATTTAATAATATGTGGAAATTCTCGGGTATTACAATACCTATCAGGTATCTTTGGTACTCTTCCAGATTTACGAATAAGGTGTGATACATAAGGAATCTCTACTTGGACAGGTTCATCCATTTGATCCGTAGTGGTTTGTGGTTCTTGAATTTCTTCAAGATCTATTTTCCTCCCACTGGCCCCTTCAAGGATAAATTCCTTTTCCAATAAGGCAGCATATTTGGCAACAAACACCTTTTGTTCAGTAAGATTGTAGAAATAGTATCCTAAACTTTCTTTAAGATATCCCACAAACGTGCACTTATCAGATCTTATTCCAAGCTTATCATTCTAAAACCTTTTCACATAAGCTAAACATCCCCAAATCTTAACATGCTTACGACTAGGCTTCCTCCCTGTCCACATCTCATATAGAGTCTTAGGGGTGGATTTTGAGGTAACCTTATTAAGTAGATATGTAGTCGCTTCTAGGGCATATCCCCAAAATGAAACCAGAAGATCGGTAAAGTTCATCATGGAACGAACCATGTCCAACAGTTTTTAATTTATCCTTTAAGATACACCATTCAGCTGTGGCATCCCAGGTGCAGTCCATTGTGAGATTATACCATTTTCTTTGAGACAATTGAGAAACTCCCCGCTTAAGTATTCACCACCTCGATCTGATCGAAGAATCTTAATACTTTTGCCAAATTGTTTCTCTACTTCACTTCTGAACTCTTTGAACTTTTTAAATGATTCAGATTTTCATTTCATTAAATACACATATCCAAATCTTGAGTAATCATCAGTGAATGTAATAAAATAAGAATACCTTCCTCGTGCATTCGTTGTCATAGTCCCATATACATCTGTGTATACCAATGCTAACAACTCTGTAACTCCTTTCTCTTTTTCCACTAATAGGAAATTTAGTCATTTTTTCCATGAGACAAGATTCATAAGTTGGATATGATTCATAATCGATAGCTCTAGGAGCCCATCTTTATGCAACTTGGATAATCTTGTTTCATTAATATGACCGAGTCTACAGTGCCATAGGAAGGTATAATTTACATCATCTCTTTTTCTTTTCTTAGTTTATTAAATTTGAAATATATTTTCATGCAAGTCAAGAATGTAAAGTCCATTTCATAAATTACCAACACCATATAAAATATTATTATTATAAATAGAACAACTATTGCTCTTTATTATAATGTCAAAACCATCCATATCCAATACAGATATTGAAATAATATTTCTAATAAGTGAAGGAACAAAATAACAATTATTTAAACTAATGGACTTGCCCGTAGGCAGTGCTAAATAATAAGTCCCTACAGCTAATGCAAGAACCTTTGTTCCAATTCCCACTAGTAGGACGACCTCATCCTTGCTCAGCTTTCTACTTCTGACCAGTCCCTGCATATTATTACATATGTAAGAACCACAGCCGGTATTCAATACCTAAGTAGAAGATTGACTTTTAGAAAAAATAATTTCAATCATAAACAAACCTTAATTAGGATTCAAAGCTTCTCCAAGCTTCTTCTGCTTTTGTTCTATAAGATAATCCTTGTAGTTCCTCTTCTAGTGACCCGACTTGTTGCAATGGAAGCAAATTCCTTTGCTAGCTGAATCAGGTTTCTTTTGATCCTTCACTTTCGCCTTACCCTTAACCTTCTTGGATTTCTTCTTTTGAAAAGATACCTTAGGCCTTTTCCTTTTCTTGGAAGAATCATCCATCATTAAGACATGGTTATTCTTGGATGGGAATTGACCTTCAGCAGTTTTCAACATGTTAAGTAACTCAGACAAGCTGACGTCCAACTTATTCATGTGAAAATTCATAACAAATTATGAGAAGGTGTCAGGGAGTGACTGCAAGATCAAATCTTGACTCAACTCCCCATCCATGACGAACCCAAGCTATCCAAGACGTTCAATCAAATTAATCATCTTTAGGATATGAGTCTCAATAGTAGTACCATCGGTCATCCGAGATCGGAAGAGCTCCTTATATAGTTCATATCTAGCCGTCCTACTTTGCTCACCATACAGCTCTTGCAGGTGCAGTAGCATAGTAGGAGCATCAATGGTTTCATGCTGACGCTGAAGCTGGTTACTCAAGGATGCGAGCATGATGCATTGAGCCACAGATGCATCATCTTGCTAGTTTTTAAAAGTAGTAATATTTTCCTCAGAGGCTGTCTTTGCAACTTTTGTAGGTATGGGCGAATTTAGGACATAAGAAATCTTTTCAGCAGTGA
The DNA here is from genome assembly GCA_020205505.1 of Panax japonicus. NCBI lineage: Eukaryota > Viridiplantae > Streptophyta > Magnoliopsida > Apiales > Araliaceae > Panax > Panax japonicus. Next base: position 46,420,595 of record CM035096.1, read on the forward strand.
AAACAATTCTCAGATTCCTTAACCAGTCTGTGTAATTCGGTCCGATCAGTTTGTTAGCATTAAGTATGATACGCAGTGAAATTAGTGAATGTGACATTTTAGTAAACATTCATTTAATTAATTACAAAATAAATTAGGTCTGTATATAAAAAGACAATAGTTTAGTAAACATTCATTTAATTAATTACAAAAATAAATTAGGTCTTATTTTATATTGGTATCTCCTATTATTTTTTTCAAACTATATTACCCTCATTTATATAATTCGGCAAAATCTAATTAAAGTTTTTGCTAGTGAGAATAAGAATCATATTTCAAATATATATTATCTTGTGGTGACATAACAAACTATATATAAATAAATAGGTAGACAACTCTTTGTCAATTACATCATCATGTAATTCCTTATGTTTTGCCTCTTGGATTATTTTGATCAAGTGGTGGTACATTCGAATCAAAATTATCTAAGTTAAGTCTAACCTAGCATTTCCATATATTCAAAAAAGAAAAATAGTGTCCTTGTAGTGACACAACAAAACAATATTGATCAATTTTCTTTATAAACATCAAATGTGATAAATTAACATCTTAAATACTTAATTAATACTTATCTTGTGGTAACACAACAAACTCATATTAAATATTTAATACTCTATTAATTTTATCATGCTAGAAGGCGACGTTCGATATTCTAAATATCTTTGAACGCTTGAGACTTAATATATAAAAACTTTGAGGGATTTGTTATTATCAGTCTCATCTTATTAAGCGTGCATTCAAATATATATATAAAATACGCGTCATATTATTAAACATGTGAAGCATGATTGCATAATATATATATATATATATATATATATATATATATATATATATATATATATATATATATATATATATAATACTAGAATACACATATAGAATACTATATTCTACCAGGATTAATTATGGACTTTTATTCTAGTTTGGTTCACTAGAGCCACCAAGTGAATCCAAAGGTTAAACCCTAGGGTGCAAGAATAATATTTAAATATAACTATTACATTTAAACTCGGGCTCCATTACAAATGGGTCTTCAAGCGCTCCTTGCTCCTTGATCTCTGGTTCTTCAAAAAAATTCTAACTAATCTTATTACATTAAACTATTTAATTTAAATAAAAACATTGATCAGCAGTCAAGGGAAAGTACATAAGGGAGAGGTAGAATTTACATCAAGAAGAAAACCAGAAAAGACGAGATATGCAGACCTCATTTAATAAAACTCATTCATTAAAACAACCAACCAAAATAAATCTAATCACATTGGTCAATAGTACATAATCAATCATGTAAACACTTAAAATTTTCTGCATACATGTTACTAACATTGCAGGAGGGCAGAATCGTCTTTCAAATATAACCCTGGAAGACAGCTCAGTTCAATCCCAGAGATAACCCTGGGATATTCAGTATTACCATCTCAAAGATAAGTCCGAGATATCCAGCTCAACCCAGAAATACCACCGAAAGTTTCAACCTCAATCCCGGAAACAACACCAGGAGTTTCAGTTTCAACCTCGGAGATAACCCTAAGGAGTGCAGTTCAAATACCAGAAAACACACCGGAGAAGACCGTCTCATCTCAGAGATAACCCCAAGATACTCAGTCTCAGCCTCAAAAACAACACTGGGAAAGATAGTATCAACCTCGGAGATAACCCCGAGTCATACAGTTGCAGTTCCGGAGATAACCCCAGAAATGCTTATTTCAAACCTATGCAAACACCTTCAAACACTCGGCAAAGCCCCGAGGCACTAATCTACCAAGTCCAGAGATAACCTCGGGAAGTCAGGCACATCTCAGAAATAACCCAGAGGACGGTCAACACCTGCAGTAGTCTAATCTCATATATAACCCTGAGCAACGATCGTTAAAATAGTTAAAACTGGAGATAACCCCGGTGAAGGGTAAGACTATTATTTTGCCATCTCAAACCCATATCGCGCCGTCTCAACAACAACATACATACATTTTACACAGCATTGTCCTACAAGAATCCAAGAGTGCCAATCTCGAGTGACTACTGCACAAGATAGCACACCGAATAGAATTTGAAGCTTGAAGACATAGGGCATGGTCCCATCTTCCTGACTTCGTACAACCTCAAATCCCATGTAATTGTGTAGCTCTCGAAAATAACATTCCGTAAAAGGTCTTATACACCTCGATCGGATTCCCGGATTGAAGTTTTGAAAGTTCGAGTGAACAACATGTTGTATGTGTGCACGTACTTTGAGTCGGCGGGACCCGCAAAATCCGGGACACCCCGGGCATCCGCAAGTGCATCTGTGGCTGCCGCAGGTACACCTGCGGCTCCCCCTCTATAAATGGAGGGCTTGGGGCAGCCATTTTGCATAGAGAAAAAGCGAGGAAGCCATGTCCAATTTGCTCTGTACACACTATAAACTGAGTGCTTTGTCATTTTAAACACTTGTGAGCTTATATATTGTTATATTTTTACCAGCGAGAGCCGAGTGTTCATCCCTTTAAAGTCATTGAAGTCTTCTTTGGCAGTCCACTATAAGCCTTCTTACACACCTTAAAGCCGTTCTCTTCATCTTTTCACACATTATTATTCACGTTGAGAGTCGTGTTGCATGTGTAGGCCCGGACTTTGTGTGACGCCCCCAAATTTAGGTATACATCACCCATCTTGAGTCGCCAAATACATGGTACAAAATTTAAATACAACTTAATAATACAACTGCCGTGTACAATACGACAAAACATAAACTGTGAGTTTGAATATAAATATTGTCTACTAGAGAGTATACAAACTCAAAAGGAGTCCTCATTATAATTATTATCATACTATTTCAAAGAATAGTGAGGACTACTAATGCACCATCTAGGACCATCACTCTGTTCCCCGACTAGTCCCAGCTACGTTCTCATTTTCCTGAAGAGAACAGTGAAAGAAAGGGTGAGCTCAACTAGCCCAGTAAGAAATATTATGACTAAGATAATGCAGAATAAATTATCATTAGCCTTCAATAGTGTTAAACTGATAAAATATAACAAACATCAAGTTTAACTGCAGCGGAACAAGCAATCCATTAAAAGAGTCAAGTAGAGAATAAAATCTACTATCTTCTATGATTTAAAAGCTTTTTCATGACTTTTATCGCTGAGACTTAGCTTAATAAATAATCTATATCATCAAATCATCCCTGCACTACAGGCTAAGGATGTTCTTTAGTATCACGACCACGAATTATTCATGTACTACGGGCCAAAGATAATCATGTTTTCATCAACGGTCCTGATCATGCCATAAAACAATTCATCTTTGCATCCTTGGCAGAAGAGAATCCATAGCCATAATCATACCAAAAATTGTCCATCAATGCACTACGGGCCAATGAGGACTTTTTCCAAATCATTTGTAACATTACGGTCATGATTATACCGAATAATCCCTGGTCATAATCATACTAAGTCCATCTATGCACTACAGGCCACAGATAACTTTGAACATAATATAAACATGAGGATGATGACAATGACATAATAATTCAATAAAATAAGTTCAAGAATTAAAATATCCAGGAACCAATAACGTCCAAATTGTCAATATGATACTGCTTTATAGAGTAAAATTCAAGAATGCTCAGAAGAATATTTCCATGAAAAGATACTGGATGAAGTGCAAATATCAAAGATATTCCACTAATTTCATGGAGTATAGAAGTCAAAACTTTAACCAACTGAGTATAATAAAGAATGGAATAACAAAAGAAATCACCATGCATGCGGTACTTCGCATAGACAGGTTATTCCAACAGAATAATAATAACGAAACCAGGTCAAGAAAGATTCGCACCGACAGGATGTTCTAACAGAATAATAAAGAATGGAATAACAACAGAAATCGCCATGCATGCGGTACTTCGCATAGACAGGTTATTCCAATAGAATACTAATAAGGACGGAATCAGGTCCGGCGTAAAACGCATAGACAGGATATTCCAACAGAATAGTAATAAAGACGGAACCAGGTCCGGCGTAAAACGCACAGACAGGATATTCCAACAGAATAATAAAGACGGAATCGGGTCCGGCGTAAAACTTACAGACAGGATATTCCAACAGAATAGTAAAGATGGAATAATAGAAGAATGTCACCAAGTATAGGGTAGCCCGCGTATACAGGTTATTCCAACAGAATAATAAAGAATGGAATAACAGAAGTTCTCTTCATGAATAAGAAAGAAAGAATACCCCTTACGAGTATAACAAATAATATCCCCTACCTTAGAAAGAAGAGTACTGGATATAGAATTAGTGAAGTAGCAGAATACTTTTCTTCTTTCTCTCTATAGTTTCTCTCTCTAGAGTTTCAGTGAATTCGTAAGAAATAATAAATGAATGAGTTTCTATTTATAGAAAAATGGATTGCATAGTAACTAACTCATGAACGGTCCAGATTGATTTATTTTAATCTGACGGTCCATATTTAAAGCAAAATCTTTTAAATAAAATATAATATATTCTATTTATAATCTAATAAAACGAATAACTTTATAAAAGATTTTACTATGCAAATACTATGCAGGTACTATGCAAACACTATGCATAATAAAATATAATATATTTTAATTATTATCTAATAAAACAGATAACTTTATAAAAGTATTTTGTTTTATATAAAAAGATTTTACTATACAAAATACTATGCAGGCACTATGCAATACTATGCATAATAAAATATAATACTCCCTCTGTCCCAAATTAACTGCTTAGTTTTGACTTTTTTAAGTCAAATTGACTATTTTTAGAATTAATAATTAAGCATATATAAATATATTACTAAAATTATAAAAATTAGGATTAGTAATAAATTATATATACTTTCTTTTGGTTATAATCTTTTCACCTATATTTTAGCAAAAATAGTAAAAAGATTAGTTTTAAAAATGGTCAATTTGACTTTAAAAAGTCAAAACTGAGCAATTAATTTGGGACGGAGGGAGTATATTCTATTTATAGAATAACTTTATAAAAGTATTCTGTTTTATATAAAAATATTTTACTATGCAAAATACTATGCAGACACTATGCAATACTATGCATAATAGAATATAATATATTCTATTTATAGAATAACTTTATAAAAGTATTCTGTTTTATTACATTAATAATACCAATAAAACAAAACTGAGTGACTATGCAACCACACGTATTACTGTACTTTTACTACAGAGAAGTTCAGCAGTATTAACGGTAAAACTTCCGCCGTTATTTTCATAAAAATATTTTTGTCATTTTCTCAATCCGACAATAATTCCGTTGCGGAGTCCACCAATGATTGTGCCATTGCACGAATATTCCCTGATAAAACAAATATTCCCCGACCAATCGAATAAAATTTGACAACTTGCAAACTTTGCAAAATTTATAAATACTACCCACAACTATAACATTATCTCAAATCCACACCATAATATTAAAAAAATATTTCGAGAAAATTAAATCTTTATTCATAAAATCTTGGGTCTCAAACTTTGGTCTGTGATTTTTTTTTTTTTGTATATATATACTCATATATATGTATATATTTACACATGGACTAACATTATCAGGTTATGCCTCGATTGAGCATGAATTTTATATCCAGAGCGTTTCTTTGCTTATATATATATATATATATATATATATATATATATATATATATATATATATATATATATATATATATATTTACATTTCGTCCCGCCTGGAGTTTACTCCGTGGCAGTTGATCGTTTTTACTGCTTTCTTTACATTTCGTCCCGCCTTGAGTTTACTTCGTGGCGGTTGATCGTCTTTACAGCTTTATTTACATTTCGTCCCGTCTGGAATTTACTTCGTGGCGGTTGAATGTTTTTACGACTTTATTTACATTTCTGATCTCCCATGGAGGTGCTTCATGGTGGTTGATCATGTATATATATATATATATATATATATCGCTTTTATATATTTACATTTCTGATTCCCCATGGAGGTGCTTCGTGGTGGGTTATTATGTCTGTATATATATATTTACAGCTTTTATATATATAACTGCTTACTATTTTTCATATAAATTGCAGTATCATGTCAACCTAGGAATCATGTGATCACAGATTTAGTCTACTAAAACTAGATTCGGTTCCCGTGATGGACATTTTTAGCTGTAAGCAGCTTGTAAATTATTCATGGTGTTTGGATTTCCTTAGATGGCTCCCAAGCCCATGAGGAATTCGGCACTACTTTGTACATTATTTTCTCGAAGATGCTTCGCATCTCGAAAATAAAATCAATCCAGCCGAACATTTAATAAAAATGGAACGAGGCCTCGCACTACTTCCAAATAACAGCACATTGACCCATACACACACACATTCATATAATAGTTTCTTGAAAAGTGGTGGTCACCGTGGTAACATGGATGTCGGGGGGTGCCTAAAACCTTCCCTCCGCATAATCAAGTCCCCGGACCGTAATGAATCTCGATTTCACAGACCCGTTTAGTAGTGTCACATCACTAGGTCAATGTGCAAACCTTTTCTCGGTTGTGTTGGTACAACCATTTAAAAAACCAACTGGCGATTCTTACAGTCAAATCGTCGACATATAATTATCGGACCTTTTCACAACTTATTTTTTCAAACAAATCTCACCTAACATGAGAACACCAAAAGGCAAGAATAAAAAATGGACAAATAAAAATCCCGATGTCGACAGGTGGCGACTCTGCTGGAGATAAATCAATAAGAGGACTTAAGCCGCTATTACAAGCTTTTCTTAATTATTATATGCTTGTGTGGATGTTGCATTTACATTTGATAGATGTGTATGAATGCATTTATTTACTGCTTTACACTATATCTGCTTGTGATATTAGTGTTTCGCACATGTCATCATTTTAATAAACGGTGAGACACGTTGTATGTGAATGTATATTGTGTGGTTCTTCCATCTGGAGGCTATCCTATCGATGTTTGATTACTGGACTCGTAGGAAGACTAATTCCAACGAGGCTCAGGAAATGGCAATTTATGTATCAATAAATAAAATCCTGACGTCAACTAATCCCATTTATTATCATACACATCATCATATGTATTAATAAATAAAATCATTCCATATATATATAAATATCATTTAATGGGCAATTTTTAAATTGCATGAAATCTAATTTCAAGATTAGAATAAACTCTTTATTTTAATTATAAAATTATTAAGAATAATATATATATATATATATATATATATAATCTGATTTCCTGACATACATATATATATATATATATAATACTAGTTTGGTCTCGTGCCTTCGGCACTGTATGGACGGTGAGATTTATCTCAAACTTTGAACGATCCAGATGATTTATTGAGTGAGCAGAAAATTTAAACTTATTTATATTTTATTAGATAGATTAACGGTTACTATATATATATATATATATATATATATATATATATATATATATATATATATATATATATATATATTCACGCCACGGACTCAACGGAAAAGATTCGTGAATCCCTTTATAAAAAATCGCGAAGTGATTTTGTTTTTCATAAAAATTAATTTTATACAACAAATTATGCCCAATAAATTATTCAAATTATATACCTATATATATGGAATAAAAATAATTAATAATTTGCATAAAGTTTGGCTCTAATGCCACTGTAAGGTTTTGTGAAAATCAAAGGAGCAATCAAATTACAAAAATAGCGGAAGCAAAGTAAAATCCGATTTTAAAATTTTTCACAAACCAATTACCTGGATCAACCTTTATGCAAATTATTAATTAAAATGAAGAACAAAAGCTTATAGAATTATACCCTTGTAGATACGAGCGTCCACATGTACAAGTTCAACTCCTACTCCTTTAATTAAATAGGCTCCCTAATCATATTAGTATAATTAATTAAACTCCTTTAACTAATTTTGCCTCATAATCCTATTAGGAATAAATGAGAGTACTTATTTTAAATTAATTCTTAAACTCTTTTAAAAATTAAAATAATAATAATTGTAATTGTAATAATATTAATAAGACTCCTCTTATTAACTTATATTTAATATTTCCAAAATATTAAATAATAAATAGTAAGCTATTTAATTTATTCTATCATCATAGATTAAATTAACTATACTTAACATATTATTACGATTATGTCATTAACTTTTTAAATAATTATTCTTCCTTTTATGGTGCGACCCTTTAGGTTCTCCATATTAAACTGGTTGTGAATAAATCAATTAGAACAATTTTAATCTTATTTAAATAAATAAATTAAACTATTAATTTATTTAAATAAATAATATTTATTTTACAATAGGGATACGCCTCCCTAGCGATCACCGACTTTTCAGATAATATAGATTTCAACATGCTCTTCCGCTACACGCGCAATAATGATTGCCCTTCTGTGGTCCCCTTGAATTCTGGCAGTCCTACCGCTTTAAAGTCTTTGAAATTTGACAATCTATCTGCTGGTTGTTCTCTCGCTCTTCCTCTTGCTGTTGGAGCTCTATTCCCCATAGCTTCGGCTATCATATTTGCAAAGTTTTGCATCGGTTCAGCTTGACCTCCTTCATTATTCATTGATTGCCCTTCTCTCTGATTTTGATTTTGTCGTCTATGCGGCATTATCTGATTTAAATAAAAATCTCACATTAATTCTCTTTCTCTGCAAAAATTCTTATTAACAACACAATACGAATTTAACACAAGGTTCTCATATAATCGTTTATTTATTCAAATAGCTCATAGCACATTTAGTACTTAACACATATTACTATCCCTTTTTAAATAATATCAAGATTAACAGCACAACTTTACACAAAAGGTTACAATTCTCCAACTTTACAGAAAAAGTTTCCATTTTCTATTTTCACATAATTATTCCCAGTTCGTCAAACTTACCACACTTATGAGTTCAGGAACTTACCACAATTATATGAGTGTATGAACTTATCCTAGTCAGACCTTTGGCGTCCATTCGCTGATGGGTTCAAAACATTTCATATAATTACGAGTCATTAACTTACCATAAGTATAAGTTTTAAGAACACACAAATTAATCTTAATCTTATATTCATATAGAAAATAAAGATTTCATTTATACAAACATATTTATATTTACATATGTTTACACACCGTTCTCAATATTACAACCGTTAATATCATAACCTACTACCAAAAGATACTATTGCATGTCTCTAAGTTGTCTATCACTCACTCCCTTCACCAGTCTTCTTCTTGCTGGGACACTTGTTGAATATGTGACCCGTTCTCCCACATGAATAACACTTTCTCATATTCAATTTTGGACAACGTAGGGAAATATGTCCTTCTTGTTTAAAGTTGAAGCACATGTTCTTCCACATCATGCATTCTCCCGTGTGAATCTTTCCACATTTGCTACAGACTTGCTTCTTCTTTGGATTTGACTTTTCAGAATTAGGATTGTCGTTGTCCCTCTTTCGCTTGTTCTTATCTTTCGGCTGCTTGATAGTTCCTTCGGACGATGACCTTCAGTCTTCATCCTTTCCACATGTGCCTTCAGCTCGTTCCGTTCTTCAGTCATTTCGCGTAACGCTCGCTCCATCTTCCATAACTCCTCCAAGAGAAATACTTTACTCCAGAGTTCTTGAACTTCTACAGATTCGTGATCTTTCTCTCCAACTTTGGTCTAATTCCCTTTCTCCACCTTAACTCCCTCGGACTCTGCCTCCTCATCAACACTTAGATACATCTTGGGATAATCGTCATGATCACTCCCCAGATTAATCATAGGTTCATCTTCTTCCACCTTCTCAACTGATTCGTTTTGCGCTGTCACCTCGGCTACTGGCACTGGTGCAACAACCGCTAGCATCTTCGCACTCATTTCATCTTCTCCAAACATCCTACAATCAGTTTAAATAACTTGATTAGTACTTCATTAGTACAAACTTCTCACACTATGTGTTCACATATCTCACTATTGATGCACTTCAGCAATCCCTCACTTAAAACTCTAAATGAGTTTTCTCTATCTCTTTTATGGTTATTATCCTAGGGTTTTCCCCACCCCACTTAAGGTTTATAACCTACAGCTTTGATACCAACCTGTGACGCCCTTAAATCCGGGTTACCTGACCCCCGAGTTTGGTGTGCTCATGATCCACAATATAATAATATCTAACTACCCATTTGTTTATGAATAATAAACTTACATAACATTAATTAATAAGTTAACAACATCATCCCATATCATCTAACCTTAACATTACAAACTTAGCATTTAGTTATACAAAAAGGGTTTACAAATACAACATAATAATAATAATGTTCATCATATACTACTCCAGCATTTTGCCCTTGCCTTTGTTCTTCTTAGACCCGTTGGCCTCTTCTTCTCTAACTGAAATATTTTATTTAGCAAGGGTGAGCAACAAATTTGCCTCGTAAGTTAAGACATACAATAAATGTATAAGAATCAAGAATAACATACTATCTAATTTGATAGAATAACACCAAAGTTTGGGGAACTTTGAAATAGCTGAACAAATCTCTAATTACTAACAAGTCTTCTCGCAATCTATGCAACACAATAATATGATCACTGTAATTTACAGTCAATCTGTCTCTTAGGCACATTACCACATAGCCATATCAGTGTTTAATACCTATATAAACAGTTATCAAGTCTAACTAGTTCGGTCTGGTTGGACTTCGGTCTCAGCTCGGTGTCTTGGTCACCCTATCTGAAAAATTACACATTTATTGTCACTTAAACTCGGTCTCAAAGCTCCAATATTATTTTAGGTAAGTCATATATCATTTATAATATTTTTCGGAAGCTTTTAATAATTTTCTAATAGTTATTATAATTTATAATAATTTTTCAATCACCGAAATTATTTTTAAATGATTTAAATATTAATTAATTTCATCATCATTATTATTTAATAATATTAAAATATTAATGACATACTTGTCAAAATATTAAAGTTATTATTAATAACTTAAAATATTTTTAAATCATCAATATTCTACTTAAATGATTTTTAAAATAATTAAAATCATTTTTAAAACATCACCATTTGTGACGGCCCCGAATCCGAGGTCCCGAATCACCGCGGATCCGGTTCGATCATCCTAACACTATTACTATTTTTGCGGAAGATATAAACATAAATTGTTTATACATTAAACTTACATATGATCCTCAAGGTCGAGTAACCTTAACTTAATACACAATACATAACTTGTCTAACATATAACATTATTATCATATAACTCTATTACAAATCTACTGCACACGTATACTAAAGCTGGAACTGTCTTGGACCTTTTCCTTATATCCGACGCATTCGTCTTAATCTGCAATGTTTTATCATGATATAGCAAGGGTGAGCATGAAAGTTGCCCAGCAAGTTTAAATTCAATAATATAACGATATATCATAATTGAAATGATTTGAATAATTAGCTGGCTATAATTCAATAATATAATTGTGAACTAGCAGGAACAAATTTATGACTGAACAAGTATTATACATGAATAAATATATCTGAACCAACTGATAATTAAGGTGATCAGCCTTTCATACCTGACTTATACATGCAATATGAACAGAGTACAATTCATGGCAACCAGCAATGATTAACCATAAGCTTATCTGAATAAAACAACTCATAGTAGAGTTTAGTAAAACAAACTTGCATGAACCGTTGATTACCGCAACGCAATTTATATCGCTTTATCCGAAGACCTAATATTAGTAATATAGATCTCTAATATTAGAATAATATCATCACAATATAATATTATAATATATATACATAGAATAACCTAAACACATAACACATAATCCTATCAGTCTATAACACATATAAACCTTGACCTCAAGTCAAACTTTTACAGTCTGAGTCAAGTTCGGCAAAATTCTAACATCCCGACAGTCTAGACGGAATTTTATCGAGTCTAAGTTCAATTAAACTCTGACTTAACACTTAACAATTAACTTAAATAATTTTATTAACAGTTAAAACATTTATCGAAGTCTCGTAATAATATTTAAATAATTATTACTATTTATCATGAATTTTCAATCATTAAAAACGTATTTCAATAATATAAATACCACATAATTCTTTTATCGTTAATATTTATTTATCATCAAATATTAATGAAATACATGTCATAATATTATAATATATTTATAATATCATAAAATATTTTTAATACTTTAAAATCACCTTTATATGATTTTTAAATAATTAAATTTATTATTCGGTAACTACTATTAATATTAAAATATTAATATTTTCCTGACAAAATATCAAAAGTTATAGGTTATAACTTAAAATATTTTTATAACACTTAAATCATTTTTATATAATTTATAAAGCATCAATTCCATTTTTCCTTAATTTATTTAATATAGTTATTAAATAAACTAATTATCATTAATATTTATTAATTAATGGATTTCATCACAAAATATTAAAAGTCACTAAAAATAACTTAAAATATTTTATTATACCATAATATAATATTTTATGATTTTTCATGTATTTAAATTATTTTTTAATATTATAATTAAATAAATTAAATAACATTTTATTCCAAAAATATTAAATATTTATGAAATATACTCTAAATAATTAAAAACTATTTTTCAGACTTTAAAATAATTTTTCATAATTTATTATGTATTTTTAATAATTAAAAACAATTTTTTTCTATTTTTAAATAATTTCCAGAAAATAATTAATTAGAAACTGTTGCTAAAGGGCCCTATAGCGACAGACCCGTCTCTATAGGTGTTCTTGGCCTGTTCTTGAGTGTTCTTGAGCTTTATCGCCAGTTAACGAGATGGGTGGTTTGACCGATTATAACCTATTGGGTATAAAGGTTCTGGGCTTGTTTAGACTTTGATCTTGTAGTCGAAATGTAACACTACAATATGAAACCATCGTCTTAGTCATATCATACCACAACATGAACATCCGATACGCCAAAGTTGTTGTCAGACATCACTTGGGTTTTCTGGGTAACCCAGAAACCCAGGCAGTCGCGAGGTACCACTTTGTGGTTTTAATTTAGCTTAGTTCTGGTCATTATATTACTGTTATTAAGGTTCACACCTATACTAATTATGTCATTGAACATTTATATACCATTATTTCAGTCAAACAACATCATCAACCCAAGCTTTAAGCCGGTCAAAGTACCTGACAAAACCTGTTCTTGGTGAATTCTGGGTTTTCCAGAAATTCATCCGGCTCGGTTGGTCAACGTACGTTTGACCAAGTATATCCTTCATTACAGTGATGATCTAAGTGATCTAGTGAATTCAATATATAGTATACATGTCCGGCTACAATAAATAAACTACAACATGGCCAAAAGATCAAACTACTGCAAGATTTATGACCTTGAACATCTTTTCAAATGGCTTCTGAAATTCTGGGCGGCCCAGAATTTCATTTATGTGGACGGTCAACAAGGTTTGACCGCTCGTATCTGGAGATCTAAAATTGATATGGATGTGATTCCACTTCCAGTCTACGCTCCTCATGTCAGAGAACTAATCCAAAACATAAAACACACAAAACTGCCAACACATAAAGATCTAGAGGCCTTGACATTTGACTGTCAGGCCTTATTTTTCAACTTTTCCAAATTTGAAAATTTTTCCATTTCGTGCACTTGGATGTTATGGATCTGGGTTTTAACAACCCAGATCACTAAATGACACCTTCTAACACTATTCTAAACAACAAATAACAACATCAAACAACAGATCATAAATTTTCAAAATTTTAGGGTTTTATACCTTTGATGTCATGATCTTTGATTTCTGACTCTTGGATCTGTTATTGGAAGTCTAAGAACTGATCCTAGCTTTGATTCTTACTCTCTCTCACACTAAGTCCCGAATTTCTAGAGAGAGAATGGGCTTGCACAAAAATGAAAATAAAGTGAACCTTTTCTCTTTCTTACTCTATTTATATTATGTAATAATGCAAGGTATGTGGCTGGCTAGATGGCTGATTGCTGGTAATTTGTCAAATGTTAGGGTTTAGGGTTGGTTCACCAACCCTTTAGGGCTAGATCTACAAGCAACATACTAATAATGCATAAAGGGCATTAATGTCATGTCGCACACAAAATTAATGGCATTCTAGTAAATGCCCAAACCCTTAGGGTTTAGGGTTTGGGTTAGGGTTTAAGGCTTGGAAAATTTAGGGTTTAGGATTTGCAAACCCTTAGGGTTTGCAATTTAATTTTCTAAAATTTCCAATTTTAGTTTGAAAAATAAAAAATTAATATTTCTAAATTATAATTAGAATTTTCTAGTTATATTAAAATTTCTTAATCACAATTAAATCTTTCTAATTAGGATTAACATTTCCTAATTAAAATCGCTAATTTAGCAATTAGGGTCGTAATTGGTCATTAGGGTTTATAACCCACGAATTAGTGTTTCTAATAAAAAATTAATTTTCTAAAATAGAAATTAGATTTCGTAATTAGATTAGGGTTTTCTAATTACTTAACTTGAAAATTAGAATTAATATTTCCTAATTAACATTAAAATTATTAAATTAACACTTAGGTTTTCCCGAATTACAAATTAGGGTTCCTAAACCAAAAATTAGGGTTTTCAAAATGTGAAATTAGGGTTTGATAATTAATTAAGCTTTATCCTAATTAATATTATAATTAATTACACTTGAGCATTAAAATAATCATTTAAGTTCCCAGATTAGGGTTTTGATTTCTGAATTAGGGTTTCGAATTCTCAAAACTGAAAGTAGGGTTTCTAGAACCGATTTCTAGGGTTTCTTGTTAATCACAATGGTTTTCTAACCGAACGTTGACGTTCTTAATATATACTTAGAGTTTGTTACAGATATCGCTTATCTGATCAACCCTTAACACTTAACCACATACTGTACAGATATACACAGAAAATATTCACGTATTCCTTAATCCTGAATAATTCACCTAAATCATTCACAGAATTTTGAAATCCTCAAAATTCTATCTTAAAAATATTAAACGCATACACTTATTTTCTGTCTAGGTTCTAATTTTGAACCTTAAATCAATTAATAAAAATTTTAAAAAAAATCAAAATTCTCGGGTTGTCACATTCACCCTTTCTTCTAAAAATTTCATCCCCGAAATTTACCTTACACCATATTTCTTATACCATTCACACGCATTCACGTCATCTGTAAGACCTCGAATTTTATGAAATAAAAATATTCAATTTTCCTATTTAGTAAATGGTTAAATTGATAAAAGGTTAAAGTTAATGGTGATATATGAATTTTTTTCAAAATACGCAAGCGGTTATAAAATATTCATTGTTGTAGGAGAATATTCGTATAGTCGTAGAATATTATTTTTGTCGGGGAATAACTGTTAGATGAAGAAAATGACAAATTTGAGTTTTTATAAATAATGGCGTAGTTGTCATCGTTAACACTATTGGAATACCCGGTGGGTAAAGTAAAGTAATACGCGTTGTTGCACAGTAGCACACGGTATTGCACAGTATTTTTGAATTATTGATTCTTACGTAAGAAGACACTACTCAATAATTGTTATAGTAATTACTGTTTAATATTTTATTTTATCGATTCAATAATTACTACGTTGATATTTTATATTATTGTTGTTCAATAATTGTCACTGCACAGTATCTCCATTATCAAATCAATAATTCATATTATTTGAATAATATTATTAGATATCATTATTGGCAATGTCTAGAAAATTCTGTCAATGAGAGGTTTGGTCACCTAATTGCGCCCCAGTAAGGAGAAATCCTTATCGGAAAGCCCCCTCTTTCTTGGGAACTGCCTGGTTGTCATAATTGTGATTCTGTAATATTATTTGTGAATAATTAATTATTGATTTATATGATAAGGAAATATCTATTTGATGCGGATATAAATGATGGATTTATTTATGTGGTTATAAAAGAAGAAATTAATGTTGAGGTGTTTTATCAGTATTTTATCGGATTGGAGGTATTAAAAGATCAAATCGGTGTTCTTACAGCTTTATTGTATAAGTTATAATATTTAATCTGACCGTTGAATCTTTGTAATTTTTGGATATGTTATACATATATAAGTTGAGTATATGTCCACAAATTTTGAACCGTTAAAAATGAACGTATAATTTGTTATGAATTTTAAGAGGTGACTGATTCTGAAATTAGGTTTATAAATGATTTTGGTTGAAAATTCTAGAAATGAGTGGGCCCCACTTTTGGTTATTGGGGAAGATGACTGATTTTTGGTGGACAGAATAGAAGCAGGTAAAGCCATCAGGTAGCAGGTCAAGTATGCTTCGGCGTGCTAACATTTTTCTATAAATAGAGGGCTAAGTTATAATTGAAAAACACACCAGAATTCATAAGTTTTCTCTCTTTTTCTCTTTTTTTCTCTCTAGATTATCGAGTGTATTTTGTGAGTATTTAGATACTTGGTGAGTTACTATTCATCAGTACAAGTTTCCTTCAGCGTCATATCTGATATCCAGTTAGAAGTACTGCTCTTTTGAGGTAAGGGATAGTAAGGGATTTTAAGGGTTGTTATGTTTTTCAGTTTCGTAATTCTTCAGACCTTCAAAAATTCTGGAAATATTTGAAATGATATTTTAATGAGTTTTATTGATTGTGTCCAAAAATGGTGATTTTTGGAGGTATAGATTAAGAGTTATGAATTTTACGGGAAAAGACTATTTTAAAAGTAACCGCTTATAACTCCTTGTGGTTAACTCCAAAATTGATGAAATTTTTATTATGAGTACATCTATCTAATATCAGTGTACTCTATGAATTTCGGAATTTTTATATAAAAGTACAATTTGTGATAAATGTCTAAATATTCGGCGGTTTTGGCTATATAAAAAATAATAAATGAATTTTAAAAATTCTGAGAAAAATATATGTTCAATATGGAACTATATTCTGCTAAATCCCAGAAAAGAAATATTTTTGGGACTGATTTGGTATTTTTCATGAAAATAGACTAGTTATGCGTAAATGAATTAAATATGTTAGGTGAAAGAAGAAATTAGAAAATATGATTTTATGCTTGAGAATCATATATGAGGTATATGTAGATTTTTATTAGGGTTTTGGTTATTGGTGATGAAATCTTATGAGTTTGGCATTTTAAGATGATTAAATGCATTATTTAGTAAAGTGTGAACAATTAAAATAAATTATTTATAAGTTTAAGAAATTTTATTATTTCAATATCATTATACCGAAATATTGGTATGGATTTTATTGTGGAATTTCTACCTTTTACATGTCGGGGTTACTATTTATGAGTTACTATTCACGGGTACTATTCACGACAAAATTGGTTTCTTTTTCTGACCAAATTATCGTTGATTTATGAATCTTACTCTTGAGATTAAATCTATATGTTGATTATATTGTTTTTATTATCATATATAACATTTTTATAACCTTAATGATGATATTTCTCTTTGACTTGAGTGTAAAGATGGGTAGATTATTGGTATGATCATGACTATGGGTTCTCTTTGGCCAGTAGTGCAAAGTTGAATCGTTGACTGGTATGATCATGACCATTGAATTTACAATTGAATATTTTTAGCTTAAGTGCAAAGGTGAATTGATCAACATGGTTATAATTATTGTTTATATAAATTCTGAAATGATTATATATTTCTTTGAGATATTAATATATTTGGCCTTTAGTGCAAATATGAACTGTTGATGAATATATTTGGCATATAGTGCAAATATGAACTGTTGAGGAATATCTTTGGCATGTAGTGCAAAGATAAATTGTTGATGAATATCTTTGGCTCGTAGTGCAAAGATGACCTGTTGTTGAATATCTTTGGCCAGTAGTGCAAAGATGAACTGTTAATGAATATCTTTGGCCCGTATTGCAAAGATGAATTTATTAGTATGATTATGAACAGGAACTGTGATTTGGTATAACAATGATCTTTGATGTTTCAGGTAAAGACATGTGATGAAAATTATCTTCGTCCTAGATGTGAAGAGGAATTTAGAATCACAATTATGATTATGAGTTAACTGTGACGCCCCCAAAATAGGTATACATCACCTATTCTGAGTCGTCAAATACATGGTACGGAATACAAATACAACTTAATTATACAACTGTCGTGTAAAGTACGACAAAACATAAGCTGTGAGTTTTAATACAAATATTGTCGTCTAGACAATATACAAACTCAAATTCAATATTATTACATTTATTTTCCACTATTTCACTGAATAGTGAGGACTACTAACGCTATCATATGGTCCGTCACTCTGTTCCCCGACTAGTCCCTGCTATGTTCTCATTTCCTAAAGAGAACAATGAAAGTAAAAGGGTGAGCTCAACTAGCCCAGTAGGAAATATTATGACTAAGATAATGCATAATATATTATCGTTAGCCTTCAACAGTGTTAAACTGATACAATATAACAACCATCAAGTTTAACTGCAGCGGAACAAGCAATCCATTAAAAGAGTCAAGTAGAGAATAAAATCTACTATCTTTTATGATTTAAAAGGTTTTTCATCAATTTTATCGCTGGGACTCAGCTTAATAAATAATCCACATCATCGAATCACCCCTGCACTACAGCCAAGGATATTCTTTAGTATCACGACCACAATTATCCATGCACTACGGGCCAAGAATATTTGTATATTCAATAATGGTCATGATCATGCCAACAACTGTCCATCAATGCTCTACGGGCCAATGAGGACTTTTTCCACATCATTTGTAACATTACGATCATGATTACACTGAATAATCCTTGGTCATAATCATACCAAGTCCATCTATGCACTATAGGCCACAGATGACTTTCAACAAAATATAAACATGAGGATGATGATAATGATATAAGAATTCAATAAAAATAAGTTCAAAAATTAATTTATCCATGAACTAATAACGTCCAAATTGTCAACATGATACTGCTTTGTAGAGTAAAATTCAAGAATGCTCAGAAGAATATTTTCATGAAAAGATACTGGATGAAGCGCAAATATCAAGGATATTCCAATAATTTTATGGAGTATAGAAGTCAAAACTTTAACCAACTGAGTATAATAAGGAGTGGAATAACAAAAGAAATCACCAGGAATGCGATAGACCGCACAGGCAGGTTATTCCAACAGAATAATAAATAATGGAATCAGGTCCGGCGTAAAACGCACAGATATGATATTCTAACAAAATAATAAAGACAGAATCAGATCCGACGTAAAACGCACAGACAGGATATTCCAACAGAATAATAAAGACGGAATCAAGTCCAGCATAAAACGCACAGACAGGATATTCCAACAGAATAATAAAGACGGAACTAGGTCCGGCGTAGAACGCACAGACAGGATGATCCAATAGAATGATAAAGAATGGAACAACAGAAGAATTTCACCAAGTATAGGGTAGCCCGTGTATACAGGTTATTCCAACAGAATAATAAAGAATGGAATAACATAAGTTCTCTTCATGGATAAGAAAGAAATAATACTCCCTACCTTGGAAAAACTGGATACTGGAATAGTGAGGTAGCAGACTTCTCTTCTTCTTTCTATAATTTCTCTCTATAATAATCGCTCTAAAGCTTTTGTGAATTGGTGAGAAATGAAGGAAGAATGAGCTTCTATTTATAGAAAAATATAGTTTCGATAATTGCACGTTTTGGGGCTCGAAAAATTACAGTACAATACCTCCAACTTTTTTTTTTATTTTTAATTTATTCTTGGAAGTATTATCAAACTTGCACCACCTCCCCTAATAGTAAATTATGTGATTCAATAGTAAATTATGTGAATCAATAGTTCTAGACATGTGAAAATACGAATTACAGTATAGTACCTCCATCTATACCTCTATTTTTAACTTAGTCATGCAAGTATTATCAATCTTGCCCCAACTCCCCTAATAGTAACAAGAATGTGAAACAATAGTATACACATGTGAACAAATAGTTATAATCATGTGAAATAATAGCAATCAATTGCTCATTTATCCGGTTAAATACCCGATTGGTCAATATAACCTCCAAACATCAATTATTATCGAAATAATTGTCGATTTTCAATAACACAATGAAACCATTTTTTCAAAAATATAAATTTTGAAATTTCAAAGTTTGACTTTTCCCAAAAAAGTCAACTATTGACTTTTTGACCAAATAGTGAATTCTGGAAAATTTTATGTTTATACACTATTTTTACTAATTTCATTGTTCCGGACTCAAATATCACGTCCGCGTCTCCAAATTCAATTCCGAACACAACTTCAATTTTAATAACATTCATCATTAATATTATAACTCACAATGTTTTTCAACCAGGTCGTTCCCAGGAAAGAGGGGGCTTTCCAATTAGGATTTCTCCCTATTTTCGCGCAATTAGGTGACCAAACCTCTCCTTGACAGAACTTCTAGACATTGTAGATATTACAATTTAGTAATATGAATAACTTTGTCATCTCAATTATTGATTTAATAAAATAACATATTATGCAGATGATACCATGACAATAATCGAATCAATAATATGAGTGATATGATGCAGCAATTACTGTAGCAATAATTGAGTATAACTGAGTGACTTCTCACGTAAGCATCAATAATCAATATCGTGTGCTACTATGCAACCACACGTATTACTGTACTTTTACTACCGGGTAGTTCAACAGTTAACTGTAAAACTTTCGTCGTTATTTTCATAAAGTATTTTTGTCATTTCTCAATCCGACAATAATTCCATTGTGGGGGTCCACCAATGATTGTGTCGTTGTACGAATATTCCCTGTTAAAATGAATATTCCCCGACCAATCGAATATTATATAACAACTTGCGTACTTTGCAAAATTTATAAATATTACCCACAACTGTAACATTATATCAAATCCACACCATAATATTCAAAAATATATTTCGAGAAAATTTAATCTTTATTCAAAAAGTTGGGGTCTTACAACCTCCCCTTTTTATGAAATTTTGTCCTCAAAATTAGGGTACGTACCTGGTATGTCGAAGAGGTAAGGATATCTTGATTTCATCTCAGATTCTAACTCCCAGGTCATTCCTTCCACATCGTGGTTTCTCCATAAAACTTTAACTTGAGGTATAACCTTGGAGCGTAGAATATGATCCTTTTTATCCAAGATTTTAACAGGTAACTCTTCATACGTTAAATCTTCCTCTATCTCGTCTAGTTCTAATTCAATAATGTGGTTCGGGTCTTTCACATATTTACGTAACATAGATATGTGAAAAACGTTATGAACACAAGACATACATGGCGGTAAAGCGAGTCTATACGCCACAGTTCCTACTTGATCGATGATTAAAAATGGGCCAATAAATCGAGGGTTGAGCTTTCCTCTCTTTCTAAATCTCATAACTCCCTTCATGGAGCAACACATAATAACACATGATCTGCAATATCGAATTCCACGTCCTTTCGATGAAGATCAGCATAACTCTTTTGTCGATCTTGTGAGGTTTTTATACGTTGTCGGATCGTTTGAATATTTTTCGTAGTCATACGTACCAACTCCGGTCCCAACAACGTTGCTTCACCCACCTCATCCCAGTATACTGGAGAACGACACTTTCTTCTATACAACGCCTCAAATGGAGCCATGCAAATATTTGCTTGATAACTGTTGTTGTAGGAAAACTCCACCAATGGTAGGAACTTATCCCAACTTCCCTTGAAGTCAAGGACACAGAATCTTAATAGATCTTCAAGAGTTTGAATGGTCCTCTCCGACTGTCCGTCCGTCTGAGGACGATATGCCAAGCTAAATCGTAAATTCGTGCACATAGATTTTTGCAAACTAACCCAAAATATTGAAGTGAATCTTGGGTCTTGATCAGAAACTATGGATACTAGCATACCATGCAGTCTTACAATCTCGTTTAAGTACATACGAGCAAGACGTTCAAGTGTAAGTTTCTCGTATAGGTAGGAAATGAGCAGACTTGGTCAATCTGTCAACAATGACCCAAATTGCATCTATGCCTTGAGAAACCTTGGGAAGACCAGTAACGAAATCCATAGTAATGTGTTCCCACTTCCATTCTGGAATTTGAAGTGGTTGCAATGGACCTTTTGGTACTTGATGCTCCGCCTTGACTCGTTGACAAGTTAAACACCTTGAGAGAAACTCTGTTATCTCTCTCTTCATATTGCTCCACCAAAATGTATGTCGAAGATCACGATACATTTTGGTACTCCCAAGATGGATTGCAAACGGTGTGTTGTGTGCCTCCATCATGATTTTATACTTTAAATCAGGGTTGTTAGGAACACAAAGTCTGGAGTTGACTCGAAGTATTCCTTCCTCATCGATTCTTTCTTCCGGCATAGCACCTTCTTGCACTTTCTTCTTCATACGCATTAGCTCCAGGTCTGTAGCTTGAGCAGTTTTAACTTTATCGATTAAAGTCAGTTCTACTCGTATGTTTGCCATCATCATGTGGGTCCCTGGAGTCTTTATCCCTAACTCCATCCTTTGCAAGTCATACAAAATGGGCCTTTGTGTTGACAATATTATACTCATACCCGTATATGATCTTCTACTCAGTGCGTCAGCTACCACGTTCGCTTTTCCAGGATGGTATTGGATGGTATGATCATAATCTTTCAATAGTTCAAGCCAACTTCATTGTCACATGTTGAGTTCCTTTTGGGTGAAGAAATATTTGAGGCTTTTATGATCCGTGCAGATCTCCACTGATAAGTGGATTTTATATACACTTATCCGGTATCTTTTACTTGAATTAGTTGCTTATATTTATGTGTCTTAGTTACTTTTCATGCATTTTGTGTTCATTTTGTAGGTTATACGTTTGGGAGTGGTGTGAGCGACTATTGGTAAGGAAAAGCAAAGAAAACGCAAAGAAAAGCAAACCAGACATCATTTGGGCTTTCATGTTTACTTCATATTCTTCATTTGGAACTTAGCTTACATTTAAGAGCATCGTCTTATCTTTCCGAAACATTTTGAATCATTCCAATCAGAGTTCGGATGCAAGAGTTATAATTGTTGTACCAACGAACGTCGAACGTCATGGTTTTGGGTGGTCATTTGCATAGCAGTTACTTCCAGCTCAATTTTAGCCTTCATCCGCCTAGAATTTCTCAATCCTAAAAGAATAAAAGTTGTAGATCTCGTCGATATCTTCGATTTGATAGGTGGAAGGCCCCGTAACTCCTCCCGGATCAAATGTTATGGCCGTTTTTCCAAAGGACGTCGGAGCAGAAAATGTCAGAACTTGGGACCAGTGTCGGGGCGCCCAAAATAGGCCTATGCCCAGCGTCGGGGCGCTGTGGGGAAGTGTTTGAGCGTCGTGCCCAGTACTGGGGCTCTGGGGAGGGGCTTGGTGATGGCCTGGACGCGTTTTTGGCGAATTTTGACACCTTTTTGACTCCAAATAGGATAGGGTTTGTTCCTAAGCTAAAAATTGGACTTGTAACATATAAATACATGATGTAAGGCATAAAATAAAGAGAGATTACATAGCTTAGCTTAGATTAAACACTCCATTATATTAAAATATAAACCCTAGTTCTTAATTAGCAATTGGAGATTGAAGCAAAGTGAAGAACAATGAAGATCAAGAGCAAGAGCAAGAGGGGAGCATCAGATTTGCTAACAACAGATTCTATTTTATTTTCTTATCATACTTTTATCTTTTAATGTCTATTCAATTGTGGATTCTTGGTTTTAATTTATTAATTATGAACTAATTTCTTTTATTAAGATTCCAATGGAACCTTTTATGATTATGAATTGATTATTTGATTTATTCCAATTATTTATGTTGAAATGAATTGTTCATCTTTCTTTGTGTTTATTGATTAATTATCTGGCCAATAATTACCTTGTTACTCTAGAAGGAATTGGGAAAGGAATTCTAGGGTTAGAATTGGGCATGGTGACATGTGACTTAGTTATTTGCATAGTGAATAATTAGGTTTATAAATAGAATGGGAATATCTATTTGCCGAATGTAACACATAAGGAATTAGGATTGTAGTGAGTTTAATTCAATTGTTTTGCATATGGATATAGAAAAATTAATCTGGATTAAATAGAAGGCAAATGATCACTTGAGAAAGGGCTTTTGGCACTTGAGAATTCCGGTTAACAATTCAGTAGGCATAATAATTGGGATAATTGGATAATTGGTTTATAGTTCATAATTGGGAATATTGGAGTCTTAATCTTTATTTATTTGAATTTATTTATATAGTAACCTAGTTTTAATTGGTTAATTTATTTTTCTTAATTAGAAAAATCATGATTTGTGATTGTTTAAATAAAATTAGTTTGTTTAAGAATTAGTATTTGGTGATTTTTATTAAATAATTCCTCATGGGAACGATACTTTTCTTATCACTTTATTACTTGTTGACCGTGTATACTTGCACGTATTCATTGATTGCGAAATTGATCAACATCCACCTTCTCTCCATACAGGTAATGCCTCCAAATCTTAAGTGCAAAAATGACAGCTGCCAGCTCTAGATCATGAGTAGGGTAATTCCTCTCATATTCTTTGAGTTTTCGTGAGGCATAGGCTATGACTTTCCCATATTGCATGAGAACACATCCTAACACTTTGCCTGAAGCATCACTGTAGATGACAAATCACTCCGAGCCAGATGGTATTGTCAGAATAGGTGCTGAAATGAGTCTCCTCTTGAGTTCTTGAAAACTCTTCTCACATTCCTCACTCCAACCGAACTTTGTATCTTTTCGAGTCAGCTGAGTGAATGGAGTAGCGATTCGAGAAAATCCTTCCACGAATCTCCGATAATAACCAGCTAATCCGAGAAAGCTACGTACTTCGGTCACTAATTTAGGTTGCTCCCAACTTTGAATAGCTTCAATCTTTGCTGGGTCAACAGATATTCCATGACTTGATATCACATGCCCAAGGAATGCAACTTCCTCAAGCCAGAACTCACATTTCTTCAACTTGGCATATAGCTTGTTTTCACGAAGCTTTTGGAGTATCAGCCTCAAGTGTTGCTCATGATCTTCACGGCTTTTAGAATATACGAGGATGTCATTAATAAAGACGACCACAAAATGATCCAAATATTCCTTAAATACTCGGTTCATCATATCCATGAAGGTAGCAGGAGTATTAGTCAATCCAAAAGACATGACTAAGAATTCATAATGCTCGTACCGAGTTCTGAAGGCAGTCTTTGGAATATCCTCAGTTTTAACCTTCAGCTGATGCTATCAAGAACGAAGATCGATCTTTGAAAATAAATTGTGCTCCTTGTAACTGATCAAACAGGTCATCAATACGTGGCAATGGGTACCTATTTTTGATGGTGACATGATTCAACTCCCGATAATCAATACAAAGTCGCATACTCCCATCTTTCTTCTTCACGAATAGAATAGGAGCACCCCAAGGAGACGTACTAGGACGAATGAATCCAATGTCTAACAATTCCTGCAATTGGGTCTTTAACTCCTGAAGTTCAATAGGAGCCATTCGATATGGGGCTTTGGAAATGGGTTTTGTACCGGGTTCAAGGTCAATACAAAATTCAACTTCACGCTCTGGGGGTAGTGATGAGTGAGTTTTATACACATGAATTGGATACATTCGGGCTTAATTTATTGTTGTTCTTAAGTCTTTTAGGATGTTTTTATGTGTTTGTATCTATTCATGCATGTTTTATATTGTTTTGTAGGAATTGGGACAAAAGTTACATGGATCGACGTTCGGGGTGGCTAGATTCGCGTTTTCGGCTAGCCATTTACACAGCAGTCACTTCAGAGCCAATTTGACTATAGCTCCGGACATTATTTCGAAAAACTTCAAGAATGAAAGTTGTAGATCTACTTCTCCTCTTTCCAGAACATCTTGAATCATCTAAATCGGAGTTTGGACGAAGAAGTTATGGCCGTTTTCCCAAAGGACGTCGGAGCAGAAAATGTTAGACTTTGGGCCAGCGCCGGGGCGCTCGTTTTTGGCTTGATACCAGCGCCGGGGCGCTGGGGGGCAGAATGCCAGCGCCGTGCCCAGCGCCGGGGCGCTGGGGAAGGGTCTGGTGTGGGCCTGGACGCGTTTTGGGCGAATTTTGACACCTTTTTGACTCCAAATAGGATTGGGATTGTTCCTAAACTCAAAGTTAGACTTGTAACCTATAAATACATGATGTAAGGCATAAAATAAGGGGGATTACATAGCTTAGCTTAGAGATTACATAACTTAGATTAGAACATAACCCTAGTTCTTATTAGTTTTGGAGATTGAAGCAACTTGGAGGCCATTGAAGATCAAGAGCAAGAGCAAGAGGGGAGCATCAAATTTGCTGACAACAGATTCTATTCTCTTCTCTCATCTTACTTTTATCTTTTAATGTCTATTCAGTTGTGGATTCTTGGTTTCCATTCATTAATTATAAACTAACTTTTTTTATTAAGATTTCAATTGAACTTTTTATGGCTATGAATTAGTTATTCATTATATTCCAGTTATTTATGTTAAAGTGAGTTGTTTATCTTGTCTTGTGCATATTGTTTAATTATCTGATCAGTAATTACTTTGTTACACTAGAAGAAATTGGAAGAGGAATTCTAGGGTTAGAACTGGGCATGATATCATGTGACTTAGTTATTTGCAAAGTGAATAATTAGGTTTGTGAATTGAATGGAAATATCTGTTCACCGCATGTAACACATAAGGGATTGGGTTTAAAGGAGTTTAATTCACTTATTTTGCATAGGAATATAGCAAGATTAATCTGGATTAAATAGAAGTCATTTGATCACTTGGAAAAGGGCTTTTGACATTTGAGAATTCTTGTTAACAATTCAGTAGACATAATAATTGGGATAATTGGATAATTGGTTTATAGTTCATAATTGGGGATATTGGAGTCTTAATCTTTATTTATTTGAATTTATTCGTTAAAATCTTAGTTTTAATTGAATAATTTAGTTTTCTTAATTAGAAAAATAACGATTTGAGATTGTTTAAATAAAATTAGTTTGGTTAAGAATTAGTACTTGGTGATTTTTATTAAATAATTCCTCGTGGGAACGATACTTTTCTTATCACTTTATTACTTGTTGACCGTGTATACTTGCACGTATTCATTGATTGCGAAATCGATCAACAAGTTTTTGGCGCCGTTGCCGGGGAATTAATGTAATAATTATTTACCAATATTAATTTCAATCAAATTAGTCTTAATTTAAACATTTTTATTTTTATTTTTAATTCTCTTTCTATATTTCTCTCTTTTCAGGTACCATGGATGACTTTGTGTATCAATGGCCATACACGAACATGACTCAACCAAGGGGAGCGGAGATTGACAAACTCGAGAAACTTTCTGCATTGTCTGCACAGATTGAGACACTTTCGAGGATGTTTGAATCTTTTGAAGCTCAGCGTCGTCAAAGTATGGCGGTTACTTGTGATTATTGTGCTGGAAATCATATGAGTCATCAATGCGCCATCAGTTTTGAGCCGGTACAGTATAGTGGTGATTACCCCCATAATTATGTCTATACCAACAACTATCATCAGGATTGGGGGTATCACCCGGATTTTTCATGGAGTAACAATCAAGCTGCAGCTCAACCACCTAGACAACAACACACCTCCGAATTTCAAAATTCGACTCAACAACCAGAGAGGATATCAATTTTGGAAGAAGCCTTAGAAAAATTCATTAGAGCTTCTGACAAAAAGAACGAGGAACAAGATAAGAAAATGAATCAAGTAGAGCTGAATTTGCAAAGCCAAGGGGCATTGATCAAGAATCTGGAAAATCAAGTGGAACAGATAGCACATGCGTTGAACAACCGTCCTCAATACACCTGGCCCTATGACACAGATTCCGAGACTGATGGTGAGCCCGAGCCAAATCTACAACTGGATGAGCCACGAGATGAAAAAGAGGAGACTAATGGGGATAATGATAACAAGGTCGGTGAAGAACTAATTGTGAGAACCAATGATGATGAGCCAATGTTATTTATGCCTCAAGTGCCATCTCCTCCACAGTTCAAGAGTCCGATTAGATTTGCAAAACCTTGTCCAATTGGAAGTAATGTCATCGGCAAAGCTCTTGGTAACGTAAGAGCTAGTACAGTTGTGGAGTCATGGTGGGATGAAAAAGAGAAGATAGAGGAAGATTCCATTATGTTTATTAAGCTTCAATACCCTAATCTGATCATCGACATAATGGAGAAAACACCTAGTGGTTTGCCGTTCTTCATGGGGATCCTATCTACAAAGAGCATGCTAGGTGACTTTAATACAATGGCTATTACAAATGGGAACCTACCAAAAGTTATATTATTTCCGATGGATGGAAGGTTTCTCAACTTTCGAAGAGGAATTGGATAGCATTGACCAGACAAAGTCAGGCTGAGACTATAAAACAAGCGCTTATTGGGAGGCAACCCAAGTTTAATTTTTAATTTTTATTTTTAGTTTTTATTAAGTTTTATATTAGTAGTTTTGAATTTGCATTTATTTAGGATTTAATAAAATTGCTTCTATCATGGTTTTACAGGTTATTCAAGTCAAATTCAAGTGTGGTGCCCAATTTGTTCCATGTGCTTAGCCTATTCTCCAAACTTAGCGGACAAGGAGGAAGATTGCTATATTTTCAGGGAAGTCCTCTGCTTTAATTTTTTCTATTTCAGTCATTGAGGACAATGTCTAGTTTAAGTTTGGGGGCATTTTAGTTTCGTATTGCATATAGTTAGTTATTTACATTTAGTTTTTGCATTCAGTTTTTTGTTTAAAAAAAATTGAAAAAATCGCAAAAATAGTAGTTAGTTTACTATGTTTGTTGCAGTTAGTTTATATTTGCATGATTCCAACTGTTAGATAGTAAAAGTCTATTTTGGCCAATGATGAGACTGAAGTTAAGTAGATAAGTATAGTATTGAATATTCAGGCTTTGATGTGATTTCTTGTTATGAATTGAATCTTTTCCTGTTTGAAACTGGTATAATTAAGGTTAGCACGTTAATAACAACTATGTTAACTGATTAAGTTTAAATTGATACATAATGGATTTCTTAAGGATAATATTAGGGTGAAGGAATGAAAGACATGAATAGGCGGAGATGGCTAAATTTTGATAAAAACTTAAGTTTGGGGGGAAATTTTGGGGTATATAAGCTTTAAAAAAAAACATGTTGAATCTTGTGGTGGGTTGAGGAGAAACACTCCCCATAAACACAAGCGTGAGATGGAGCGTAAAACGCACTCACCAACTATCTATCAAAAAAAAGAAAAAAAGAAAAAAAAATTTACCGTGGCTAGTTTTGTTTCGGGGCCTTTGTTACTTGAGTAAGTACGCCCGAAGGGGTATCTTAAAACCTAGCGCCCTAAGGTCTTATATGGTCTGGGAGTCGTTGGTCGAAAGCTCGCTAAGGGGTGACACTGTTAGCCTAATGGAATGAGACATTGCACAGTCATGGGTAAAAAAAAAAGCAATAAAACGGGAAAAGAGCAAAAAGCCCCCGTAATGAAAAGTAAAGCATAAGTATCCCAGATTGGACTCTTGAACTTGGTGGATGTTTGACTTTAGTTGGATCTAGCTTGTTCGTGAATTTTGTGTGTTTTCACTGTATGATGCCTTCGAAGATATCCATTATGTCTTAAATTTGATTTTATATCAGTTAACATTGTTGTGGAGCACACACGCACAATATCAGTGATAACAGTCTAAGATTTGATGATTGATTGGGAAATTACTGATTTGTTTTAATATGATGTATTATCACGTTTACTTGATTTCTCTAAGGCCAGTTGAATAGACTTGTTTCTGTCATTACTGTTGGATTCGTAGGCATATAGATTAGTTTCATTACATTGCATTGCATAACATTTTTGTGTTTTTGCTTGAGGACAAGCAAAGGTTTAAGTTTGGGGGTATTTGATGAGTGAGTTTTATACACATGAATTGGATACATTCGGGCTTAATTTATTGTTGTTCTTAAGTCTTTTAGGATGTTTTTATGTGTTTGTATCTATTCATGCATGTTTTATATTGTTTTGTAGGAATTGGGACAAAAGTTACATGGATCGACGTTCGGGGTGGCTAGATTCGCGTTTTCGGCTAGCCATTTACACAGCAGTCACTTCAGAGCCAATTTGACTATAGCTCCGGACATTATTTCGAAAAACTTCAAGAATGAAAGTTGTAGATCTACTTCTCCTCTTTCCAGAACATCTTGAATCATCTAAATCGGAGTTTGGACGAAGAAGTTATGGCCGTTTTCCCAAAGGACGTCGGAGCAGAAAATGTTAGACTTTGGGCCAGCGCCGGGGCGCTCGTTTTTGGCTTGATACCAGCGCCGGGGCGCTGGGGGGCAGAATGCCAGCGCCGTGCCCAGCGCCGGGGCGCTGGGGAAGGGTCTGGTGTGGGCCTGGACGCGTTTTGGGCGAATTTTGACACCTTTTTGACTCCAAATAGGATTGGGATTGTTCCTAAACTCAAAGTTAGACTTGTAACCTATAAATACATGATGTAAGGCATAAAATAAGGGGGATTACATAGCTTAGCTTAGAGATTACATAACTTAGATTAGAACATAACCCTAGTTCTTATTAGTTTTGGAGATTGAAGCAACTTGGAGGCCATTGAAGATCAAGAGCAAGAGCAAGAGGGGAGCATCAAATTTGCTGACAACAGATTCTATTCTCTTCTCTCATCTTACTTTTATCTTTTAATGTCTATTCAGTTGTGGATTCTTGGTTTCCATTCATTAATTATAAACTAACTTTTTTTTATTAAGATTTCAATTGAACTTTTTATGGCTATGAATTAGTTATTCATTATATTCCAGTTATTTATGTTAAAGTGAGTTGTTTATCTTGTCTTGTGCATATTGTTTAATTATCTGATCAGTAATTACTTTGTTACACTAGAAGAAATTGGAAGAGGAATTCTAGGGTTAGAACTGGGCATGATATCATGTGACTTAGTTATTTGCAATGTGAATAATTAGGTTTGTGAATTGAATGGAAATATCTGTTCACCGCATGTAACACATAAGGGATTGGGATTAAAGGAGTTTAATTCACTTATTTTGCATAGGAATATAGCAAGATTAATCTGGATTAAATAGAAGTCATTTGATCACTTGGAAAAGGGCTTTTGACATTTGAGAATTCTTGTTAACAATTCAGTAGACATAATAATTGGGATAATTGGATAATTGGTTTATAGTTCATAATTGGGGATATTGGAGTCTTAATCTTTATTTATTTGAATTTATTCGTTAAAATCTTAGTTTTAATTGAATAATTTAGTTTTCTTAATTAGAAAAATAACGATTTGAGATTGTTTAAATAAAATTAGTTTGGTTAAGAATTAGTACTTGGTGATTTTTATTAAATAATTCCTCGTGGGAACGATACTTTTCTTATCACTTTATTACTTGTTGACCGTGTATACTTGCACGTATTCATTGATTGCGAAATCGATCAACAGGTAGTCCAGGAAGTTCTTCAGGGAATACGTCAGGAAATTTATTAACAATAGAAATATCCTTCAAATCTGATGTATTTTTGTTTAAATCCATGACATGAACAAAGAAAGCTTGACATCCGTTTTTCAATAAACGAATAGCTTTTTGGCTTGAGATGACCATGATTGATTTTAATGGTTTGGTCGCTTGAATTCGCATAATAGGTTTATTAGGAATAGGAAAGCTAACAACCTTACGAAAATAATCAATTTTAGCATGATGAGTAGTTAACCAATCAATCCCTAGAATCATGTCAAATGCAAGTATTTTTAAGGAGATAAGATCGACAGGTAACGTACGGTTACCGATTTGAATCAAGCAAGACTTATAAACAGTGGATGTAATGAAGGTTTCTCCTAATGGAGTTTCAACAGATAAGTCAAAGTCTAATTTCTCCGAAGTCAAATTTAAACGTTGAGAGCAAGTAGGAGAAATAAAAGAATGGGTAGAACCGTTATCAAATAAGGTATAAACTTCACTAGAGTTTATGATAAGCTTACCCGTGATAACCTCGTTTGGGTTCCTTGCTTTCTGGGAGGTCACAACAAACCCTCTCCCTTGCACTACCGGCTTTGACTTTTCTGGGACGGCCTTTGGTGCCTCCATCCTAGCTGAATTTATCTTCGGTGAACGACAAAATCGAGCTAAGTGACCTTCCTTTCCACAATTATAACATGCTTTGGACGGCATCACATAGTTTGGACTGATGTGTCCCTCCCCTCCACATTTGAAGCATATGATAGGTGGTCGTTCTCCTTCCTTAACAACGAGTGCTGGTGCTGACGTCTTTCCATCATTGTTGAATCTCCTTTTCTTGAAATGTCCATTTTTATTGTCTTGGCTATGATTACCACCGAAGTGGTTACCATTTCTAGCATGTTGATTCCCTCCACGCTTGTTGTCACCGTTTCGATGACTGTTACCACTTGTATTTTCATCCTGCCGGCTGCTTTCTCTTGGTTGTGTTGACTCGTTATCGCACTCGAATAACTGAGCCCTATTTACAACATCTGAATACAAACACAGTTTATGATAAATAAGATATTGACATATCTCCGGTTTCAAGCCTCTTATTAACATTCGCGTCATTCGTTCCTCATTATCGACCAAATCGGATGCAACCGGGATAACTCCGCAAATTTAGCATCGTATTACGACACGGTTATATTGTTTTGCTCTAAGTTGATAAACTCCACCTCTTTCATATGACGAATACTTTCGGGAAAGTACTTGTCGTTGAATAGCTCTTGGAACTTTTCCCAAGACATCTTGAGTGCGTCAGGCTGGGTACGTTTTACACATTCCCACCAGTAATCTGCCTCTTCACGCAACATGAAGGTGGCGAAAGGAACCTTTTGCTCCCCGGAGCATCCCAAGACATCAAATATCTTGGTGATCTGCTTTATCCATGCTTCCGCCTTAAGTGGTTTTGGCTCTCCAATAAACTCGGGTGGTCCCAGCTCCTTGAACTATTTAGTGGTGACCATTCAAGAGTTTCTAGTGTTTCCACCTGCATTTTGAACAGGAGCCGCTCTCGCCTGATGTTGCATGAATTTCATAAAGCCTCTGAACATTCCGTCGTTCATGATTTGGTCAGTGTTGTTGTTTGCATGAGGATTGTCGCCTTCCTGGTGCACATTATTCTGATTGTTGATCTGTGGAGACTCAACGGTCTCTTGTGCCCCATTGCTATTCTCAATATTCTCGGATGCCATTTTCAAATACTGCCACAAAACAAAGGTTAATTGACATGCAACATATTATCTCTATACTCTTACCAACCAATTAAATATCAAAAAAAAATTAGGTAGGTCATACTAGCGAAGGAATTCCCTGTCTCTCCTCTCCTAGTTCTAGTCTCACATCTTAGTCAGGTATCATATCCCTAATCTTTGATACCAATTGTGATGCCCCCAAAATAGGTATACATCACCTATTCTGAGTCGTCAAATACATGTTGCAGAATACAATCACAACTTAATTATACAACTGTCGTGTAAAGTACGACAAAACATAAGCTGTGAGTTTTAATACAAATATTGTCGTCTAGACAATATACAAACTCAAATTCAATATTATTACATTTATTTTCCACTATTTCACTGAATAGTGAGGACTACTAATGCTATCATCTGGCCCGTCACTCGGTTCCCCGACTAGTCCCTGCAACGTTCTCATTTCCTGAAGAGAACAATAAAAGTAAAAGGGTGAGCTCAACTAGCCCAGTAAGAAATATTATGACTAAGATAATGCAGAATATATTATCGTTAGCCTTCAACGGTGTTAAATTGATACAATATAACAACCATCAAGTTTAACTGCAGCGGAACAAGCAATCCATTAAAAGAGTCAAGTAGAGAATAAAATCTATTATCTTTTATGATTTAGAATGTTTTTCATCAATTTTATCGCTGGGACTCAACTTAATAAATAATCCACATCATCGAATCGCCCCTGCACTACGCTCAAAGATATCCTTTAGTATCACGACCACAATTATTCATACACTACGGGCCAAGAATATTTGTGTATTCAATAATGGTCATGATCATGCCAACAACAGTCCATCAATGCTCTACGGGCCAATAAGGACTTTTTCCATATCATTGTTTACATTACGGTCATGATTACACCGAATAATCCCTGGTCATAATCATATCAAGTCCATCTATGCACTATAGGCCACAGATGACTTTCAACAAAATATAAACATGAGGATGATGATAATGATATAAGAATTCAATAAAAACAAGTTCAAGAATTAATTTATCCATGAACTAATAACGTCCAAATTGTCAACATGATACTGCTTTGTAGAGTAAAATTCAAGAATGCTCAGAAGAATATTTCCATGAAAAAATACTAGATGAAGCGCAAATATCAAGGATATTCCACTAATTTCATGGAGTATAGAAGTCAAAACTTTAACCAACTGAGTATAATAAGGAATGAAATAATAAAAGAAATCACCAGGCATGCGATAGACCGCACGTGAAGGTTATTCCAACAGAATAATAAAATACGGAATCAGGTCCGGCGTAAAACGCACAGACAGGATATTCCAACAGAATAATAAAGACGGAATCAGGTCCGGCGTAAAACGCACAGACATGATATTCCAATAGAATAATAAAGACAAAAATAGGTCCGGCACAGACAGGATGTTCCAACAGAATGATAAAGAATGAAACAATAGAAGAATTTCACCAAGTATAGGGTAGCCCGCGTATATAGGTTATTCCAACAGAATAATAAAGAATGGAATAACAGAAGTTCTCTTCATGGATAAGAAAGAAATAATACTCCCTACCTTGGAAAACCTGGATATTGGAATAGTGAGGTAACAGTCTTCTCTTCTTCTTTCTATAATTTCTCTCTATAATAATCGCTCTAAAGCTTTTGTGAATTGGTGAGAAATGAAGGAAGAATGAGCTTCTATTTATAGAAAAATATAGTTTCGATAATTGCACGTTTTGGGACTCAAAAAATTACAGTACAATAACTCTAACTTTTCCTTTATTTTTAATTTAGTCATAGAAGTATTATCAAACTTGCACCACCTCCCCTAATAATAAATAATGTGATTCAATAGTAAATTATGTGAATCAATAGTTCTAGACATGTGAAAATACGAATTACAGTATAGTACCTCCATCTATACTTCCATTTTTAACTTAGTCATGCAAATATTATCAATCTTGCACCAACTCCCCTAATAGTAACAAGAATGTGAAACAATAGTATACACATGTGAACAAATAGTTATAATCATGTGAAATAATAGCAATCAATTGCTCATTTATCCGGTTAAATACCCGATTGGTCAATATAACCTCCAGACATCAATTATTATCGAAATAATTGTCGATTTTCACTAACACAAATAATTCCAACACAATGAAACCATTTTTATCAAAAATATAAATTTTGAAATTTTAAAGTTTGACTTTTCCCGAAAAAGTCAACTATTGACTTTTTGACCATATAGTGAATTTCATAAAATTTTGTGTTTATAAACTATTTTTACTAATTTCATTGTTCCGGACTCAAATATCACGTCCGCGTCTCCAAATTCAACTCTGAACACAACTTCAATTTTAATAACATTAATCATTAATATTATAACTCACAATATATATCAACCAGGTCGTTCCCAGGAAAGAGGGGGCTTTCCAATAAGGATTTCTCCCTATTAGCGCAATTAGGTGACCAAACCTCTCCTTGATAGAACTTCTAGACATTATAAATATTGCAATTTAATAATATGAATAACTTTGTCGTCTCAATTATTGATTTAATAAAATAACATATTATGCAGATGATATCATGACAATAATCGAATCAATAATATGAGTGATATGATGCAGCAATTACTGTAGCAATAATTGAGTATAACTGAGTGACTTCTCACGTAAGCATCAGTAATCAATACCGTGTGCTACTATGCAACCACGGGTATTACTGTACTTTTACTACCGGGTAGTTCAACAGTTAACGATAAAACTTTCGTCGTTATTCTCATAAAGTATTTTTGTCGTTTTCTCAATCCGATAATAATTCCGTTGTGGGGTCCACCAATGATTGTGCCGTTGTACGAATATTCCCCGACTAATCGAATATTATATAACAACTTGCATACTTTGCAAAATTTATAAATATTACCCACAACTATAACATTGTATCAAATCCACACCATAATATTCAAAAATATATTTCGAGAAAATTTAATCTTTATTCAAAAAGTTGGGGTCTTACATTATTCATATGATTGTGGACCAGAACTGTTGATTGATATTACAGGGATAAAACATTGTTGGTGGATTTTTAACATGGAGAAGATAATAGACTTTATGGTCTATTTGACTCTTCTAATGGATTGCTCGTTCCGCTACAACTATGGTTGAAAATTTTTATCATCTACTATATGTTCTAAATCTCTGATTTATTACTGTTGAATGCTATTGATAATTTATTTATCTTTAGTCATGATATTCTTTACTGGGCTAGTTGTGCTCACCCTTCTGTTTCACAATTCCTTTCAGGTAATAAGAGTGTAGCTGGGTCGAGCGGGTGTAACAGGGGAATAGAACGGTAGTCATCATTTAGTAGTTATATTTGGTGAATCAAATAGGGTGAGGTGAAACCAACTTTGGAAGGGTGGTTTGCCACTATCATACAAGATGTCTAATGACATACAACCTCGTGTTATCATAAGACATGGTTGTGCGCATCCACTTGCTGAGTATATCTATGGGCACTACCTATATGATCTTGGGGTTTATATGAAATATAATTTTCACTTGGAGACAACGGAGATATTTATATGTCAAGAGAAGACTCACCATTAGAAAAAAGATGATAGTAATCTTCTCATTTTTCTTTGGGGTCTATTAGGTCAACCAAGGATAATTTTGTGGCCATATGATATCTATCATAACCTAGACGCGTGGCCTCCCATGTACGAAGGTTTCCTTGAGCACTTACCAAAAATTTTAATTTCTAAATTTTTTTTTGACTATACCTTTATGTAAGATATCATGGTGACGTGCTACCCAAGTCGGTGTCAAGAGCCACAGTTGATATATATATTTGTATCAAAACTCACAACACATGAGTTATTGTATTTTGCATGATAATTGTTGTAATAAAGTTGTAGTTGTTTTCTGTACTATGTATTTGGCGACTCAGAATGGGTTGGATGGAATGAACCTATTTTGGGGTTGTCACATCATCACATGCTACCCAATACACCACTCACAAGAGTAAAATTTTTCAAATTGTGCTGAGGGGTTATATAGACCATGAACACATAGTTTTAACGGTATTCATACCGCAAAATAATACATTACTTGGTATGTTTACAATCACAAAGAAGGTAAACTGCCATTGTTAGTACTTTAGGTGATTAGACTATCGTACGCTTACGTCATGCATAACATATTAATCATGTCTAGCGAATATTTACGCTACTTGATTGGATTATTTATCCAAACAACATAGTTCTCCTCAGTCTTATCATAGGATTCCGTACCAAGACAATTTAGTTCGGGAAATTTCTTTCAATGAACACTTAGAGTTTTCATAACATTAGTCTAACTGAATCGAATAGCATAGACTCATATCAATAATTCAATTCAATCAAATTATTTAGGTATAGCCAAACCCCGTTGGCAAATTAAAATTTTTGAAAATATTTTTGAGAATGACGTCATGATGTCGTACTGTATTAACAGTCCGTTTGAGGATGCCGTCATTGTATGACTTAGTTATAACACATCATACAATAGTGGAACAACGATTTTAGATCAAATTCACACTAAGTATTCCTGTATTTACAACTCCATCAACTTTTTATCATCTCTGCACCAGGTTATATGGTACATGAGTGATAATTAAAATATATTTTGATATTTCAAATCGTTTGAGTCTAGCTGAAATAAGTAGCATAGACTATACTTTAAATCGTTTCAAAAATGATTACGAGTCTACATAATTTTTTTTTTCAAAAGCACATAGTGCGTATTTAGCTTGATATCAACATTTCGAAGTCTAGCATAGCTAGGAGTTTCAGAAAACTTATGTCTTCACTAATAATTATTGGCTTAACAATCTATATGTTCCTATAATCTTCAATTCTCCATTCACACATAATTAAACCCAGTTCGTCAAACCACACTTATGAGTCCATAAATTGCCACAATCATATGAGTTTAAGAACTTATCCTAGTCTGACCTTTGGCGTCCATTCGCTGAGGGGTTCATAAACATTTTATATAACTATGAATCAAGAATGTCACATAAGTATGAGATTTAAGAACTCGTACTTAACCTTATATTCTATACCTATAACCTATCTATCTATTATACACATGAGAAAGGAATCACCCTCTTAACATGCATATATCAAATAGCGCGACACAAACATTTCAATGATTATCATTGTCAGAACTAAGTAGTTTTTACACCAAGTACAATTCCCCGCCCACACAAATAATCATACAACTCAGCCGCCGACATGAATCCTCAATTGAATCCCCACCAACCACTAACACCCTTCTCAATAAGAAATTCATTTAATCCGTATTCATAATCCATAACTCTTTCATGAGTTTTCATAGTACAATTTCATAGTACAACAGCCACACAGCAAACTTTGCTGTAACTTTTCAATCATTCACTTGATCTTTCTCCATACTATAACCTTATCAGATCACGGGGTGATCTCATCGTATATATTACAATTCATTTTTATATCTTGATCGTTTTGGTTTACGATCTTCTATCACTGCACTTTTAGTCTTTTAGACTCTATCTATTCACCATTACTGTTCAACTTTCTTATCAGAGTTAGGGAACTCTGTATCTTATAACTCGCAAAGATTCGTCTTTGAATCTTATCGAACAATTAGCTCTATATGAGTTAGATCTTATCCAAATCACTGCGGTTATTCGTCTCAGGTATTCCTATCTAAGGTTCATAACCTACAACTTTGATACCAACTGTGACGGCCCCAAATCCGAGGTCCCAAATCACCGCGGATCCGGTTCGATCATGCTAACACTATTACTATTTTTGCGGAAGATATAAACGTAAATTATTTATACATTAAACTTACATATGATCCCCAAGGTCGAGTAACCTTAACTTAATACACAATACATAACTTATCTAACATATAACATTATTATCATACAACTCTATTACAAATCTACTGCACACGTATACTAAAGTTGGAACTGTCTTGGACCTTTTCCTTGTATCCGACGCATTCGTCTTAATCTGCAATGTTTTATCATGATATAGCAAGGGTGAGCATGAAAGTTCCCCAGCAAGTTTAAATTCAATAATATAACGATATATCATGATTGAAATGATTTGAATAATTAGCTGGCTATAATTTAACAATATAATGGTGACCTAGCAGGAACAAATTTATGACTGAACAAGTATTATACATGAACAAATATATCTGAACCAACTGATAATTAAGGTGATCAGCCTTTTATACATGCAATATGTACAGAGTACAATTCATGGCAACCAGCAATGATTAACCATAAGCTTATCCGAATAAAATAACTCTTAGTAGAGTTAAGTAAAATAAACTTGCCTGAACCGTTGATTACCGCAACGCAATTTATATCGCTTTATCCGAATACCTAATATTAGTAATATAGATCTCCAATATTAGAATAATATCATCACAATAATATATATATATATATATATATATATATACATAGAATAACCTAAACACATAATCTTATCAGTCTATAACACACATAAACCTTGACCTCAAGTCAAACTTTTACAGTCTGAGTCGAGTTCGGCAAAATTCTAACATCCCGACGGTCGGACTTTTATCGAGTCTAAGTTCAATTAAACTCTGACTTAACACTTAACAATTAACTTAAATAATTTTATTAACAGTTAAAACATTTATCGAAGTCTCGTAATAATTTTTAAATAATTATTACTATTTATCATGAATTTTCAATCATTAAAAACGTATT
This sequence comes from Panax japonicus, assembly GCA_020205505.1. Taxonomy (NCBI): domain Eukaryota; kingdom Viridiplantae; phylum Streptophyta; class Magnoliopsida; order Apiales; family Araliaceae; genus Panax; species Panax japonicus. Next base: position 46,460,728 of record CM035096.1, read on the forward strand.
TAAATAATATAAATACCACATAATTCTTTTATCATTAATATTTATTTATCATCAAATATTAATGAAATACATGTCATAATATTATAATATATTTATAATATCATAAAGTATTTTTAATACTTTAAAATCACCTTTATATGATTTTTAAACAATTAAATTCATTATTTGGTAATTACTATTAATATTAAAATATTAATATTTTTATGACAAAATATCAAAAGTTATAGGTTATAACTTAAAATATTTTTATAACACTTAAATCATTTTTATATAATTTATAAAGTATTAATTCCATTTTTCCTTAATTTATTTAATATAGTTATTAAAGAAACTAATTATCATTAATATTATTAATTAATGAATTTCATCAAAAAATATTAAAAGTCACTAAAAATAACTTAAAATATTTTATTATGCCATAATATAATATTTCAAGATTTTTCATGTATTTAAATTATTTTTAAATCATTTATTTAATATTATAATTAAAAAAATTAAATAAAATTTATATTTCAAAAATAATAAATATTTATGAAATATACTTTACATAATTAAAAACTATTTTTTAGAATTTAAAATAATTTTTCAGAATTTATTATGTATTTTTAATAATTAAAAACCATTTATTTCTATTTTAAATAATTTCTGGAAAATAATTAATTAGAAACTGTCGCTAAAGGGCCCTATAGCGACAGACCCGTCGCTATAGGTGTTCTTGGCCTGTTTTTAAGTGTTCTTGAGCTTCATCGCCAGTTAACGAGATGGGTGGTTTGACCGATTATAACCTCTTGGGTATAAAGGTTCTGGGCTTGTTTAGACTTTGATCTTGTAGTCGAAATGTAACACTACAATATGAAACCATCGTCTTGGTCATATCATACCACAACAAGAACATCCGATTCGCCAAAGTTGTTGTCAAACATCACCTGGGTTTTCTAGGTAACCCAGAAACCCAGGCAGTCGCGAGGTACCACTTTGTGGTTTTAATTTAGCTTAGTTCTGGTCATTATATTAGTGTTATTAAGGTTCAAACCTATAGTAATTATGTCATTGAACATTTATATACCATTATTTCAGTCAAACAACATCATCAACTCAAGCTTTAAGCCAGTCAAAGTAGCTGACAAAACCTGTTCTTGGTACATTCTGGGTTTTCCAGAAATTCATTCGGCTCGGTTGGTCAACAGAGGTTTGACCGGTATTATCCTTCATTACATTGATGATCTAAGCTATCTAGTGAATTCAACATATAGTATACATGTCCGACTATAATAAATAAATTACAACATGGCCAAAAGATCAAACTACTGCAAGATTTATGACCATGAACATCTTGTCAGATGGCTTCTGAAATTCTGGGCTGCCCATAATTTCATTTCTGTGGACGGTCAACGAGGTTTGACCGCTCGTATCTGGAGATCTAAAATTGATATGGATGTGATTCCACTTCCAGTCTACGCTCCTCATGTCGGAGAACAAATCCAAAACAAAAAAACACGCAAAACTGCTAACACGTAAAGATCTAGAGGCCCTGACATTTGACTGTCAGGCCTTATTTTTCAACTTTTCCAGATTTGAAAATTTTGCCATTTCGTGCACTTGGATGTTATGGATCTGGGTTACTAAATGACATCGTCTAACACTGTTCTAAACAACAAATAACAACATCAAACATCAAATCATAAATTTTCGAAATTTTAGGGTTTTATACCTTTGATGCCTTGATCTTTGATTTCTGACTCTTGGATCTGTTATTGGAAGTCTAAGAACTGATCCTAGCTTTGATTCTAACTCTCTCTCTCTCACACTAAGTCCCGAATTTCTAGAGAGAGAATGGGCTTGCACAAAAATGAAAATAAAGTGAACCTTTTCTCTTTCTTAATCTATTTAGATTATGTAATAATGCAAGGTATGTGGCTAGCTAGATGGCTGATTGCTGGTAGTTTGTCAAATGCTAGGGTTTAGGATTGGTTCACCAACCCTTTAGGGCTAGATCTACAAGCAATATACTAATAATGCACAAAGGGCATTAATGTAATTTTGCACACAAAATAAAAGGCATTCTAGTAAATGCCCAAACCCTTAGGGTTTAGGGTTTGGGTTAGGGTTTAGGGTTTAGAAAATTTAGGTTTAGGGTTTGTAATTTAATTTTTTAAAATTTCTAATTTAGGTTTTAAAAATAGAAAATTAATATTTCTAAATTATAATTAGAATTTTCTAATTATATTAAAATTTCTTAATCACAATTAAATCTTTCTAATTAGGATTAACATTTCCTAATTAAAATCGCTAATTTAGCAATTAGGGTCGTAATTGGTCATTAGGTTTTATAACCCACTAATTAGGGTTTCTAATAGAAAATTAATTTTCTAACATAGAAATTAGATTTCGTAATTAGATTAGGGTTTTCTAATTACTTAACTTGAAAATTAGAATTAATATTTCCTAATTAACATTAAAATTATTAAATTAACACATAGGTTTTTCCGAATTACAAATTAGGGTTGCTAAACCAGAAATTATGGTTTTCAAAATGTGAAATTATGGTTTGCTAATTAATGAAGTTTTACCCTAATTAATATTATAACTAATTGTACTTGAGCTTTAAAATAATCATTTAAGTTCCCAGATTAGGGTTTCGATTTCTGAATTAGGGTTTTGGATTTCCAAAACTAAAATTAGGGTTTCCAGAACCGATTCTAGGGTTCCTTGTTAATCACAAGGGTTTTCTAACCGAACTTTGACGTTCTTAATATATACTTAGGGTTTGTTAGAGATATCGTTTATCTGATCAACCCTTGACCCTTAACCACATACTGTACACATATACACAGAACATATTCACGTATTCCTTAATCCTGAATAATTCACCTAAATAATTCACAGAATTTTGAAATCCTCAAAATTTCTATCTTAAAAATATCAAACGCATACACTTATTTTCTGTCTAGGTTCTAATTTTGAACCTTAAATCAATTAATAAAAATTTTAAAAAAATCAAAATTCTCGGGTTGCCACACCATTAATATTTAAATATTAATGAATTTATTATCAAAATATTAAAAGTCATTAATTATAACTTAAAATATTTTTAAATCATTTTTCTCATTTTTAAATGATTTTTAAATTAATAAAATCATTTTTAATTCATTTATTTAATATAATAATTAAATAAATCTAATATCATTAATATTAATTTATTAATGAGAATTCTCCAAAAATATTAAAAATTACATTTTATAATTCAGAATATTTTTAAACACTTTATTCTTATTTAAAATAATTTTTATAATATTAAAATTATTTTTCTCTAATTTATTTAATACACTAATTAAATAAATTAAATATCATTAATATTCAAATAATTATAAATATTAATGAAAAATATTCCAAATAATTAAAAGTTATTTTTCAGAATTTAAAATAATTTTTAAAACCATTTTTGTAATTTTTAGAATTTATTTTCTATTTTTAAATAATTTCTAAAAATACAGAAATTAAAAATATTCAAAACTGTCGCAATAGACTATAGCGACAGTAATCGTCGATGTTGGTGTTCTTGAGCCTCAAGAACACTGACAGTCCCATGTTCAAGGCTACTATTGTGACCACGTTTAATTAGCTGCCTAACTTGTTTATGTCCCATCTAAGACTCAGATCGTTTAGTAGGAATGTAGAACTACAATCTCCAATCATCTTTGTGGTCATAAAACATCACAACTAGGAGATTAGGGTCTCCAAAATAGTTGTCAGACTTAATCTGGGTTTTCTGGGTAACCTAGAAACCCAGAAGCTTCAAGAGTCCATTTTGGGGCTCATTTTTAGCTTACTTCTGGTCATTCTTTAAGTGATCATATGGTACAAATGTGTAGTAAACATGACAAGGAACAAGTAACTATCCTCATCTCAGTCGAAATCTAACACATGTTCCAAATCAAGCTCAGTCAAAGGCTGTCAGAACATAAGTTCATCCGGTTTCTGGGTTTTCCAGAAATCGCAAGTCAGTGCCGAGTGGTCTAGTTTAACCACTCATGACTTCGATTTTGTGGACTGTTTGTGAGATCTAAAGCCATAAATTTATAGTAGATCTAGCAGGCTACAAGTTGGTTACAAACACAACATCAAAAAAATCACACCTGACAGATCTGGGGTTTTCAAAAGGTTGTCAGACACTGAAAATGAGTTTCTGGGTTGCCTAGAAACTTGGTCATGCTCGGTCAATGGGTTTTGACCGTGAATAACTTACGATCTAGACATGTAATGGCTGTGATTTCACTTCCGGATCAAAGAGCACATAACAAGCTACATACTACAACTTTAAAACAACAAATATAATAAACAGACAAGAATCTACGGCCATTAGCTTGTTAGACGACTAAAAATGTTCTTGAGCAGTTTTGAAAAACTTCATTTTTACCCACTTTGATGCTATGGATCCATGATAGATCATCATAAATCATCCATAAGCACAAATCTAAACACAAAAACACGAATTTTGACTAAGCATACAAGATCAAAATGAAACTTAGGGTTTATACCTTCTCTTGAATATGCTTAGATCTTGGCTCTCCAAATCTGATCTAGGTTTTCTGAGAGGTGTTTTAGGAACTGATATACTTTTATAATTCGGAGGATAGGAGAGAAAATGAGTTTGTTGAGAGTAAGATAGCAAAATGACTAAGTTTTGTGACTTTTTCTCTCTTTAACACCTAAATAATTGATTCAATGAATCCCCATATGCTAGGTGGCGATTTGGATCAGTGAATGGTTGAGATATGAGTCAAGTGGTTGGTAAAGAGTTGGTGAACAACTACCATTATAGCAAGATTTGCAAGTTACCTAATAAAAATCCAAAAAGGGCATTTTGGTCATTTACATTCTAAATTTAATAGCATTCTTGACTTTTGTCCAAATCCTTAGGGTTTAACACTAAGGTTCTAACCCTTAGGTTTTACAACCTATATTTCTAGAATTTTCTAATTAGGGTTTTTAAAATAGAAAATTAAGATTTCAAAAATATAATTAGGATTTTAAATAGAAATTAATATTTCTAAAGTATAATTAGGGTTTCCTAATTATATTAACGTTTACTAATCACTTTAGGGCTTACTAATTAGGATTAGGGTTTTCTAATTAGGGTTTAAGATTCCCAAATTTAAAATTAGGATTTCTTGACATTCGATTAGGGTTTCTAACGGTACGTTAGAGTTTCTAATCTTGAGATTAGGGTTTCTAATCCCTTATTAGGGTTTACTAATATTGTACCCTACCCGATCAATCATTGATCAATAATTCCATACATTACAAACACGTACTCCACAATATAATTATTTAAATTATATTTTTTATCGAATCCCTATCCTGACTTAGGGTTAGGGTTTCTAAATCTGTTAAGCACAACTCTACTCTTATTTTCTCAGTCAAGAAACAAATTGACTACTTCTCGAGACTCGTATCATTGATATTCATCACAAAATTAATAATCAATATTAATATTAAATAAAAAAAATTTATTCAAAAAATTTGGATTATTCGAAATCCCGGGTTATCATAATACTAGATGAAGCGCAAATTTCTAGGATAGTCTACTAATTTCAAGGAGTGTAAAAGCAATACACAACAAAATGAGTGTAGAATTCGAAATGTGAAACGAAATAATATTACTTACATACTACAGAGTATGGAAGAAAATATTATTTTCTACGAATATTGAACAAAAATAATATCACTAACAATTGTTGAACGAAAATAATATTCCTACGAATATTGAATGAAGATAATATTCCTTACGAATATTGAACGAAAATAAAATTCCTTACAAATATTGAACGAAAATAAAATTCCTTACGAATATGAAGAAAAAAAAATATTGTAAGCGAATATGAAATAGATAATACCCCTTACCTTAAAAGGAGAGTATTTATGACTGGTAGGACGGGGATATTCTTGAAGAAAACTTATACTATTTTCTACGCTCAAAGTTTCCTTAAACTCAAAAGAAATACGGTCAATATTATAGAAGAAGAATTCTCTGATTCTAGTGTGATTTTCAATTATAAACTAAGCATCCTATTTATAGGATAATGAAAAAATACTATTTAGAAAATAATCACGGACGCACAGTGACAAGGATTCACGGGCGCAACGAATTCGTCTGAAATAATTTTGATTTTACTATACAGCATTATGCAAGCACTATACAAGTACTATGCAAACACTATGCATAATAAAATATAATATATTATATTTTACATAAAAAATAAAACTTATATATATATATATATATATATTAAATCACCCACCACCACCACACCTACCATCACACCCACGTACACACATAGGATATATATATATATATATATATATATATATATATATATAATAAAATAAACTGAGATAATTTTCTACCGACGATTTTGAAAAATGAATAAGTGGTGGTCTATATAATAAGCCAAATTTATAATAAATACTTCAATAAAAACCCTCTATTTATCTCAATTCACTTAGCTTCACAAAATACATTTTTAATAACGTTCATCATTAATATTATAACTCACAATATTAACAACAAGATCATTTCCAGGAAAGAGGGGGCTTTTCGACAAAAAATTCTCCTTATTGGCGCGCAATTTGGTGACCAAACCCCTTTCATCGACAGAACTTTCTAGACATCGTCAATAATGCAAATAATAATATGAATAATTTTTTCGTCTCAGTTAATGATTTAATAATATAAAATATTGTGACAATAATTGAATTAATAACGTGAGATATTATGCAGCAATTACTATGGCAATAATTGAATAAAACTGAGTGACTTCTCATGTAAGCAACAATAATCAAAGATACTGTACAATATCGTGTGCTAATATGCAACCACGCGTATTACTGTACTTTTATCACTTGGTATTTCAATAGTTAACGTTAAAACTTTTGCCGTTATTTTCAAATAAAATTATTTCTGTCGTTTTCTAACTCTTACAGTAATTCCGTTGTGGGGTCCACCAATAATTGTGTCGTCATACGAATATTCCTTGATAAAACGAATATTCCCTGACCAAACGAATATTTTATATCAACTTGCTTACTTTGTAAAATTTATAAATTTTACCCACAACTATAACATTATAACACATTCACACCTTAATATTCAAAAATGATATTTAGAGAAAATTCTTCTTTATTCATAAAATTTGGGGTCTTACAAAATATGTAAGACCCCAACTTTTTGAATAAAGATTAAATTTTTTCGAAATATATTTTTGAATATTATGGTGTGGATTTGATATAATGTTATAGTTGTGGGTAATATTTACAAATTTTGCAAAGTACGCAAGTTGTTATATAATATTTGATTGGTCGGGGAATATTCATTTTAACAGGGAATATTCGTACAACGGCACAATCATTGGTGGACCCCCACGACGGAATTATTATCGGATTTAAAAAATGACAAAAATACTTTATGAAAATAACGGCGAAAGTTTTACCGTAAACTGTTGAACTACCTGGTAGTAAAAGTATAGTAATACACGTATTTGCATATTAGTACACGGTATTGATTATTGATGCTTACGTGAGAAGTCACTCAGTTATACTCAATTATTGCTACAGTAATTGCTCCATCATATCTCTCATATTATTGATTCGATTATTGTCATAGTATCATCTACATAATATGTTATTTTATTAAATCAATAATTGAGACGACAAAGTTATTCATATTATTAAATTACAATATTTATAATGTCTAGAAGTTCTGTCAAGGAGAGGTTTGGTCACCTAATTGCGCGCCAATAGGGAGAAATCCTTATTGAAAAGCCCCCTCTTTCTTGGGAACGACCTTGTTGATAAATATTGTGAGTTATAATATTAATGATGAATGTTATTAAAATTGAAGTTGTGTTAAGAGTTGAATTTGGAAACGCGAATGTGATATTTTAGACCGGAACAATGAAATTAGTAAAAATAGTCTATAAACACAATTTTCTGGAAATTCACTATTTGGTCAAAAAGTCAACATTTGACTTTTTCGGGAAAAGTCAAACTTTGAAATTTTAAATTTTATATTTTTGATAAAAAATGGTTTAATTGTGTTGGAATTATTTGTGTTAGTGAAAATCGACAATTATTTTGATAATAATTGATGTCTGGAGGTTATATTGACCAATCGGGTATTTAACCGGATAAATGAGCAATTGATTGCTATTATTTCACATGATTATAACTATTTGTTCACATTGTATACTATTATTTCATATTCTTGTTACTATTAGGGGAGTTGGTGCAAGATTGATAATACTTGCATGACTAAGTTAAAAATGGAGGTATAGATGGAGGTACTATACTGTAATTCGTAATTTTACATGTCTAGAACTATTGATTCACATAATTTACTATTGAATCACATTATTTACTATTAGGGGAGGTGGTGCAAGTTTGATAATACTTCCATGCCTAAATTAAAAATAAAGGAAAAGTTGGAGGTATTGTACTGTAATTTTTTGAGCCCCAAAACGTGCAATTATCGAAACTATATTTTTCTATAAATAGAAGCTCATTCTTCCTTCATTTCTCACCAATTCACAAAAGCTTTAAAGCGATTATTATAGAGAGAAATTATAGAAAGAAGAAGAGAAGACTGTTACCTCACTATTCCAGTATCCAGGTTTTCCAAGGTAGGGAGTATTATTTCTTTCTTATCCATGAAGAGAACTTCTGTTATTCCATTCTTTATTATTCTGTTGGAATAACCTGTATACGCGGGCTTCCCTATACTTGGTGAAATTCTTCTGTTGTTCCATTATTTATCATTCTGTTAGAACATCATGTCCGTGCATTCTACGTCGGACCTGGTTCCGTCTTTATTATTCTATTAGAATATCATGTCTGTGCATTTTACGCCAGACTTGTTTCTGTCTTTATTATTCTGTTGGAATATCTTGTCTGTGCGTTTTACGCCGGACCTGATTCCATCTTTATTATTTTGTTGGAATATCCTGTCTGTACGTTTTACGTCGGACCTGATTCCGTTATTTATTATTCTATTGGAATAACCTACATGTGCGGTCTATCGCATGCCTGGTGATTTCTTTTGTTATTTCATTCTTTATTATACTCAGTTGGTAAAAGTTTTGACTTCTATACTCAATGAAATTAGTGGAATATCCTTGATATTTGCGCTTCATCAAGTATCTTTTCATGGAAATATTCTTCTTAGAATTCTTGAATTTTACTCTACAAAGCAGTATCATGTTGACAATTTGGACGTTATTAGTTCCTGGATAAATTAATTCTTGAATTTATTTTATTGAATTCTTATATCATTGTCATCATCCTCATGTTTATATTTTTTTGAAAGTCATATGTGGCCTGTAGTGCATAGATGGACTTGGTATGATTATGACCAGGGATTATTCGGTGTAATCATGACCTAATGTTACAAATGATGTGGAAAAAGTCCTCATTGGCCCGTAGAGCATTGATGGACAATTGTTGGCATGATCATGACTATTATTGAATACACAAATATTCTTGGCCCGTAGTACATGGATAATTGTGGTCGTGATACTATAGAATATCCTTGGCCATAGTGCAGGGGTGATTCGATGATGTGAATTATTTATTAAGCTGAGTCCCAGCAATAAAAGTGATGAAAAACCTGATAAATCATAAAAGATAGTAGATTTTATTCTCTATTTGACTCTTTTAATGGATTGTTTGTTCCGCTGCAGTTAAACTTGATGATTGTTATATTGTATCAGTTTAACACTGTTAAAGGCTAACGATAATATATTATGCATTATCTTAGTCATAATATTTCCTACTGGGCTAGTTGAGCTCAGCCTTTTATTTTTATTGTTCTCTTCAGGAAATGAGAATGAAGCAGGGACTAGTCGGGGAACGGAGTGACGGACCAGATTATATCATTAGTAGTCCTCACTATTCAGTGAAATAGTGGAAAATAAATGTAATAATATTGAATTTGAGTTTGTATATTGTCTAGACGACAATATTTGTATTAAAACTCACAGCTTATGTTTTGTTGTACTTTACACGACAGTTGTATAATTAAGTTGTGATTGTATTCTGCACCATGTATTTGACGACTCAGAATAGGTGATGTATACTTATTTTGGGGGTGTCACAGTTGGTATCAAAGCTTAGGGATATGATCTCTGGGTAAGATGTGAGACTAGAACTAGGAGGGGAGAGACGGGGAATTCCTTCGCTAGTATGACCTACCTAAGTTTATTTGGTATTTAATTGGTTGGTCAGAGTATATGGATAATATGTTGCATGTCAATTAACCCTTGTTTTGTGGCAGTATTTGAAAATGGCATCCGAGAATATTGAGAATAACAATGGAGCACAAGAGACCGTTGAGTCTCCACAGATCAACAATCAGAATAATTTGCATCAGGAAGGCGACAATCCTCATGCAAACAACAACACTGACCAAATGATGAACGAGGGAATGTTCAGAGGCTTTATGCAATTCATGCAACATCAGGCGAGAGCGGCTCCTGTCCAAAATGTAGGTGGAAACACTAGAAACTCTCGGACGGTTATCGTTAAACAGTTCAAGGAGCTTGGACCACCGGAGTTTATTGGAGAGTCAAAACCACTTAAGGCTGAAGCATGGATAAAGCAAAAGGTTCCCTTCACCACCTTCATGTTGCGTGAAGAGGCAGATTACTGGTGGGAATCTGTAAAACGTACCTAGCCTCACGCACTCAAGATGTCTTGGGAGAAGTTCCAAGAGCTATTCAACTACAAGTACTTTCACGAAAGTATTCGTCACATGAAAGAGGTGGAGTTTATCAAGTTGGAGTAAAACAATATGACTGTTTCGCAATACGAGGCTAAAATTACGGAGTTATCTCGGTTTGCATCCCATTTGGTCGATAATTAGGAACGAATGACGCGAATGTTTTTAAGAGGCTTGAAACCGGAGATACGTCAATATCTTATTTCTCATAAACTGTGTTTGTATTCAGATGTTGTAAATATGGCTCAGTTATTGGAGCGCGATAACGAGTCAACACAACCAAGAGAAAGCAACTGACAGAATGAAAATACAAGTGGTAACAGTCATCAAAACGGTGATAACAAGCGTGGAGGGAATCAACATGCCAGAAATGGTAACCACTTCGGTGGTAATCATAGTCAAGACAATAAAAATGAACATTTCAAGAAAAGGAGATTCAACAATGATGGAAAGACGTCAGCACCAGCACCCGTTGTTAAGGAAGGAGAACGACTACCTATCATATGCTTCAAATGCGGAGGGGAGGGACACATCAGTCCAAACTGCGCAATTCCGTCTAAAGCATGTTATAATTATGGAAGGGAATGTCACTTAGCTCGATTTTATTGTTCACCGAAGACAAATTCAGCTAGGATGGAGGCACCAAAGGCCATCCCAGAAAAGTCAAAGCCGGTAGTGCAAGGGAGAGCGTTTGTTGTGACCTCCCAGAAAGCAAGGAACCCGAACGAGGTTATCACGGGTAAGCTTATCATAAACTCTAATGAATTCTATACCTTATTTGATATCGGTACTACCCATTCTTTTATTTCTCCTACTTGCGCTCAACGTTTAAATTTAACTCCGAAGAAATTAGACTTTGACTTATCTGTTGAAACTCCATTAGGAGAAACCTTCATTACATCCACTGTTTATAAGTCTTGTTTGATTCAAATCGGCAACCGCACGTTACTTGTCAATCTTATCTCCTTAAAAATACTTGCATTTGACGTGATTCTAGGGATTGATTGGTTAACTACTCATCATGCTAAAATTGATTATTTTCCTAAGGTTGTTAGCTTTAATATTCCTAATAAACCTATTATGCGAATTCAAGCGACTAAACCATTAAAATCAATCACGGTCATCTCAAGCCATAAAGCTATTCGTTTATTGAAAAATGGATGTCAATATTTCTTAGCTCATGTCACAGATTTAAACAAAAATACGTCAGATTTGAAGGATATTTCTATTGTTAATAAATTTCCTGACGTATTCCCTGAAGAACTTCCTGGCTTACCCCCAGAGCGTAAAGTTGAATTTTGTATCGACCTTGAACCCGGTACAAAACCCATTTCCAAATCCCCATATCGAATGGCTCCTATTGAACTTCAGGATTTAAAGACCCAATTATAGGAATTGTTAGACATTGGTTTCATTCGTCCTAGTACGTCTCCTTGGGGTGCTCATGTTCTATTCATAAAGAAGAAAGATGGGAGTATGCGACTTTGTATTGATTGTCGGGAGTTGAATCATGTCACCATCAAAAATAGGCACCCATTGCCACGTATTGATGACCTGTTTGATCAGTTACAAGGAGCACAATTTTTTTTAAAAATCGATCTTTGTTCTGGATATCATCAGCTGAAGGTTAAAAGTGAGGATATTCCAAAGACTGCCTTCAGAACTCGGTACGGGCATTATGAATTCTTAGTCATGTCTTTTGGATTGACTAATGCTCCTGCTGCCTTCATGGATATGATGAACCGAGTATTCAAGGAATATTTAGATCATTTTATGGTCGTCTTTATTGATGACATCCTCATATATTCCAAAAGCCGTGAAGATCATGAGCAACACTTGAGGCTAATACTCCAAAAGCTTCGTGAAAACAAGCTATATGCCAAGTTGAAGAAATGTGAGTTCTGGCTTGAGTAAGTTGCATTCCTTAGGCACGTGATATCAAGTCATGGAATATCTGTTGACCCAGCAAAGATTGAAGCTATTCAAAGCTGGGAGCAACCTAAATCAGTGACCGAAGTACATAGCTTTCTCGGATTAGATGGTTATTATCGGAGATTCGTGGAAGGATTTTCTCGAATCGCTAACCCATTAACTCAACTGACTCGAAAAGATACAAAGTTCAGTTGGAGTGAGGAATGTGAGAAGAGTTTTCAAGAACTCAAGAGGAGACTCATTTCAGCACCTGTTCTGACAATACCATCTGGCTCGGAGGGATTTTTCATCTACAGTGATGCTTCAGGCAAATGGTTAAGATGTGTTCTAATGCAACATGGGAAATTCATAGCCTATGCCTCGCACAACTCAAAGAATATGAGAGGAATTACCCTACTCATGATCTAGAGTTGGCAGCTGTCATTTTTGCGCTTAAGATTTGGAGGCATTACCTATATGGAGAGAAGGTGGAGATTTACATGGATCATAAAAGCCTCAAATATTTCTTCACCCAAAAAGAACTCAACATGCAACAATGACGTTGGCTTGAACTATTTAAAGATTATGATCATACCATCCAATACCATCCTGGAAAAGCGAACGTGGTAGCTGACGCACTGAGTAGAAGATCATATGCGGGTACGAGTGCAATATTGTCAACGCAAAGGCCCATTTTGTATGACTTACAAAGGATTGAGTTAGGGATAAAGACTCCAGGGACCCACATGATGATGGCAAACATACGAGTAGAACCGACTTTAATCGATAAAGTTAAAGTTGCTCAAGCTACAGACCTGGAGCTAATGCGTATGAAGAAGAAAGTGCAAGAAGGTGATATGCCGGAAGCAAGAATCGATGAGGAAGGAATACTTCGAGTCAACTCCAGACTTTGTGTTCCTAACAACCCTGATTTAAAGTATAACATCATGATGGAGGCACACAACACAACGTTTGCAATCCATCCTGGGAGTACCAAAATATATCGTGATCTTCGACATACATTTTGGTGGAGCAATATGAAGAGAGAGATAGCAGAGTTTATCTCAAGGTGTTTAACTTGTAAGCGAGTCAAGGAGGAGCATCAAGTACCAAAAGGTCCATTGTAACCACTTGAAATTCCAGAATGGAAGTGGGAACACATTACTATGGATTTCGTTACTGGTCTTCCCAAGGTTTCTCAAGGCATAAATGTAATTTGGGTCATTGTTGATAGATTACCCAAGTATGCTCATTTCCTACCTATACGAGAAACTTATACACTTGAACGTCTTGCTCGTATGTACATAAACGAGATTGTAAGACTGCATGGTATGACAGTATCCATAGTTTCTGATCGAGACCCAAGATTCACTTCAATATTTTGGGTTAGTTTGCAAAAAGCTATGGGCACGGATTTACGATTTAGCTCGGCATATCATCCTCAGACAGACGGGCAGTCAAAGAGGACCATTCAAACTCTTGAAGATCTATTAAGACTCTGTGTCCTTGACTTCAAGGGAAGTTGGGATAAGTTCCTACCATTGGGGGAGTTTTCCTACAATAACAGTTATCAAGCAAGTATTGGCATGGCTCCATTTGAGGCGTTGTATGGAAGAAAGTGTCGTTCTCCAGTATGCTGGGATGAGGTGGGTGAAGCAATGTTGCTGGGACCGGAGTTGGTACGTATGACTATGAAAAAGATTCAAACGATCCGACAACGTATAAAAACCTCACAAGATCGACAAAAGAGTTATGCTGATCTTCATCGAAAGGACGTGGAATTCGATATTGGAGATCATGTGTTATTATGTGTTGCTCCATGGAAGGGAGTTACGAGATTTGGAAAGAGTGGAAAGCTCAACCCTCGATTCATTGGCCCATTTTTAACCCTCGATTGAGTAGGAACTGTGGCGTATAAACTCGCTTTACCGCCATGTATGTCTCGTGTTCATAACGTTTTTCACATATCTATGTTACGTAAATATGTGAAAGACCCGAACCACATTATTGAATTAGAACCAGACGAGATAGAGGAAGATTTAACGTATGAAGAGTTACCTGTTAAAATTTTGGATAAAAAGGATCATATTCTACGCTCTAAGGTTATACCTCAAGTCAAAGTTTTATGGAGAAATCACGATGTGGAAGAAATAACTTGGGAGTTAGAATCTGAGATGAAATCAAGATATCCTTACCTCTTCGACATACCAGGTACGCACCCTAATTTCGAGGACGAGATTTCATAAGAAGGGGAGGTTGTAAGACCCTAACTTTTTGAATAAAGATTAAATTTTTTTCGAAATATATTTTTGAATATTATGGTGTGGATTTGATATAATGTTATACTTGTGGGTAATATTTACAAATTTTGCAAAGTACGCAAGTTGTTATATAATATTCGATTGGTCGGGGAATATTCGTTTTAACATGGAATATTCGCACAACGGCACAATCATTGGTGGACCCCACAACAAAATTATTGTCGGATTGCGAAAACGACAAAAATACTTTATGAAAATAACGGTGGAAGTTTTACCGTTAACTGTTGAACTACCCGGTAGTAAAAGTACAGTAATACGCGTGGTTGCATAGTAACACACGGTATTGATTATTGATGCTTACGTGAGAAGTCACTCAGTTATACTCAATTATTGCTACAGTAATTGCTGCATCATATCTCTCATATTATTGATTCGATTATTGTCATAGTATCATCTGCATAATATGTTATTTTATTAAATCAATAATTGAGACAACAAAGTTATTCATATTATTAAATTACAATATTTACAATGTCTAGAAGTTCTGTCAAGGAGAGGTTTAGTCACCTAATTGTTCGCTAATAGGGAGAAATTCTTATTGGAAAGCTCCCTCTTTCCTAGGAACGACCTGGTTGATAAATATTGTGAGTTATAATATTAATGATGAATGTTATTAAAATTGAAGTTGTGTTCGAAGTTGAATTTGGAGACGCGGACGTGATATCTGAGTCCGAAACGATTAAATTAGTAAAAATAGTCTATAAACACAAAATTTTCTGGAATTCACTATTTGGTCAAAAAGTTAAAAGTTGACTTTTTCGAAAAAAGTCAAACTTCGAAATTTCAAAATTTATATTTTTGATAAAAATGATTTCATTGTGTTGGAATTATTTGTATTAGTTAAAATCGACAATTATTTCGATAATAAATGATGTCTGAAGGTTATATTGACCAATCGGGTATTTAACCAGATAAATGAGCAATTGATTGCTATTATTTCACATGATTATAACTATTTGTTCACATGTGTATACTATTGTTTCACATTCTTTTTACTATTAGGGGAGTTGGTGCAAGATTGATAATACTTGCATGACTAAGTTAAAAATGGAGGTATAGATGGGGGTACTATACTGTAATTCGTATTTTCACATGTCTAGAACTATTGATTCACATAATTTACTATTGAATCACATTATTTACTATTAGGAGAGGTGGTGCAAGTTTGATAATACTTCCATGACTAAATTAAAAATAATGGAAAAGTTGGAGGTATTGTACTATAATTTTTCGAGCCCCAAAACGTGCAATTATCGAAAATATATTTTTTTATAAATAGAAGCTCATTCTTCCTTCATTTCTCTCCAATTCACAAAAATCTTTAGAGCGATTATTATAGAGAGAAATTATAGAAAGAAGAAGAGAAGTCTGTTACCTCACTATTCCAGTATCCAGTTTTCTTAAGGTAGGGAGTATTATTTCTTTCTTATCCATAAAGATAACTTTTATTATTCCATTCTTTATTATTCTATTGGAATAACCTGTATACGTGGGCCACCCTATACTTGGTGAAATTCTTCTGTTGTACCATTCTTTATCATTCTGTTGGAACATCCTGTCTGTGCGTTATACGCCGGACCTGGTTCCGCCATTATTATTCTGTTGGAATATCATATCTGTGCATTTTACGCCGGACTTGATTCTGTCTTTATTATTCTATTGGAATATCCTGTCTGTGCGTTTTACGCCGGACCTGATTCCGTCTTTATTATTTTATTGGAATATCATGTCTGTGCGTTTTACGTCGGACCTGATTCCGTTATTTATTATTCTGTTGGAATAACCTGCCTGTGCGGTCTATCGCATGCCTGGTGATTTCTTTTGTTATTCCATCCCTTATTATACTCAGTTGGTTAAAGTTTTGACTTCTATACTCCATAAAATTAGTGGAATATCCTTGATATTTGCGCTTCATCCAGTATCTTTTCATGGAAATATTCTTCTGAGAATTCTTGAATTTTACTCTACAAAGCAGTATCATGTTGACAATTTGGACGTTATTAGTTCCTGGATAAATTAATTCTTGAACTTGTTTTATTGAATTCTTATATCATTGTCATCATCCTCATGTTTATATTTTTTGAAAGTCATCTGTGACCTGTAGTGCATAGATGGACTTGGTATGATTATGACCAGGAATTATTCGGTGTAATCATGACCGTAATGTTACAAATGATGTGGAAAAAGTCCTCATTGGCCCGTAGAGCATTGATGGACAGTTGTTGGCATGATCATGACCATTATTGAATATACAAATATTCTTGGCCCGTAGTGCATGGATGATTATGGTCGTGATACTAAAGAATATCCTTGGCCGTAGTGCAGGGGTGATTCGATGATGTGAATTATTTATTAAGCTGAGTCCCAGCGATAAAAGTGATGAAAAACCTTCTAAATCATAAAAGATAGTAAATTTTATTCTCTACTTGACTCTTTTAATGGATTGCTTGTTCCACTGCAGTTAAACTTGATGATTGTTATATTGTATCAGTTTAACACTATTGAAGGCTAACGATAATATATTCTTCATTATCTTAGTCATAATATTTCCTACTGGGCTAGTTGAGCTCACCCTTTTACTTTTATTGTTATCTTCAGAAAATGAGAACATAGCAGGGACTAGTCGGGGAACGGAGTGACAGACCAGATGATAGCATTAGTAGTCCTCACTATTCAGTAAAATAGTAGAAAATAAATGTAATAATATTGAATTTGAGTTTGTATATTGTCTAGACGACAATATTTGTATTAAAACTCACACTTTATGTTTTGTCGTACTTTACACAACAGTTGTATAATTAAGTTGTATTTGTATTATGTACCATGTATTTGACGACTCAGAATAGGTGATGTATACCTATTTTGGGGGCGTCACAAAATAGGCCTAAAAACTTCGTTCAAACGACAAATTTAACTTACTCAAGTTGTATAAACTTTACAGAAACAATAACTAATATTTCTAACCATATAAACAACAAAAACAAGAAATTAAAACATTTAAATTTCATTATTTTTGCTATTTCTTCACTTTTAAACATTCTTAGCGAAACTAATAACTGTAAATTCGTTTTTCAACCAAAACAGTCCATTTAAAATACATTATTTTTGTTTCTTCACGTATTTACACAATCAACAATCAATTCACACATTAAAATATTGATTGACCACTAACTTTAGTTAAACAAGGCATATACATAAATATTTCACTATAAACATTCTTCATATATATATATATATATATATATATATATATATATATATATATATATATATATATATATATATATATATATATATCATGTTTTCATGGATTAATCTACTCTAAATCATATACAAATCATATAAAAAATAGTTTATATATAGACATTAACTTATACAAACCATATAATCAACCATTAATCATCAATATAAATTTTATAGAGAACTTTTAAAAAAAAGAGAATTAAAACTTAAAAACTAAAATTATACATTTGATTGCTTGCTTAACTTCGTTAGATGATAGAGATTAGCTTGTTAATCCTCTTCCACCCTCTCCTCAGTCGCTCAAAAGCATAGAGAATTTCTTCTTTTCTTTCCTCTCTCTTTTTCTCTTTGTTTTCTTTTCTTCTAAACTTAATGTAAAACATATAAACTGATATACATATAATATATAATATAAACGTATATCATATATTTATTAAGTAATATAATTGATAAAACATAAATCATCCCCTTTTAATATATATTAGTTATGTTTTTTTTTAAAATTCAAAAGCCACTAAGGCTTGTTTGGAAAAATTGAATTAAAAATAAGGATTAAAAAGCCTTAACCTTGTTTGGTAAAACCAAATTAAATATCTTTTTATTTTATTTTAATAACTCACTTACTATATAGTTTATTTGTCACACTTTATTTAATTAAATTCTAATGTTCAAATTCAATTAAATTAAAGCTAATAACAACTTATTAAATCAAAATGCAACATAATCAAATTGCTACAAAATCATAATTTTTTATTATAAATTATAATTTTATTTAATAAATTAGTAAATCTCTAATTTAATTATTAAATTAAATTAGAATTCCATTATAATTATTCAACAATTCATTTAATTTAATTAACCGATTAAATTAACTTCAAAACACAAAATTACCAAATATCAACTTAATTAATAAATTCCACTTAATTAAGTTAATTCACAACAACTCATGAATTATTTATTTAACAAATAAATAAATAAACTAATCAAATATTTATTTAACAATAAACCCATCAACTAAAATATTTTTTTAATTCAATAAATATTCTAAATTACATATAAAAATTTTGGATCGTTACATCATTCCCTCCTTACAAAGATTTTATCCCAGATTCACAACTCAAACAATTCATTCGTCACAAAAAGACCTTGTTTGGCTTAGCTCCCAAAAACCAACTTAAACTCCTTTCTAATTTATTTTTATTATTCTCTTATTATATAATACTCATGTCACACTTAAATTCAATTAACCTTATTTTATTAATAAATTCAATTAAACCTTACTAATAAAATTATAATTTCAATTTAGCTAACCATAATTTTATTTAATAAATCATTAACCCTCTAATTTAATTATTAAATTAAATTAGAATATTATCATTTCACTTGTGTAATAAAATACGCACCAATTATAAAATTGGTAATCGTCATATTCACTTGACATTTTCAATCTTAAATAAATTATTCCACAATGATTTCCATCAATTATATTTATTTTATACAATAAATAAACTAACTAGAATATTTATTTAATTCGATAAATATTTTAAATTATTACAAAATTCACGATCGTTACGAGTTTTTTGGAGATGCTTCATATTAGTTATGATGGACTTAGTATGTGAGCTCGTGCCCTTGATATCATTTATTTTTCTTGTCAGTCGCACGCCAAGGCACCTGTATGAGAAAATTTAGATATGATTGACTTGAGATGAGTACGTATCTTTATAGCCCGAGTGTCTGAGTGGGAGATGTTAGAAATTTATTCGGGTCGGACCCGTGGATCACCTGAAAGTATTTTAGATAATACTTGACATGGTTAAAACTCTATATGAGATAACTCTCCAGATTTAGTCATTTGTAGACTTATCCCATATTAATTGGGATTTATCGTTAAATACTAATTCCAGCAAAGTGTAGGACTAAGAAAAAATAGCGTATTATTTTTTCAAAATAATTTTCTCTCTAAATACTCTCTAGTATTTCCAAGCTTCCATCAATAGATTTAGGTGTACTTGATGTGAACACTTGAGTTTGTTTGTGTTGCTGCTAGCAACAACTCTATATTGACGAGAAGTATGTGTACGAAGGATCGTATATAGTAGATGTGTTCGTAATGTTGCTTGTAGATTTGACATTTGGATTCAACAGCTTCCGCTTCGTGGATACTAACTTATTCCTATGTAAGTTTATATGTATTTACGTTTTAATTTTCATTTAATTTGAACATATTATTTAATTATGCCCTATAAAAATTACTGTCGAAAGGAAATGGAATTACTACCCACTATTATCCAAACTAACTTACTCCATATCTAAATTTAATGACATTAATTATCTGATTATCCAAAAAAAACATACTAGTAACATTTATAACTTTACTAGGGCCAAAAAACAGAAGAAATTTATTACCTAAAATATCCCCTCTTGTCCTTAAGGGCATTTGATATTTCCAACGTTGGTGCTTTCCAATTCAGCGCTGATGTCCAATTATACCCCTTCATGCAATAAATATGTTGAGTTTATAAATGTCACATATTTAATGTATAAGGGCATTATTGTCCACACATGACTAACTTTGACACTTTAGCGTTGAAAATATCATACAAAATGACATACTACCTCCGTTTTTAAAAGATTGTCGTTTAATATTTTTGAACATAGATTAATAAAGTCATTTAATTCTACCATTTAACAATTAAAATTTGTTTGAAATTTCATCACTACCCCTTTATGAGAAGTTGAAAACTATTAATACAAGTGAGCGAATTTCTTAGGACAATGAGAGAAGATATGGGTGATATAGGAAAGTAAATAATTTATTCTTCTAGAAAGTTGTAAACGACAAATAAATTGGAACAAATTTTTTCTTCTAAAACGATAATCTTTTAAGAATGGAGGGAGTACATGTAAACAAATATATGCGGACGAATTTGAATTGCGACACATAAAACTCGGTGCAATTGAATAGAATAATAATATATGGCCCCTTTTTAATATATCAACATTTAATGTAGATATATCCACATATACCGACATTTAATATAGTCATAAATTTGTGACCATATGTTAGTATGAAGTTTATTTTAGAGTAAGTTGGTCAATTGACCAATAGAATATTGAAACGCAGGTGAAGTTGTATGTGTGTCAGTATTCTATTGGTCAATTGATAAACTTACCGAAAAAATAACTTCATGTTAATTTGATCCATATAGCATGAGTACTCAAGTATCATCGCCCTTGCCCTTCAAATCTATAAATATAGTAGCTTCTTTTGGTAAAAACATATATCATCTCCAACTCAAAGTCCTTAGTCAGCTACTATCATTCAATGGCCTCATCTTCTCTAACTACACATTTCCATCCATCTGTTCTCCAAAAAGACAAGAATATACCCACCCAATTCATATGGCCAAAAGAGGAATTAGTTCAAACCAAAGAAGAGCTCAATGAGCCAATGATCGACCTCGCCGGATTCTTCCACGGCGATTCCGCTGCCACCACTGCCGCTGCTGAGCAACTCCGTGCCGCCTGTGAAAAACATGGATTCTTCCAAGTTACCAACCATGGGGTGGATGAAGAGCTCATCCGTGCAGCACAGGATGAGATGGATTCTTTGTTTAAGCTTTCGGTTGACAAGAAGGTGAGCCTTCAGAAAATGCCAGGGAGCTTGTGGGGGTATTCCGGTGCTCATTCGGATCGGTTTTCGTCAAATTTGCCATGGAAAGAGATGTTTTCGTTCCAGTATGACCATGGCAGTGCCCCAGAGGAGCTCCTTGTGGTGGACTACTTCAACAATGTTGTGGGGAAGGAGTTTGAAAAGACAGGGTGAAATTATCTGCACTTTTAAATAAACGTTCCATTTTGATCCTTTTAAAATATGTGAATTCATTTAATTTTAATTAATACACTCATATAATGATCGTAAATAAGTTATAAAGTACCACTCTTTACAAATTTTATGTTTTTCAAACGTTGTATCAGTTTTAAAATTTAGGTTTCACATAATAAAATTTTATGTTTTCCAAAAGTTATATCAGTTTTAAATTTTAGGTTTCACATACTAAATTTGTTGTTTAGGATATTTAGGCAATGTATAAATGTGTTATCTTCAACAAGATACGAGTTTTGGATTGATTTTACAACATAAATTTTAAGATGAAATGTTTATCGAATTTTTTTTTTTTTTGCATATATATTCAACTCACTTTTTTTCCACTTCTAACGGCATGTTCAGAATGACAATAATCTTTAATGTATAATTGTTACGTACAATTAATTTATAAAATATATTACATGTATGATAGGGTCCACATTCTTCTATTCTAGACAAAAATAGTATTCCCTCCGTCCCTATTTAAATGACGTTTTAGACTTTTTTATTTGTCTCTAATTATTTGACGTTTGTTCAAATCTAGGAGAATTAATGATAATTTTTCCAAAAATAATCCTCATTACTCTACCTATTTTTTGGTACTTTAAACTCATTAATGATTTAAGGGTATTATAGAAAATTGAGTACTATATTTAATGTTTTCTAATCATTATCTTAATGGGTGTGCCCATCTATAAAATGTCGTTTAAATAGGGACGGAGGGAGTAAATACCCACTTCTTAATATAAGTCGTTTAGCAAAGTGTTTTTGTCCCTTAATATTAGTTGTTTGAGAATTTCAAGTAATTATTAATTGCTTAGTTTTTAATATTACCATAAATATTAAATATAACTTTGGTTCTTTTACTATTTTTTACCCAATAAATAACACTTTTTTTCAATACAAGGATAATATAGACAATTGATATTATATTTAATGTTATATAATTATTTTTTTAATATTTGTGTACAACTCTAAAACTACTTATATATATTAAGGAGGGGAGAGAGTATATATCATATATTCCCTCAATTCCTAAATAAGTGAGGAGTTCAAAATTTTTCAATATATTTGACCTTAACAAATTTCTAGGAAGCATTAATTATAATTTTTTTCTCTATTGCCCTCAAGTATTTTTCTATCTCATTTATTTAGGCAACTTAATACATATTTCTTTAATTAATGCAAGAATAATTGTGGTAATTAATACATATCAATTTTAATACTCCTTCCATTCCTATATGTAGGTCGTTTTCGACTCTTTTTGCTATTCCTAATTATTTGTCGTTTGAGGTTATCTAGGAGAATTGATTACTATTTTTTTCAAATTGCCCCTTATTACTCCACCTAATTTTTGATCCATATTTATGAGATAAGTGAGGTGAAGGGTATTATAGACAATTGATAACATATTTAATGTTTTTCAATTATTTCCTTAATAGTTGTGCACATGTCTAAAACTACCTATATTAAAGAACGGAGTGAGTAACATAATTGGAGCAATAAATGACTTCCTTAATAAGTGTTACTTCCCACCCCATCAAATGGCCTGTCATTTGAATCTCTGTAGAAAGAGTTATAAACATTTTAGTAGTACATTCTATACGTAGAATGGACAAATTCTACGAATTTAGCTATTTTTCTAGTTTTTGTGACTTTGTATTTTTTTTATGCATCCTATGAAATTAAAACAAAATTTTTAAGATGAAACATTTATAGAATACTTTTTTTCGTATAAATATATTCTACTTTACTCTTTTTGTTACACTTTTAATGTCATGTTTCACAATGACAATAATCTTTAAAGTTTAAATGTTACGTTGCATGTATGATATGGTTCACATATTGCCAACAACTATTTCGAATATATCAGATAATAACCACGTATGCAATACCAAACACAATTTGTCAATTGCATATCCATCAGAATAAAACTTTAACTGACAAACTTTACATGCATTGTAATTTTAGGCTGGTTTACCAGAAGTATTGTGAAGCAATGAAGAAATTATCATTGGCACTTTTTCAACTCTTGGCAATTAGCTTGGGCATAGACTGCGAGAACTATAAGAAATTCTTCGAAGATGGCAGTTCAATAATGCGATGCAACTACTATCCGGCCTGTAACGAGCCCAACCTCACCCTCGGGACTGGTCCTCATTGTGATCCAACCTCTTTAACATTTCTTCATCAAGATCAAGTTGGAGGCCTCGAGGTTTTTTCAAATAACAAATGGCAATCCGTTCGTCCTCGCCCTAATGCCCTTGTCATCAACATTGGCGATACATTCATTGTATATGTATACCTTCTTATATGGTACTATTTTTTAGAGCATATATTTTTTGGTGATTAAACGAAAAATTTCATTAGATTTGTCTAGACAAGCGTTGATGGGTTATACTGCACAACTAGTCACGCATTGATTAATCATATAGTACAATCCACTTATGTTTGTCTTAAGAAATTTTTTAAAAAATATTTATCTAATTAACTAGCATGTTTTTTTCTTATTTTTAATCTCGTTTTATTTTAATGTCTTAAATCACTTCAGAATGAAGTAGGAAACACAAAAACAAAGTAATAGCTCAAAGCCCTTGACAAGAGGGTAAATACATTGGGAAAGTGACCAAGAGAGTCCCCATATATGTTTCACCTTTTTAATTAATAGCGTATGTTTGGGTACAAAGTATTACTACTAGCTAGCTTAGGCTTAATCACATGCAGTATATTATCAAGAATAGATATAAAAAAAAGGGACAATTCGGTCATGAAATGAATGATCTTACCTATATATACATACTGTGGGCCCAAGTGTAAAATTAGGATTCACATGACCTAATTGAATTGAATATGCAATTAGGGTTCCACGACTTCATTAAAGGTGCAAATTAGGGTTCGCATAACCTAATGAAATAAAGACGGAAAAGTCAGAAATAATTGTGCATGCTAGACTTGCGAAAAGCCTCCACGTGTCCCGAGGCAGAAGACTCGTGGAGGCGGCTCGTTTTGGGAATTGATTGAGGGATTGGATTGGTGGCTAGAAGGACATGGAAATATGGGCATTACTCTAAGGACTAAATGGTATTTTTGGAATTTTCCTGAAGGCATGTGCCTTGCACATGACTACTTTCCAGAAAACCCTATAAATACCCCTTCCATTTCCTAGCATTTCCTTTCTCCCCGTTGTATTTTGGAACATATTGCCTGGCAATATGTGCCTTGGCAATATGTTCCAAAATACAACAGGGAGAAAGGAAATGCTAGGGAACATATTGCCAGGTTTGTAGAGTCAATGTCTCTGTGGCTCGGATATGACGAAGTGAACAATCACAACTTGTTGATGAGGGAATTCAACAAGACTTTGACGGATAGTGCCTTTAGTTGGTACTACAATTTGGAGAAGGGGTCAGTCCATGATTGGGATGACTTAAAATTATAATTTTTCAAGAAATTTTTCTATGTGCAGAAACAGGTAACCATTGTGGAGCTTATGCGGTTCAAGCAGAAACCAAATGAGGAGTTGTCAGATTATGTTGACAGATTCAGAGCTCAGACACAAAAGTGTGCAGAACCGATTGAAGAAAAGAACTTAGTCAGCATTTGCAATAATGGTGCCTTGGATTCTTTCAAGCCCCACCTCATCACCAAGGCTTGTGATTCCTTCGCGACCCTCTCATCTTTTGCACAGGACTTGGGAGGAATCGTGACATTTCCCACTAACCATGCGACAGTTACATGGAAGGGTAAGATGACAGCAACTGTGGCTTTGCTGACTCTCAGTCAAAACCACAAGGGGGCAAGAGGGAGAAACACGAGAAAAATTTTGACCGAAGCAGAGGAAAGTCTGGAGACAAATATGCAAGAAAGCCAGTCCCGGAGGCTATCACATGTAGTGAGAAAGCATTCAGGGGTTTGTATGAACAATGGGTTGAACATGGAGTAGTGAAACCCCCAAGGCCTAGATTTGCAGTGACAGAAGAAATAAAGAGAAGACCAGACTTCTGTGTATTCCACCAATACGCAGGACACTCAACGATGGATTGTTATAGCCTGCGGAGAATATTCCACGAGAAGCTAGCAAATGGGGAGATTGAACTTGGAAAGGAAAGTAGTGTTCATGACAAGCCGCTGCCAAACCACAAAGGGAAGGAAACGTGCAACACTATTATCCACGGCACAAGCTCAGAAGTGGAGATGATGATGGAAGAAAAGGAGGAGTGTGATCCAGGCCTGAAGGTGATGGCATTGATGAACAGAGCCAAGTTCAGAAATTTTTATGATCAAATAGGATTAGCCAAGGAAGCAAGGATTGAGGCAACCAGGGCAATTATCAAAGCTGCTGAGACGCAGGAGACTTGTATGGCCATGAGTAAAGGATTTGTGAAGACGGTGGAGGAAGAAGAAAATAAGATATCTTTCTCTAAAACTGATAGAGAGATAAGATACCCGCACAACAGGCTGTTATATGTTACAGCAGTAATCAATGGCATCGAGGTGCGGAGGGCATTCATTGATAATGGAGCATCTGTAAATATCATGCCCTACACCGTGTTCAAACGGTTAGGCCTGCTGGAGAAGAAGATTGTGAAGGAACAAACGAACATTACGGGATTCGCTAACCAAAGCACAAGAACCCTGGGACACATTAAGGTGGACATGCAAGTTGGGAAGATTCGAGGGCCTGTAATGTTCCATGTTGCCGAGGTGGATGCATCATATCATGTCTTACTAGGAAGGGCTTGGCAAAATGACTACGGGGTAGTACCCTCGGTCTTTCATCAGTGCCTTAAAGCTATTTGAAAAGGGAGAGAAGTAAAGGTACCAGCAACTCGGAATCCTTTTGGACCAGAGGAGGCACACATCACCGAAGCAACTTTCTTTGATGATGTCGCTGAAGAGGGAGAGAACCAGATTGCAAGGCCTAATTCTCTAAGACTAGCAAGCTGGGAGGAAGTGCAGGAAGATAAGTTCGTGCCTGTAGAAAAAGAGAAGAAGAAGACCTCGGAACACGGAGAATGTTCCAAAAATAAGAAGCCCATGGTAGTAGACTTAGAGAAAGAAGGAAGAGAAGAAAAGAAAAGGCCAGCAGACCCCGAAGATGCCAGAAGTATAATAAATGCCAAACGGATGGCACAATCTGACGAAGGCCAGAAGACAAAATGGGAAAGGGTTGTTAAACCCGACGGAAAGGTGGTGTTTCGATTGTGACGATGCAAGGGGGAAGAGCCCTTAGAAGCGTGTGAACCCAACGGCTCAGGAGGTGCCCCCCACTCCAGGAATAATGAAGAAGAAGAAGTTGTACAACAGAGGGTAAAACCAGCTCCAGAATGTTTCGAGGATAGGCCAAAACCTCAACAAAATGAATTAGAGGAAGTTAATTTGGCAACAGAGGAAGGAATGCCAAGACCGACTTATGTCAACAAGGAGCTGGATGTTAAACAGAAGGAGGATCTTGTACAATTATTGCATGAATATAGGGATGTATTTGCTTGGAATTACGATGAGATGCCCGGAATTGACAAGGATCTTGTGGAGCACAACCTAAACATAAGTCCGGGAATGAAGCCAATAAAGCAAGCACCTCGCAATTATGCACCTGAAGTAGAAACTCAAATAAAGGATGAGATCAAGAAGTTGCTGGAAGTAGGGTTCATCAAGCCAATTCAACATCCAATATGGCTATCCAGCATTGCACCGGTAAAGAAGTCAAATGGACAGCTACGAATATGTGTGGATTTCAGAGATTTGAACAAGGCATGCCCAAAGGACATGTACCCATTACCCAACATAGACACTTTGGTAGATGCAACGGCTAATCATGAGATGATGTCATTCATGGATGGGTTTGTGGGTTACAATCAGATAAAGATGTCCGTAGAAGATGCAGAGTTGACAGCCTTTCGTACCCCGTTTGGGAATTTCTACTATGTAGTAATGCCATTCGGGTTGAAGAGTGCGGGGGCAACTTATCAAAGGGCAATGCACGCCATATTTCATGACATGATTCATGATATAGTGGAGGACTATGTAGACGACATAGTAGTGAAATCCAAGAAGGCGATAACTCATGTGGAGGACCTGAGGAAAGTGTTCGAGCGGTGCCGAAGGTATAAGTTGAGGATGAATCCGAAGAAGTGCGCCTTTGGGATGACGGCTAAAAAATTCTTGGGCTTCTTGGTGCACAATAGAGGCTTAGAGGTGGACCCAAGCAAGGCCAAATCAATCACAGAGATGCCCCCACCAAAAACGCAGAAACAATTAAAGAGCTTTCTAGGGAAAGTTTCATACATGAGAAGATTCATGCCATCATTAGCCGAAGTCACAGAACCTTTTGGCAAATTGATAAAAGGAAAGGCACAATGGGATTGGGGGTAAGACCAACAACAGGCGTTTGAGAAGGTGAAAAGAATTTTGGCTTCAGCACAAACAATGGTAGTGCCACAAAGAGGAATGCTGTTGCAGTTATACATCACATCTACCAAGAAGTCCATAGGTGGATTAATCACGCAGGAGGTGGATGGAGAAGAGAAACCTGTATATTACATTAGCCGGATAATCCGAGGACCAGAAACCAGGTATTCACAGGTGGAGAGGCATCGCCTAGCATTGGTATTCATTGCGCAAAAAATGCGGCATTATTTTTTAGCACACGAAGTAAAGCTTGCAACAAAAACTGATCCAATCAAATACCTATTAACTAAGCCAGCATTAGTAGGAAGACCTGCCAGATGGATGATGATTCTTTCAGAGTACGACATCAAGTGTGTAACATCGAAGGCGATCCGTGTCAAGCCTTGGCAGACCTGCTGGCTCAATTTCCAAATGGAGAATATGAACCCCCTTCTGAAGATCGTCCGGGTGAAGAAGTAGAATCAATCGAGTTGATGAATGAGGACCCAGAATGGTGGAGTTTGGCTTTTGATGGATCATCTGCAGAAGGTAAAGGTGGAGCAGGAGTGGTGTTGACCACTAAAGAAGGAAATGAAGTGGCCTTGTCATACAAATTAGATTTCCCTTGCACAAACAATGAAGCAGAATATGAGGCGTTTATACTAGGGTTGTTGGCGGCTCAAGAATTAGGAGCCAAACAACTTAAAGTAAAGGGAGATTTGAATCTCATAGTGCAACAAATAAGAGGCCAATTCGGAGTGAAGGAACCTATCTTGGCGCCATATCGAACTGTAGCACAAAAGGTGATGGAGGCTTTCAAGAAGGTGGTGATTGAATATGTGCCAAGAGGACAGAATAAACAACTTGATGCACTAGCAACAGTAGCATCTCGAGTCTATGTCCAAGGTGAGGATTTGGATGTAAAGGTAATGAAGAGAACCCTCCCAACCACGGTGCTAAATTTGTTCCCCAAAGATATGATAGATGATTGGCGATACGATATCTCCCATCAATTGCAAACAAAGGAGGGAACAATACCTACTGTGAAGTTACAGAAGTACAACATCATCAAAGGTGTCTTGTATCACAAAGAAGCAGACGGTGTGTTGACACGATGCTTAAGGAGGCATGAAGCAGATAGAGTCTTGCAACAGGTGCATGACGAGAACTGTGGATTGGTATATATAGGCTTGTATCGTAGGCTGCAGCGTCAAGGGTATTATTGGCCCGAAATGAAGAAGGAAGCAGATGCCCTATAACGCCAATGTGTTTCATGCCAAGAATACCCTGGGGAGGATGAATGCGCCTTCATTGAAGACATAGTGGATTGGCGAATCCCTTATGTGGAGTTCTTACAAAGCGGGACTCTTCCGACCGAAAAGAAGGACACAATTATAATCAAGAGGAAGTCGCAATGTTTTTTCTTGCAGAACGAAGAATTGTTTAGAAGGGGATTCAATGGCAAGCCCCTACGGTGTCTGGAACTAGGTGAAGCCAAAGATTTGGTTTACCAAATGCACAAGGATGAACACCAAGGGGGAGCCAAGTTGTACCAACAACTCATCGATTATGGTTACTACTGGCCAAAGATGGAGGGAGATTGTCTAGAATTTGTTAAAAAGTGCCACATTTGTCAAATACATGGAAACTTGATCCATGCTCCCACTATGGATTTGCGAACCTTGGCAACACCATGTCCCTTTCATACATGGGGAATGGATCTTATAGGTCCTGTTCACCCTAATTCCAAGGGTAACATATGGATTTTAACTGCCATCGAGATGTACACAAAGTGGGTGGAGGCAATACCCTTGAAGAAGGCCACGGGACCAGCAAAGGCTAATTTTATCAAGGAGCACATCATTTGCCGTTTCGGGATCCCGAAGATAATTTTGTCGGATAATGAAACTCCCTTCATCAATAGGGACGCCAAAAATCTGATGGAAAGATACAGGGTGAAACATTACAAATCATCACCATATTACCCGAAAAGCAACGGACAAGTAGAGGCTACAAACAAAACCTTGATAAAAATTTTATCAAAAACCCTAGACGATCATCCGAAGATATGGGCAGAACAATTACCAATATCGTCATGGGCATATCGAACTTCAAAAAGGAAGCCTACAGGCGAGACCCCATATGCTTTGGTTTATGGTGAAGAAGCTGTTTTGCCCGCTGAAATAGAAATACCTTCGACTCGAATGAGACTTCGAAGCTTGGTCGAGGAAGAAAACCGACCAGTAGTTCTGGAGGCCTTAGTTGACTTTCGAGATAAGGCTAAAGAAAAGCTTGAACGGTACCATGAAAGACTGCGACGACAATACAATACCGCAGTAGTACCACGACGAATTCTGGTGGGGGACCTAGTACTCAAAACGGTAACTCAAATCATGAGGGGGACCCCAACAACCAAATTTTACCCCAAATGGGAAGGCCCGTATAGGGTACGAGAGATCTCCAAAAGCGGGTATTGCAAGATATCTCGTGTGGGATCAGATGCTGTCTCAGGCCCATTGAACTTGAAGTGGGTAAAGAAATATTACACATGAGAAGAGCATCACAAAAAGTTATACTTTCAACTTCAAAAGTAATCGAGGAACCTGATTAACAGCCCTCGGCAGTTACACTTTCAACTTCAAAAGTGACTGAGGCACCTGAGCATAAGCCCTCAACCCCGAAAGTTACACTTTATCTTTAAAAGTGGCAAACGTTATGCTTTATTCGACAAAAGCAAGAAAGTTACACTTTACCTCTAAAAGTGGCAATCGTTATGCTTTCTTCGACAAAAGCAAGATTTACTAATGAAACGTTATGCTTTTCGTTAAAAGCAATTTTATTATCAATAAATTTACAAACTTTCACTTATACTTGAATGTTATTTTTTAAATTTCTTTAAAAAAAAAGAGTATAAAGTCAAGTTTTGGTTTGTGAAAACTATATATACATGTTTTTGATAAAATTCATATTCACTTGTGGTTGTCTTGTAATATTAATTTGAATAACTTGAGATTCAATGATAAATATTGAATTTTAAGGAATCATTCAAATTAAAAACAATCAACAAGGTTAAAAAAACTACATTTTGATAAATGAAACATGTGTAAATGAGTTTCTGAAACAGGAAATCGAAAAAAAAAAACTACTACAACAAGTTATGATCTAAAGGCCAAGACATATCAAAATGAAGTGGAGGCACAACTAAAGCTTCTAAGTCAGCAACGACAGCATCTCAAATCTTAAGATTTGCAGCTTTCAGTTCCCTAACTTGTTGGGTAGTTGACTCTAAGTCCCGTCGCTGGCGCTCTACCTCCCGAAGTCGGCCCTCTAAATCTTGAGACTGAATCTTCAATTTATTGGCGGCTTCATCAAGCTCAGAAAGCTGCACTGAAAAGGATTCATCTTCACACTTACGTACAGCAACCTCCGAACGTATTGAAACAAGATCAAAACTTGACTTGAGAAGAGTCAATCTATCACGAAACGGAGACATGTCAACACCTACGGCTGTAAGGTCGTCTACTTTATCATTAAACTTCTTCAAGTCCTCGACTCGCAAAGAATATAAAGAAAGAGTGTGCAATCTACAAATAAGGCCTGCGAGCTGATCTAGGAAGAAGGTTTGAGTGGAAGTCTCCTTAATAATTAGCCGGTCAAGTATCTGTGGGAACCGAGCTAGGAGACGCTCCAGACTTTCCCGACTAGAAGATGATATCTGGAAACCCCTCCAAGAAATAAGATCCCCATTTGGATTGAAGGAAGCTCTGGTAGCAGCTACTTTAGATGCCACCATTGAATTTGTCGAGTCAAGGGGTGGAGGAGCAGAAAGATGCTGTATGGCTAAGGATTCTTCGAAACCTTGGTCACCAGGAGGATAACCAAGGTCACTATATGGCGAGTGGGAAACATCTGGATGGAGAGCATCAAATAAAGCGAGTGCCTCAACAGGCAAAGACAAGTCTTTTATCTTCTCGCTCTGAAAAAACAAAATGTCAAAACACAATATATTAAAAACAAAGAAAGAAAGGAAATTTAAGACAAATCATATGTTGATTAAAGAAGGATACTCACAATATAGTCAATGGAAAAGGAGTCGTGAGATGCCATAGAAAGGGGAATGTTATTCAACCCACCCAGAATATTATCAACACCGCCCTCCCGAGCAATCACAAACTCGGTAGAATCCTTCTGGGGAGGATGAGCATCACCAATAATTTCATAAGGATTCCCCCTCGGGGAAGTAAGAGCCTCATCAACATCTTCACACTCATCATGAGGAGCAGTCACAGGAGGGTGTGAAGAAATAGCTGTATCATCCACAGCAGAACTCGAGCTCACATCAGATAAGGTATCCTTAGCATCAAGCCTACACAATCATCACGAGGAGTAGATGACTCAATATCAACAAGTACAGGTTGGGAAGGCTCACGACTAGTGGAAACCACCGCGACCGCCTTATTGGCAGTACTACACATAAGCCCAAGAGGAACGTCATCATCATCATCATCTTCATCGACCACGGTAACCTAAAAAAAAGAGGAAACAATTACTTAACGATGTGTGAAAGTAGTAATACAAGGGATGAAAGAAAAATGAGAATAGTACAAAATAGTAATAATAATAATAATAATAAATTTTTTACCAAATTTCTACGGCGTTTCTTGGTTGGATCCTCAGCTGCCGGCATATTAGAATCAGCACTATCAAGAGGGCGTTTTGCCAATGGCTTTATGATAAGCCTAATAGGAGGAAGACGGCTGACTGGAACCACAGCAGAAGTAATAGGAGGAGCTACTTCAGAATCAGTAATAATAGTCGCTCTCATTTTAGAACGAGTAACTCTCATTGCCTCGGCATCAAAGGATCCCTGGGGAGGAGCTGGAGGAGACACCTGAAACGGAGCCCGTGGTGGAAGACTCGTGGAAATAGTGGGAGCTTGTACAGGAAAAGTATTTGGATCACCTCGAGGAGGAATGACTGCTAAATGAGGAAGAGAAGACTTAGGCATCAAGACCTCGTGCTCAACCAATCGGCTACTGGCTAGCCAAAGTGTTGGACGGATATTGGTCTTAGGAGAGCATAGCAGTCGGCACCATTGGAGACGCTTTGGAATAGAAACTGGCAATGAACAAATCAAGGTATCATTCTCCCATCTTTTAAGATTGATTTGCCAGTAATTACGTTCGCCAATAGTATATCGCCAGCTCCGGGAATTATCTGGTATTATAAAAGGAAGGGATCTATGAGGATCACTTTGTAGCCTCGGAAATGCCCATGTAAAAGAGGGGGAGGTACAGACGAAATTGACAAGAGCAGCCTCATAATTTCCTCGGCAGGTGTGACCAAAAGGGCGTTCCTGGTCATATCCGAATTGTCTCATGACCCGGTGAGGAGAATATAGTACAATGCCAAAACTATTATTCTCGAGGAAGTAAGGAAGCTCTGTAGACCGAAGGAAAACAAACCAAGATAGTGCAGAACCACTCAAGCTGGTTCTGTTGAGGCTTGAGTAGGTACGAAATTGGCGCTTGTAAAAGGGAGGTAGATGGCCGCAACCCTCTGAAACAATGGTATAGGGACGGGCAGTGAACAAAGTATAATCATCAAGAAAAGGCCGCAAATCCGCACTATCGAGTCTAAGTCGGTGATCAATCCAACGTGCCATGCGATGAATGATGTTGGGTGATGAAAAAAGAGGAGACTTCTTCTTCTGCTTAGAGGAATAGCCCGAAAAGCGTTCAAAAAGAAAAATCTGAAGAAAGGAGCATGGAATGAAGTAATTGACATCATACCTGCAGGAATAAAAAATCAAATAAGGAAAAGGTTAGAGGAAAAAAGTGTGGTTTGAAAGACAAATAATATATGTATATATATATAGGAAAGTGATTACCTCCCAACAGATTCTTTCATGTCAAGGATTGTTTCGTCTAGGCGACGATATAAGGACCCTAAGAAGAGAGAAGCAAGGGGGATCTCTGAGCCTCGGGATAATAACGCTGCCAAGCTGAACACACGGGCAAAAGGACCGTCTATGGGAGATCTAGGGAAGATGAAGCGGGACAGCCACATAGCCAGATAAGCTTCCAGAGGAAAAGGACAAGTCTCTCCACAGAAGGTAAGAACAGATTTGTCATGAATAGAGCTGTCCCATTGGTTGGTCTTGTAGTCACGGAAGAAGTAGCGTACCCAGGATAACCAATAATTTTTCTGCCGACTGGAAGTCTCGAAGTCTGGAAGGAGTGTATCGCCCTTGAAGCGGGAGATAAAGCGGGAAGATTGCTTGAAGGCTTCCATCAAGTAGGCAACACATTCGTTATCTCTAGTGGACATGTTAGAAGGGCCGCAGGAGTTCGAAGCAACAACGGGAAGGCTACAAGATGAGATTCAAAAAGTAAATATATATGTTTTAGAAAAATGAGAATGAATGAAAGGGATAAAAGAAGAGAACTTACTGATAGAGGGCATAGACATCCTCTAGAGTAGGGGTGAATTCCCCTCAAGCAGTGACGAATGTGCAAGTAGAGGAACACCATCGTGAGATCAACACAGTAAGAGCGTTATGGTCACGGTGGATGCGTAGGTCTCTACATAGTTGAACACAACGAAAGATGCTTGCGTTTTTTAGTATTTCCACGTATTCAGCATTTCTAAGGATTTCGTCGGTCCAATCCTGCCATCCTTGAAGGCGACTAGATGAATCAGATAGGAAGTGAAGAGGACTGAAAGGGTATTCTTTCTTCTCTATGCATAGGCGGGGAATGCAATTAGCACGAGGGAAGTCATCCCAACCTCCAGAAGCTGGGGCATACAGAAATAGGCCTTCTTTCTCTGGTGAAGGAAAAGTTGTACGGTCATAGTCCCTAACTCTATCCCAGAAGGTGTCAGAAGGACCGAAGATGGGAGCCTTTCCCCAATTAGTGATGAAGGGGTACTCCCGAATGGTTTTTGGTTCTGCGGAGCATTCAGGTGAAAGGGCCTACAAGCAAGGAAAGTTCATTATAAGAATTCTATAAAAAAAAATGTAATGTAAGGATGTCAAGGATGTCAAAGGGGAAAGAAGTGCTCACCATGGCAAAGAGGAATGTCTGATATTTAACCTCAAAGACACCTGAAAAGAAGAAAAAACAATGTCAAATGGAGTTTGATATATTATGGGCCTCGAAACTCTAAACGAGGTGAAAGTTTGCCCCCCCAAAAGGTTCGACCCCCTAGTGTTAGTTTCTCCAAGAGTCGACCAATTGGAGTAATTTTACCGCATGTAAAGAATTTTTCCTATTTCTTTGGGTTATCGTCGAAAAAACACCAATCTTTCTTTATTATCCGAGGGAAAAAACCAAGATAAAATCAAGGTAATGGGGCTCGGAAGACAAAAAGAAGACTAGGGTTCTGCAGC
Organism: Panax japonicus; assembly: GCA_020205505.1. Classification (NCBI taxonomy): domain Eukaryota; kingdom Viridiplantae; phylum Streptophyta; class Magnoliopsida; order Apiales; family Araliaceae; genus Panax; species Panax japonicus. The sequence goes on from CM035096.1 coordinate 46,496,628, forward strand.
TGAGGAATTTTATATTGTCTATATAATCATGTTGCAACCAAATAAAGCAGCAGCAGTACAGCACCTAGCAAGCTCAACAATGGAGCGATTTGCCCATTGTATATTCAACAATTTTATATTCCTCGTTTCATTATGTGAAACAACTGGAGTATTTCTTCCTTGCTTCCTCTCTCCACTTTTCCCCATTTTAACTCACTTTTTCTACACTTTGGCTGGCTGCTAGCTTTTCTGCGATAATCTATCTGTTTTTTTTTCTTACTTTCCTCTGTTCACTTGAGAAAATTACAAGAACAAAAAACCATCACCACATTAATTTTCCAATTCCACCCTTCCTGATTTAAGTGAATTTCTTCTTTTGCCCAAAGTTATCAGATATTCATGTATGTAGAAAAAGAAACAAAAGTTGTGTTAGTCAAAAAAAAAACAACTAAAATACCCTAAGGCAAAGCAATTGAAACAACTTTGGAATTAAACCCAGAATCATCATCATCTGTAATTCCTATTTGCCTTCAGACTCAACGTAAAGAAGAAGAAGAAAAACAGCCCCCTAAAGTTTCAGTCTTTGTATTGGAGACTGGAAACACAACCTCCACACACCCATTTCTACCCCTCTTTTTCCCTACTCAATTCTTTCATAACTTAAAAACCTACCCTGCATATTTGGTCACAACGCAGGCCATTATTTCTTTAGTCACATTCACATAGGTTCAACTCAAGAAAAACGCATAATCCATTTGCTTGTTTTTAATTACTAGCTCATATCTGGAAGTTCTGTATATCAGAACATTAAAACCAAGGTAGGGTTTGGCACCCCCCCCCCTATAGGGTTCGGCCAACCCAACCTTTAAAAAAAATATGTCATCACAGGATTAGAACATTTTGTATAGGGTTCGGCCAACATAAAGCAGCAGAACAATGTTTTTTGTTGGCTAATAGAGGAGTGTTGGCTATTCTATTATGGTGAAAAAAAAATTGACTCAGTAGGGTTCGGCGTGAATAGAAAGAGGCTTGCCTGTGGCTATTACACCCAAATAAAGCAGCAGAACTTTGTTCGGCGTGATGATTACCTCATTTTGTTTTGTTGGCTAAACAGAGGAGTGGCAACTGGCATGTGAAGCTTTAATGGATTCTTTTTTATGGCAAATAAAAAACTGGAAGCATGAGAAGACTTGTCTCATACAAAAGGTGTCAGAATCATCAAAAAGCTATAATCACTTGCTCAAAAGAATTGATCACAAGGCTTCAGTAGATCAAAGCTCTCAATCGATTTCCCTGTACCTATCAAAATTAGATAATTAAAATGTTTTTTTATTTATTTTATTTTTTCTGTTTTTTCTAATAAAATAAGATTTATTTATTTTATGTTAAAAAACCAAACATAATCAAAACGGTTTCGGCTGTGCCGAACTTTGGCATGATTACTAATATTTTAATGTCATATGTGTTTTTTTTCCAATTTTGATTTGGATTTAAAAAAAACCTCTTATCAAAAATAAAGAGTTGAAAGATTTGATTTGGTTTTGAATATAAAGAAGATTCTATAGCTCCATTTTCAGAATCAAATCAAATTTTAATAAAATTAAGATTGCTTTATAATGAATATTTGATTTATTTTTGGTATGAAAATAGATTTAGATGTTTATTTGAAAATAAAGTAATATTTACTTTTAATTTTGTACCTACCAATCAAGATTTATGTTTATTTTGAAATAAAAAAAAAATTAAGATTTGTTTAATAAAATTTAGAATTGATTTATTTTGGAAATAAAAATCGATTTATTATTATTCAAAAAAAAAAATGACCAGCCGATTGTCAGGTTTGAACGTATTATTATGAGAAAAAAATGCAACTAGCCCTGATATGTTCTACAACATTACTCGAGTATACCACTTGAATTCTGCTTTAAAACTATTTCAAGTTAACTTTAAAATTCAAAATGTGGAACGTAGCCAGAGGCCACAATTAGTGTGAAATTGTTATTGGAAGTAAACACCAAAATGCATCACTATCCGACGCAGAAGGGTTTTGTGTAGAGAGGGGTTAGCATGATGCCATAATCAATATGATTTTTAAGAAGATTTTGATTTGATTTTTTTTTTTAAAAAATACTCTCTTTTCAATTAAGAAAAATTTTGATTGGATTTTCAGAATAAAATCAAATTTTATAAAATTAAGATTTTATTTTATTTGGAATAAAATATTAATGTTTTGGATTTTATTTTCCAAAATCTTTGAAAGAGTGTTTTCAAAATAAAAATAGATTTTTATTTATTAAATATATAATGTTTTTAATTTATCTTGATTTTGTTTTCAGGAAACAAATATTGGTCAAATACAGAAAATTTAAATATTTTTATATGTCCAAGGAAGACCTCGCTAGGTCCGTTCCTTCTAGGTTTTAACTCTAAGGTTTGGCTCCACTAGAAGTCCCTCTTCTAGACCATTGTCTTCAAGACCGTAGAGTGAATCCCTCAAAATCGTTTTAACAGACTTGCATTTTCCTTGCATGTCGTCTATTGGAAAACGCGACTCTCGCAGCAGGGGTCACATTGTGGGCCCAATTTAAAAGTATGTTCCATTACACTAATGGCTTGAATATGCAATTAGGTTTCCACAACTTCATTAAAGTTGCAAATGGGGTTCCATAACTAGATAAATAAGACGGAAAAGTCAGGAATAAGTGTGCATATGCAGACTTGCGCAAAGCATCCACGTTGTCCCGAGGTAGAAGACTCATGGAGCGGCTCGTTTGGGAATGATTGAGGGATGGATTTGGTGGCTAGAAGGACAGGACAATATGGGCATTACTCTAAGGACTAAAGGGTATTCTGGAATTTCCCTGAAGGCATGTGCCCTTGCACATGACTACTTTCCAAAAAACTCTATAAATACCCCTTCCATTTCCATTGGAAAGGGCCTTCCTCTTCAGACTCCAAGACTCAAACTTCTCAGAAGATCAAAGAGACCGTTTTTGGGTGCCTTAAAGGCTTGGAGATTCCACCTAAAAGCACCAAGGGGTTTGGACATTTCTCTAAACTCGAAGGACACTCAAGAAGGCTATTAGAATCCCAATACCCTAACACGGTTTCCGGATTCTAGGGTTTCTGCCACGCGTCCTTGGTCCCACCTGTTCTTCTCCCCTCTCAATCAATCAATCAATGCCGATCTTCGGAATTTCTCTCCTCCTCATCACCACGAAACCCTAACCCTAGCAAGGTACGATTTCCTTGCCACACAACTACTAAAGATGTTAACAAGAGCGTCAAAATGCTATAAGAACTATAGTACTAGTAGTAATCGTTATATTGGAACCTGATCTTATTCAGTGCAAACTTGTATATTCGTCAACATATAGTGCTATATTGGATCGACGTTATTGAGTTATACTTTCCCTCAAACATAATGCTCTTATGTGTTATAGAATTGCCTTTCAGATAATCTCTACTAGTACTTTGATTATCCAAAACTCTTAGAATTTCTCCTCTCCTTTGAACTTATTATATGTTTTGATGTACTATAATTATATTTAGGGGAACCCTATTTCCCATGTAATTTTGAATTTTTCCAAATGGTCTTTTCCTACAAGAAGGAGGTTGGGTCCACCTTATGTTAGAGGATCACATGAGAAAATATCAAATTCATGTGGTAAATAATCATTTTTTGTTCCTTATCTTATATTATTCATTTTTATAGATACATTGAAGCTATACGTTTTTTGATTGGATGTTTTTTGGTATTTTCTGTTGGAATATCTATTTTGTTGATGTTTTATATTATAGTTATAGTAATATCACGCTTTATACACAATGGTTTATGAAACGGCAATTTTGGGTGGTTATAGCGTTTGTTCAACCGTCGCCATAAACCAAATATCTATGACACGGTTAAACGGTCCGCCATAGACGCTGTGTACTACACAGCTGCTTATCTTATTTTTTCCTATATATTTATAATATATATGTAATATAATTATGAAAATACATATTTTACTATTAATATAGTATGAATCCTTCTGCAAACCTAAATGCGATTCCCATATTTTAATATTTGACGAACCTTTGTATATCCCGTATATGCACTTGTATCTCACACTAGTATCTGTCTTCTTAGCTTATGTGTAATTTGTTTGATATGGAATATTGTAGGCATTATCCTAATGTGAAGCTTACAGAGATTTCCTGCACAGTCAGGAGTCCACAAGGAAAGAAAGAAGATCAATGTTACTTTGTGAACCCAAAAAAGGACAAAGTGGTGAAACCCCCACATGTCTTGTTGACCAAAAAGGTTAAAAAATTAAAAGAAAGTACCCAGATTTCACATGTCAAGTTTGTTGGGGTTCACAACAGAAACCCTATAAGCTAGAATGAATACTACCCTCCAATCCTTTGCCATTGGCTTCTTACTATAAAGATTAGCCCCACAAATTGGCTGCTAGCAAATATAAAATCCACCACCAAGCCAGTGGCTTGATGATACACCATACTTTGTTGCCATAGCAAAGCCAAGTATCAATCCTCCTCCCCGCGCATTGGACTCTAACTAAACTTAAAGGGTAATAAAATCCCCTTGTGATGTAGTGTTCAGTTTTCAGTCAGCCAAAATTAGACCAATTTAACTTAATATATAGCAATTTAATCAGTTTCTTAGATTCATTGTTGAATGTGTTTTCATTAAATATTCTTGTAATGAGTACGTTATACAATATAAAATTTTTATATAAATTTAAACCATTAAAATGTCAAATACTATCTCGAACTACTAGCAACTCACAGTAGAAGGCTATGGCCATGTAATTTATTCTAACACAATTTTAAAACTTTTCGTCTCTTTCAAAAAGACAAGTAATTAGCAATTAACTTTGTAATAATAAATCTGTAATTATTTATGTTCATAGATTCTATACTTTTGATATTTGATTAATAAAATAACTGAGTTAAACCAAATAACGTCAATTTTTTGAGTTTTGTATTTAAAACATATATAAATTGTTTGTGTATACATACTAATCTTTTTTTCTATTCATTAATATAGTCGTTTTGATGCACAGCTCGGGCTTATATTCCCCAATTTAATTTTTTCTAAAAACTTTTTCACTTTTATTAGCGTAAAAAGAGGGGGTTAACATTATATATATATATATATATACTATAGGGGTCCGAACCTGTCCGGACTCCCGGACATGTATCCGGACCTTTTTTTTTTTTTTTTTTTTTTTTTGCTTTTTTTGTTTTGAAACAAACTAAAAAAAAAAAAAAAAAAAAATTTATGGAATGGAAATTTTACATTATCGTTTTGGGCGTGGATTTATTGCCTATAACAAACATTCTGTACATCCTGGGCAACTGACATACATTGGTTGGTGTGGTGTTAAAAACCACCCAAACACTTATTTTGGACAAATTTCACTTCCATAAATTTTTTTTTTGTTTTTGTTAGTTGTTCTAACAAAAAAAAAAAAAAAAAAAAAATTTTTTTTCAGGTCCCGGATTTTCTCCCGTCCGGGAGTCCGGACCTGATCTTTATTCTATATAATATATATATATTATAAGAATACACTACAATAAAAACACTTAATTAAATTTCGCGTAATTTTTTCTAACGAATATTCCGTCGATGTTTTCGAATTACAACATAATATTTTCCTCAAAATAAATTCCTCTGTAATAATCATTGAACGTTCGAGAAATTGGATTTATGTAATTAACTTTTATATTTAATTATTTGAATTAAAATGAATGTTAATTGTTTATTTACGTGATTAAAACTGTTTAAAAAGGTCGTATCTTAAATGACCTATAATGTTCATATATGGTTCTGATTCGGCTATGTGTTCGATTAATTGTTTTGAATTTCTAAGGACAAAAATTAAAGTTTTTCGAGAATTTTCGTAAAACACTATTCATCCGTTTCTCTTTCCTCGTGAATTAATTTATGAATTTCTAGAAAACTCGTAATTGTAGACACTCAATTTTCCTGTACTACTGTCATAACATTGCAGGAGGTACATATTCATCTTATTAAAGGAACCCTAAAGACATCCATATCCAACTGGATACTACCGGAGTTCAGCATCAACCCCGGAGCCCCACTCTGGGAGTAACAATTCCAACCTCGATATAACCCCGAGGCGTTGCATAGCCAATACCGGAACACCAAGCAACCGTAGAAGACCTATTAATCTCGGAGATACCCCTAGTATCCAGTCTCAGTCCCAAACATGGGAATAAAACCACCAACCTTGGTGATGAACCAGGATGTAATTTCGGTGATAACCATGAAGAAATGCTTATTGTCAAATGCGAACCAGCTTCAATCTCTCGTCTCGGCGCTCACACGAGATACTCCTGTACCAACCCGAGATACCACCGGGAGGACTGACAATCCTCAAAGATTACAATGAGGACCTTCACAAATGCAGCAATCCAATCCGTCGAAGCTTTCTGCGCAACGTCTGCTATACACTCAGCCCCAAACCGGCGATAACAACACCGGGTGAGGGCAAGCTCTCATCTACCAACCGCAATTTCACAAACCCAAAGACTCGTCTCAACTCTCTACGCAACGTTTTCCCCACAAACTACATCCGAGTGACTATTGTGCGTGTAAAACCGATAGAATTGTGAAGCTTGAAAACCGTAGGGAAATCGCCTCATCTTCATGACTTCTTACAAACTATAATTCCATGCATTGTACAACTCTACCGACAACGGAGCTCCGAAATAGGTCATGTTATACCTCATCGTATGCCCGGTTTGCATTTTCTGGAAATGTTTAGTAGACATACAGTGCCCGAGTTCAACGTACTACGAGACACCCTAAACCCATGCCCACCCGAGTTACGTCGGTAGAAACCTGCGGCGCAGTCGCAGTAACCTGCGGCTCCCTCGTCTATAAATAGAGGGCTTGGGGTGCTCATTTTGCAGAACAAACGCGAGTAAACCCTGCCCAATTTGCTCGCACATACCCCATGCAGTGTATTTTCTCATTTTAAACACATGTTACTCACATATATCCTCTTTTGTTACCTACAAAGGCCAGTGTTTACCCACATCTAAAGGGATATAGAAGTCTTCTTTGACATCAACTGTAAGCCCTTCTCCTCACAACACTTTAAAGTCTTTCTCTTCATCTTGCAAACACCCTTCGTCACGTTGAAGTCGTGTTGCGCGAATTTGCCCGGAATTTGGGTCCGTGGTTTGTTTCATCAAGCTTGTATATATATAGTTATAAATTAAAGCAATTAAACGCTTAAATCCCGTCCGGAATGTAAAATCTAGACTCAATCGAACAGGTCCGACACACAGTTTAATAGATATAAGTAAGATATTATTATATTACTGTGTGGCGGACTCTGTCGATGACCTGGAGTTTACATCCGGTGCATTTATTCGCTTTAATAATATATATACATATTATATGAACTAGGTGTCAAGAGAAAAAAAAAAACTAGGTTCGATGAGCCTGGATTTAAAATCCAGTACTTTTTATCGCTTATATATACTTATATAGATATATATATATATATAATATATATATATCTATATATAATATATATATATTTTTTCGTCCTGCTGGAGTTTCCTTCGTGGCTGTTGATGGCTTTGTAACAACTTTCTTTACATTTTAGTCCCGCCTATAGTTCGCTCCGTTGCGGTTGGATAGATTTAAACAGCTTTATTTACGGTTCGTTTCCACCTGGAGTTTCCCCTGTGGCGGTTGAGACGTTTAACCTTCTTTAGTTAATTTCTTGATCACCCAATTAAGGTTCTTCGTGTTGGTGATCATTCTTGTATATATATATATTTTACAGCTTTTCTATAGAGTATATATAGATATATAATTATATTATATATATATATATATATATACCTACTTACTATTGCTTTTTTAGACAACTGCGAGTATCATTGCGCCTAGAATCAGTGATCACGATTTAGCCTATTGAATCTAGAATTCGGTTTCCAGTGAGGGACATTTTCCACTGTCGCGCTTGTAAATAGTCTTGCGATGTCCTGAATTTTTCTCAGATGGTTTCCCATACCCACAGGAAGTTCGCATTATTTTATATATGATTTTTTAGACGGATGCCTCGCATATGTAAAATAAAAACAACAAGTCGAACACTTTTATAAAATGGGAGTGTCAAAGGTCTCATCCTATTGGAGCATCAGTTTTAAAAAACCCCTTTTATAAAACACACTGCCAACTTGTTTAAAATTGAATTTTTTACATAAATTCAACCACGTGTACATAGTGCCGAACGTGCCTCGCACCAACCCTTCCAAATATAGCGACTTGGGACCCACAACATCACCCACATTCAGATAATAGTGTTCTTGAAAATATCCGGTCACCGTGGTAACACGGATGTCGGGGTGGCCCTAACACTTTCCCTCCGCATAACCAATTCCCTGACCCGAATGATCTCGGTTTCACCGACCCGTTTTAGCATGTCCACATCACTGGGTCAATGTCAAACCTTTCTCGGTTGTGTGGGGACACCATTACCAAAAAACCTACTGGCTACTCTTTAACAGTCCCATCGGTCACATTATACATTTCGACCTTTTTCAACTTTTTTTTCAAGACAAATCTCACCTAAAAGAAAAACCAAAGAACAAGTACGAATGGACAATTAAAATTCCGGGACAGTCGAACAATAATGATAGAATTCTATAAGATGAAATATATATCTAATATATTTCATTATGCAAATGAGTTTTTCGCATGCGAACTTAAACATAATTGTTAGTAAAAGTGAGTTTCGATATTAAATGACTATGCAATAATACGTATATTTTATTACGTGCGAAATACAGTATGATACTAGTTATTATACGAGTATAAGTATAAGATTTTTGTTGTGACTTAAACACTATAAGAAAAATCACTATTTTCCGAACGACGGATCCGCGACGAATGTAAATTTGGTCAAAATATGATTAATTTTCGAGAATATGTGTCGAATATAAGTCCCTCGAAACTAATATAATTATGCCGGAAATATCCGGTGCGTAGACCTCTCCAGTTAGCCCAAATTCGCGCCACCGACCAGCAAAAGTAATTTCAACGAACAAACTTTAATTCCTGAGGACGTTTCTTCGAATTTAAGTTTTTTCGACAGACTTAATGCCGACTGACATTCCGTCGGAGAATAACATATAACTTTTTAGCTTCTACTTTCATTTCAGAGGCTTATCTTTATCTCTCATTCATTCTCTCTCTCCCCCCCCCCCCCCCGCCCCACCCATCCGATCCACCGTCCCGTAAATCTCCTCCCCCTCCCCTCGCCACCTTCCACCATGTCACCCCCACTGCTTCCCGCCGGTCCCCCACTCTGCCCCGACACCCCCTTCCCCAGTCCCCCCCACCGTCCCCCCACCTGCCCAAATACCCCACCCTCTCTCCCTGTTCCCCCCCCTAGCCTTATACCAGTACCCCACCCCACCCCGACCCACCCAGGTACTCCCCACCCCCCTCTCCCCCTTTCGCCGCCACGCCCCCCATTTCTGGCTACTACTGCCCATTGCCGGCCACTGCACCACCAAGTTCCAACCTCTCCACCATTCCGCAACGTAGTTCCTAGCTCCTCCTTTCTCTTCCCTCGTTTTCCTCCAATTAATCAAGGTAGAATCCTAAATGATTATTTGGATTATAAATATAGTTTGCAATTTGGTGTTTTTGATTTGGCTAATACGTTTTATGTTTACTGAGAGAACAATTTTGGAGTTATAGGTGTATCAGAAATTGGGTTTATATTTTAAATTTGCTGAAATTGGGGGGTCATTTCTGTTATGAAATTTATTTTATACTAAGTGTGATTTTGGGAAAGTTGTTCATGCTGTAAACTATTTTTCAAATGTATTTTACTACAATTCTGCAAATTATTGCATGAGCTGAAATTGTGATTTTATTTTGTGCAATTAAAATTTCTGTTAGTGTTACATTTTATTGGTGCACTTACAGCGTTTTTTCATAATTTACGTGTTTGGATCATAAGCATAAATTTATGTCGTGTAAAAGAAGGTGATATTTGATTGTTCCCCACTGAATTCCCAACAAAATATCTATCAGCATCTGCAATTGAAAAATTTGTGGGCCTTACAAATTATTTATGTACTTATTTAATTATTTAATATAAAATGAAATAAAATTTAATTTAATTTAGTTTAATTAGACAAAATAAATGGTAAAAATATGTAATATTAATATAATACAAAATAATAATAAAATAAATTGAATAAAATAATAAAATTTAAAATTGAATAATTAAAGTAATGTATATAAAGTTAATTTAGATTAAATAAAATTATAAAATTATAAAAAATAAAAAAACTTAGAAATAAGATATATAATTCGCTATAATATAACTTTTAAAATTAGAAAATATATATTTATTATTAAAAAATTCAATAAATAAAAGCAAAATAATCATCCTTCACTTAAATATTTGTTAAAATTAATAATATTAATACAAATATAATAATCACTAAAATACTTAATTAAATTAAATTGAATAAAACAAACAAATTGATGATTTAAATTTTAATAACGAAAATTAAATTTAATAAAACATATTTAAAAATGAAATTAAAATAAATAACTTAATTTTTTTTTTAATTAAGAATTTCAATAAATTCCATTTAAATTTTAAATTAAAATATAAATAAAAACAATAAATAATATAAAATACATTAAATTTTATAAATAAATAAAATATTTAATAGTTGTCCTCATATATTTCCAGATAACAGTGCTTAGAAACTAAGTAGCACTTCTTTTTCATTGACAAAATACACTACGTACATTTCTTGTTTGCCACGATTTTTTTAATACACTCAATAATTCAATATTAGTAGTAATATAATTCATAGAATACTATAATATGACACGTAGAACCCTTGGACAAATTAAAGTATGCGAACAGTAGTCATCTATGATTCAAATAACAATTCTAAAGAAACTACTACCACTTACTAGTTACATGTGGAAAATAAACTAAGTATCTTTGCTGAGTTTGCCATAATTTTCATAAATGCAATAATCCCTTCGTACATAGAATGTTGTGATAGCCCCGATCCGGCCCCAAATCGCCGCGTAATCCGTATACCTATTTTCTATAACTATTGCGAAGATATAAACTCAATTGTTTTATACATTAATTTTACAGACTTATCCCCAGTTCGAGGACCTAACTTTGACACATTCATAAACGAGCTAAATATACGCTATTTTACAACTAGCCGCACTTTATATCCCAAGATGAACCTTGCCTTATCTTAATTCCTGTATCCGAACACGTCGCTTTGTCGCAATGTTTTTCATGATAATAAGCAAGGTGAGCATGAAAGTTGCCCAGCAGTTAAATACAATATATACGATATATCATGATTGAAGAGTATGAAATAATAAGCGGCTATGGATTCATAATATAATTGAGAACTAGCACTAACAAACTTTTGACTGACAAGTTTTAAACATGATCAAACATTCTGAACAACTGTAATGAAGTGATCACCTTTCATAACCGAATTATATCATGAAAGATGTAGCAAATACAATTTTCGTGATATCAATGATTAACCATAAGCTTGAATAAAAAACTCTTATTAGGTTAAGTACAAGAACTTTGCCAACTGTTGATTACCACAAACGCATTATAACCTTTACACGAAGACATAATATTAGTAAGATAGATTCCAATATTAAATAATCATCACAGTATAATACTATTATATATACAGATCCCACAATAACCTAACACATAGCACATAAGCCTATCAGATCTATAACAACACATAAGAATTTGTATTAGATCAAACTATTATCATTTGACTTGAAAACGACACAATTCTAACATCCTCCCACGGCGAGTCGGTCAATACGCGAGTTTATCAATTAAACTCTTGCCTTAACACTTAACAATTATCACAATAATTTCTAATCCAAAAAAAAAAAACGTCAAATAATTTTCATAAACTCGTAATATTTTTAAATAATTTATTACCAATTTATCACGAATTTTCAATCATTAAAACGTATTTAATGAATTAATACCACATAATTCTTTTATCATAATATTTATTTAGACAATATTAAGAATACATGTCATAAGATTATAATATATTTTATAATATCACAACATATTTGTAATATCGTTAAAATTCATATCTATATGAGTAACACTTAAATCCATTATCCGATAATTAATATTAATTAATATTATATTTTCTACTAATTCCAATAGTTTTATATTTTATAACTAAAATATTTTTATAAACACTTAATCTTTTTATATGATTTTAATCATTAGTTCTAATGTTCTATAATTTTATTTAATATGCTATTAATAACACTAATTATAATTAAAATTTAGTAATTAATGAACTTCATGCCCAAAATATTAAAAGTCATCAAAAATAACTTTAAAATATTTTCTATACCATAAAAAAATTTTTTCATGAATTTTTCAATGATAAACTATTTTAAAATAATTATATTTCATATTGTAATTAAATAAATAAAGACCATGTAGATTCCAAAAATTTTAATATTTTTCGAAATATACTTAAAATAATTAAAACTATTTTTCAACTTTAAAAATATTTTTTATAAGTGATTATGTATTTTTAAAATATAAAAATCTAATTTTCTAATTTTTCATTTATTTTCTGCTTTTTCCTCCAAATAAGCGTCGCTAAAGGTGGCCCTATAGCGACAGAACCGTCGCTATAGTGTTCTTGAGTTTTTCTTGAGGCTGCCCACATCTTTATCGTCATTTAACAGGTAATGAGGTTGAAGACCGGTTTAATTCATGTTCTTAATGTTTCCCTGGCTAGTTTTTTGAAGTGTGATTCGTGTAATATAGCTTTAACCTCACCCCCAACCAACATCTCGATCATACAACCAACATTACACAAGATCTAAGCTAGCCAATGTCGGCACGGCTTCTTTCGTTCATTTTCTGGGTTTTTCCAGAAAAGTAGAACAGACTGGTGTACGTTGGATCATTTTAATAATCCACATCCCCAGCTTTGTTTGTAATATTATTGAGTTAATCTTGGAGAACACATTGACAAGATACAACTTTAATAACTTTTATCAACCATAACAACTCACCAACAAAGATCTGGATCGGCAAGTTTGCTTGTTAAGAACGTGTTTCTTGACAAATCTTGGTTTTCAGATCGTCAATGCTGCAGATCGGTCACTAGACATTTAGTTGTAGTTCATTACCAGACTACACATATCAACATCAACTTGGCCAAACCGAGTTAGTAGGGTCGACAAGCTTTGAAAAATCATGGTCCATAGACTTTTGTGGATTCTGGGCTGCCCAGAATTGGTTTTCCGTGAACGGTCAACCATCTTTGTATCGATCATAACGGCATTCTAGACACGATCACACATGCTTCAAGTGTAGAATAAAGACTACATAACATCTACAAAACTATAACAAAAACATAGAAAATACAAACACACACGATCTAGTAAGGCACTGACATTTAGGCTTCCAGGCCATTTTTTCAAGTTTTTTGCACATTGTCTTAAATGCCAAATGGGTCCGAGCCTTTGTGTTATGTTTTGTTTTTGTCAACCCAAATCACAATTGACACCCTTACACATGTTTAACCACAACAACAACATTAAACATCGGAATCATAGATTTGCGAATATATGTTTCATATACCTTTAAGCTTGATTTTAATTCGACTTGATGCTCTGATATTTGATAGGTTATGACTGACCATGGCTTATCTTATCCCTTTCGCACTCTAACATTTTCAGATTTTAGAGAGAGAAGGGCAGAGCAAATGAAATAATTGGCTCTTTTCGCTCTCTTTAATCTCTTTAATTATAGATCAATGTATTTGGTACAAGTTGGAGCTGATTTTAGACACAAACGAGTCTATGGAGCAGGTTTTTCACACCACCATTTTTAGGCTAGAGTTACAGCATCCATTGAAGATCAATAAGGCATTAGAGTCATTTTGATTTTATTTTAACTGGCTTCTTGTAGTGTCCCAAACTTAGGGTTTAGGGTTGTGGAACATTTAGGGTTTAGGTTTTAAGCCCTTAACTTCCAAATTAAATTTTCTAAAAGTCAAATTTAGATTTTTAAAGATAGAAAATTAATATTTTTAACTTATAAGTAGTATTTACTACTTATTATAATTTCTTATCATACTGTAAATCTGCTATTATGATTAATACTTCCTACTTAAATTGCTACTTGATGCAATTAGGGTCAAAAGCACGATTAAGTTTATAAATTCTAAAATTTGGTTTGTCCTAGTTTAATAAGCATTACCCTAATTAATATTATTATAATAGCACATTAAACATTATAACTTTCTCCGTTAAGTTTCAGATTAGGGTTTCAAGTACTGGAATCTGAAATTAGGATTTCAGATCAAGTATTAGGTTTTCAAAAGGGTGAATTAGGTTTTTATAACCAATTTGTTAAGTAGAACCTAATTCAATCTTTAATTATTTACACTGACCCCATTACTTCCCGATTTAGGGTTTCACATGCACCGGAATAGGTTTCGGATTTCCCGAAACTGAAATTAGGGTTTCAGTACCGGGTTTTCGAGGTCTCTTGTAAAAACGCTAGATTTTTCTAACGAACTTTTAGCGTTTCGTAATCATATACTTAGGGTTTGACACCTATATAATTAATCTGTTCAACCCTTTGACCCTTTACCACATTCACAGCACACGACATAACCATTTCACAGAAACTTTAATCACATAAATCCTTAATCCTGATAATAACCTATATCCCGTCATAGAATTTTGAAATCATCAAAAGTTCATCACCCTATAATATCAACGCATACACTTATTTTCTGTTTAGGTTCCTATATTTGACCTAAATCAATCTTAGATTTTAATAAATGGTTCCAAATTCTCTCCTCGGTTTCACATATTTACTCTTTTCTTTTATGTAGTTTCCGACATTAGCAGTTGCAGCTAATAGTACTCCAAACACCAGTTCCTCGCATCATTAAAAAGGGGTTGTAGTTCTTGTTTCCTGTCCTATACTTGAATTGTAAAGTTAATTGAATTACTGACGGACAGTCTCACTGTTTCCGTCATAACAGATGGCAACATCCTAAGGAGTCGGCCATTAATTTTGACAAAGTTCTAGGTTAAGCATCTCCTAGATGAGCAACGATCACTTCTTAGCTAGGAAGAATTGGAGCTCGTAAGGGATATGGTTTTTCATTCTTACGTGAGAAGTGATCGTTCGTTCATTTAGAGGTTTGCTTAACCTGAAACTTTGTTAATACTTAATAGAATTCCTTCAGAGTTGTCATCTGTTATGATGGAACATGAGGATGTTTTGCAGTAATTCAATTAACTTATTATTCCAGTATATACCACAAATAGAACTACGACCCTTTTTTTGCCGGTTGGCCGACTCCAATAGCTCTATATAGCTTCCAAATCAATTTCTCATATACTAAGTACCACTTACTTAGTTTACATCTTGACAAAATAACTACGCGCATTGTGCTTAGTTTTGCCTAATTTTCATAACTGAGAAACCCCGTTTGATAGCGCGTCTGGTGCCACCATAATCGTTTAATAATACGCAAACACTTGGAAATTTGAACAATTAAAAAAAAGTCCCGCAGCCATCAGTCACATTGATGCGCCAACACGCGGTCCCATGTGTCATTCCGTGCGATGCCGAAGGCAAAGTCATTGCCTCCGGTTGCTTGCGCGGCAAGCGTGTAAAGCCATGTATCCGTGCGCTTCGCAGTTTGAACTCCTAGTTCTCTGCTGTTTACTATTACTGCCTTATCTACTGCTATTGATTCTTTGTCATGCCACTCTTCCTTCATCCATCCTCAGTTGCGTATCTCCAATTGTTCCTCGCGTCATGCTTCCATTAGCCTCATGCCATCTACCATTTCCAATCTATGTCATTTCCTGCACGTTTACACCAAAGGAGTTCTCAGTACATGCAATGCAAAATATTACGAAATGAAACTAAAAACACACTAAAATGTACTCTGAGAGAATATTCTATGCCTAATATTAATGGATTACAGTCTAGCATAGTCAGACCAGTGATAGCAGCTAATACTTTCGAGATAAAAATGGGCACTATTCAAATGGTGCGGAATGCGGTTCAATTTGGGGGTGCCGCTACAGATGATCCGAATGAACACTTATTGAGTTTTATTGAGATATGTGACACATTCAGATATAACGGGGAGATGGAGATTGCTATCAGGCTTAGGCTGTTTCCATTCTCATTGAGGGATAAAGCGAGAAGTTGGCTCCATTCTTTGCCTGCAGGATCTATAACTACATGGGAGACTTAGCACAGAGTTCTTAACCAAGTTTTGTCCCAATGGCTAGACGGCGAAAATGAGGACAACAATCTCTCATTTGAGCAACATAAGGTAAATCTTATATGAGGCCTGGTAGAGCTACAAGAATACTACTGAAGGTCCGCACCACGAGAGCCAGATTGGATGGTGATCACAATATTTTTACAATGGATTTTTTTGGGATGGCATCTAGTCAATGTAGAAGCAGCTCAGGAGGAGGCATTAATGGCCAAAGAAGTCTGAGGAAGCCTGATAACCTTAATCGAACTAGGAACAAATAATTTTCAAAATCCTACATCTCGATGCCACAGCCCAAGGTTGCAGGTTTGATGAGTGGATGCATTACTCAGTTGTCGGCACAGATGGCACTATGCGAAGAAAATAAATTCCATAGCCAGAGAAAAGAAAAAAAAAGTTGCCTTTGTATGGGAATCTGTTGCAATCACATCCACGATCAATGTGCTAAAAATCCATCTCGGAGTCGGTACAGTATGTGGGAAATTACAAGAAAGACCAAGGACAGTTTCAGAACACATACAACCCCAACAACAGTAATCATCCAAACTTCAGTTGGTCAAATAACCAAGGGCATCAGCAGAATCAGTTTCAGCCGAATCAAAAATTTCAGTCACAACCATCTTAACCATAGTTTACTCCAAGACCACCTTTTCCACTGAGATTTTTCAACAACAACAACATCACACTCCAGATGCACCTCAGCAAGAAAAGAAATCAGAAATGGAGGAGATGATGATGAAGTACATGGAAAACACGGAGGTTATGATCAAAAGCTAAGTAGTGACTATTAAGAATCTGGAAACTCAGATGGGGCAAATGGTGAGCATGTTTAACAACATGCCCCAGGGTTCATTGCCAAGTAATACGGAAGTAAATCCATAAAGAGACGGGAAGGAACAGTGTCAAGCGATTACATTAAGGTCTGGGAAAAATATTGTAGGAACTGAGCATTGCGCTCCCGCGCCAGAATTACAAGTGGATGCCGCGCGGTCGCGCGAGGAGAAAACTGTGACTGCTGGGAAAGAAAATTTGGAAAATTCTGAAGTCCAGCATGAAAGAAAAAGATAAAGCAGGTTCAGTTGAGAAGCCTAGGAGTTTAGTACCAATAGTTCACCCTCCGGTTCCATATCTGCAGAGATTGAATAAACAAAGGGAAGATAAGTAGTTCAGCAAATTTTTGGAGGTCTTTAAGAAATTACAAATCAACATACCTTTCGTTGAGGCATTGGAAAAGATGCCAAGTTATGCAAAGTTCATGAAGGATATATTGTCAAGGAAGAGGAGATTAGACGAGTTTGAGACAGTAGCCTTGACAGAGGAATACAGTGCAGTGCTTCAGCGTAAACTACCTCAAAAGCTGAAAGATCCGGGAAGTTTCACAATTCCATGAACGATCATAAAAATGAACTTCGAGAAATGACTATGTGATCTTGGGGCAAGTATCAATCTGATGCCCTTGTCAGTGTTTAATCAGTTGGGATTGCCAGCTCCAAGGCCGACAAAATATTTCTTTGCAGCTAGCTGACAGATCCGTCACGTATCCACGGGGAATAGTTGAGGATGTACTGGTGAAGTGGAAAAATTTATCTTTCCGGCTGACTTCATCATCCTGGATTATGAGGAAGATAAAAGTATACCAATCATACTGGGGAGACCATTCTTAGCCACATGAAGGACTTTGATAGATGTGTAGAAAAGGGGAGCTCAGTATGCATGTACATGATCAGGAGATTACTTTTAATGTCTTTAAAGCAATAAAGTTCCCAACAGATGAAGAAGAATGTTTCAGAGTTGATTTGGTGGACCGTGTATTAAATGATAAAGTTGAGAGTCTGGTGGATACCGAAGAAGGGTGGTATGACCATGGTTTCAAATACGAATAATGAACTAATTCCAACACGAACAGTAACGGGGTGGAGAATCTGCATCGACTGCCGCAGGCTCAACAAAGCTACAAGGAAAAATCATTTTCGACTGACCATTTTATTGATTAGATGTTGGACAGATTAGTAGATCATGAGTTAAATGCCTTTTGGACGGATACGGGATACGACTCTAAAATTATGATATCTTAGAATCCAGAACGACTACCTTCACAGTCCATAACGACACTTTTACTTTTAGAAGGATGTCTTTTGTTGTTGTGCAATGCTTCCCACCTAACTTGCAGATGCACTATGGCTATATTTCAGACATGTGGAACAGAATTGGAAGTATTTATGATGATTTCTCAGTCTTTGGGGGACTCTTTTGAAGTTTGTATGCCTGAAATTTGGTAATGATTTGAAGAGGTTGCGTTGAGCCGATCGAGTACTGAACTGGGGAAAGTGCCCCTTCCATGTACAAGAATGGCTCAGACTGGGACACAAGGGTTTCGAAGAAGGGACCGAGGTTGGATATGGCGATGAACTATGTGAGAACTTGCACCACCAATTCATTAAAAGATGTTCGCGTTTTCTGGGACAATGAGTTCTACCACAGATTTCATCAAGATTCTCCAAGATTACTAACCACTATGCATGTTATTGGAGAAAGATGCACAGTTTTTAATTTGGGATAGCTTTGCGTGTGTCGTCAGTTTACAAGCACTTAAAAGGGAATTAAACATAACAACCAATTTATACTGCCCATTGGGATTTGCCATTTGAGCGATGTGTGGATGCTATGCATTACGTTGTCGGGGCTGCTTTGGGGCGAGGAAGAGAAGATGTTTTAATGTGATTTATTATGCAAGCAATGACCCTTACAATGCCATTTGAACTATACACCACCACAGCGAAAAAAGTTATGCAATGGTTACGCCTTTGATAATTCGGAGCATATATGATTGGCACAAAGGTGATAGTGTATTACGGATCAACGCAGCAATTCGATTTTAGTGGCAAGAAGGATGCCAATCCCCCAGTTGATCATAATTTTATTACTGCAGGAAATTGATTTGGAGATCACGACAGAAAGGGCATTGAAAACCAAGTTGGCAGACCACTTATCCTTTCAAG
Organism: Panax japonicus; assembly: GCA_020205505.1. NCBI lineage: Eukaryota > Viridiplantae > Streptophyta > Magnoliopsida > Apiales > Araliaceae > Panax > Panax japonicus. The sequence continues at coordinate 46,515,995 of CM035096.1, forward strand.
ATGAACAGTTTTTGTGGTGAAAAGGGAGTGCCCATGGGGTTTGCAGACTACGCGTACTATTTAGGTGATAAAGATGGTACCTTCTACTTGGTGGGTTATCAAAAAGAAAAAGTTAGATGCATGATGGTTCAAAGGTTATATGGATGAACCATACTTGTGTTTAAACAGTGTGCTGTCAAATGATACGAAGGTGGATCCCCCGGTATAATGAACCGAAGGGGGATTCTGGCAACAGTCCATTCTTCTGCTATGGGGGTCACATGGTGGAAGGAGCGAATAGCGGCTAGAGTGCTTACAAGCAGGATTCAACTGGCCGACAATTTTCAAGATGCTACGTTTTTGTCCAGGTGTTTAGTATTTAGAGAGTTTGAACATCTCAAAACAGAAATGAAATGCCATTTGATACGCTCCTTGAAGTAGAAATTTGTGATGTGTGGGGGATTGACTTCATGGCCATTTTGTTTCTTCTTGCGAATCTCTACATGTTTCCTCCTCCGCAGTGGATTAAATTTGTTTCGAAATGGGTAGAATGTCATCTTCTCTTCCAACAATGATCAATGTAGTCCTCCGATTCGTTTATATAGAAAGCGTCACGAGTTTGGGACGCCCGAGGCCATCCTTAGTGAGAAGCAGTCATTATGTAATAGGCAGTTTACAACGCTTTGTTGGCCCCAAGTATGGGGTGAACCATTATAGTGCACAGCTTATTCACCCACAAGAATGGCCAAGCGGAAGTGTCTAATCGAGAAGTGAAAAGAATCCTTGAAAAGTTGTAAATCCCACGAGGAAAGACTGTCCCAGTAAAATTGGGATGATCAGTTAATGGGGCCTACTAGACCTGCATACAAAATACGTTGGGTCATGTCAACCTTTTCACTCGTTATGAAAGCCTATCTACCTTCCCTGGACTAGAGCATAAGGCATATTGGTGATTCGGAAGCTCATTTTGATTTGAAAGCTATAGGGGAGAAAACGCATACTCCAACTCAATGAGTTGGATGAATTCAGATTACAGGCATATGAGAATTCAAAGCTATACAAGGAGAAGGTGAAAAATGGCATGACCGAAAGATCATTGATAGAACATTTGAACCGGGACAAAGGATTTTGCTTTATAACTCTAGACTTAAAAACTTTTTCCCGGGAAGCTGAAATCGAGATGGGCAGGGCCATTTACAGTAAAGACTGTATTTCCGCATATGGTGCAATTGAAGTATTTGAACAAGTTGTCGAACAAGCCTTTTAAGGTGAATGGACACAGCGATTGAAGCATTACTTTGGTGGCGAGGTGGAAAGACAGAAAGTCACCTCAATTCTGTCTTCAACATGAAGATTCAAAGACAGTCAAGCTAATTGACTATAACTTAGCGCTTGATGAGAGGCAACCCTATATTTCTATCTCCACTTTTTATTTATTCAGTTTAGGTTACTTTAGTTAGTTATTTTTATTTCATATTTTGATAGTTTGGTATGCTTTGCATAATTGAGTGTGTAACTGAATTTGCATTGAGAGGTGTTTGAAGTAGTATAGAGTTTATTTGGTCATTCATGCTTTCTCAGTAATTCATGCCTTAACAATGTGCATTAATGTCTCTGTAGGTACTTTAGACTGAAGTCATCACTGGTTTGTAGTACTGGAATTGAAAGTTAGCAGTGCAGGTTCCAGGGTCGCGCGGCCGCTCAATGACTGCAACACAAAATCGCGCTCCCGCGCAACAAGTCTAGTGAATACTCGCTCGGCCGCGCGCGACACTGGACATTGAATTTTTTTTTAGTTTTAAAACAGGTGTGTGACTCAATTGGTCTCTCACTTGAAATAACAGAAGGCAAAATCACTTGCTCTCCCACAAACGCACGTCGCCTCACTTCATTTATCAGCAGTTACAACGTGAAGCCATCAATCTCTCGTCACTACCCACGATTCTGCCCACGATTATCTCTGCTGTGACGCCCCCAAAATAGGTCCATTCCATCCAACCCATTAAATCCCAATACTTAAAATCTTGGAGGCAGAAGACAACGGTATATGGAAAAACAGTAAAGGTTGAGTGTATAAATATATATCAGAGAAGATTGGCCATCATGACAAGAGCCACAGCAAATAAACCCATCATATTATGGAGACGTATTTATTTACAAAAATGGGAGACTATATAAACACGATCTCTAAACATTCTGTCGACCCCAACCGAGTATGGCTACATTCTCGACTCATGAGAAGAAAATGAACAAAAAAGAAAGGGTGAGCTCAAATTTCAAATTGATAAAATTTCTAACCAAATGTCGGCATAAGAATTGAAGAATAATATCATTTTCGAATAAAAGACATCCCTTACACCGCAAAACAATACGTCTAGTTGAAACACAGGATATAAATCTATGACCTTGACGGCACCGTATAGTAATACTCAAAGTAAATACTCAAAGACTCACAGAATACGCTCGATAATAGAAGAGAGGAAAACTTAAGCTTGTTCTGGTGTGATTTTCAATTCTAACCTAACTACCCTATTTATAGAAAAATGCTTAGAACACCAAAGCAGAAAATTTAATAAAATATTAAATTATTAATTTTTATTCCTATGTCCACATTTAGAGATCTAAATTCAGCCACTTCTAACACATGCAAGACACACAATAATGACAAAAAATGTTTTTGTCATTTTAAATATTTTATACTTCCAAAAATCAATTATTTCAAAGCTTTGGAACTTCAATAATTCACAATAAATAGCCCTTTTGTCAGAAAATTCAAATCTCGCGCGTTTTTATAGGAAATTCAATTCTCTACAACTTTGCAGAAGAAAGTTTTTCCAAATTCCAAACAGAAATTAACCGAAATCCACAAACGATCGATTTTACAAGCTATAATTAAATTTCAGTCAAGAAATGGGGTCCACTGACACATAAAATATGCTTTAAATATTTTTGGTAACAAAAATACTCCTCCTCCACATATACTTATATATCCCACATTCATCGTAAAAATTTCATCATTATTATATTATTCAAATATAATATATTTAAAAAAATTATTTTATCAGAAAAAGATAAAATATTAATTTTTAACAATTGTCACATTAAAAATTTTCTCCATCTATATCCACATAAAATCAATATTTTGCTCATCATATAAATCAGTAATTAATTATTCACAAATAATATTACAGAATCACAGTACTGGCAACCAGACCGTTCCAAGGAAAGAGGGGGCTTTCGAATAAGAATTTCTCCTTACTGGCGCGCAATTAGGTGACCAAACCTCTCCTTAGACAGAACTTTCTAGACATTTCCAATAATGTTATCTAACAATATTATTCAGATAATATGAATTATTGCTTCGATAATGAAAAATACTGTGTAATGACAATTATTGAAACAACAACAATATAAAATATCAACGCAGCAATTATTCAATCAATAAAATAAAATATTGAATAGTAATTACTGTAACCATTATTGAGTAGTTCCTTCTTACGTAAGAATCAATAATTGGTGCAATACCGTGTGCTATTGTGTTTTAACCACCGAGTATTTTAATAGTATTAACGGTAACAACTACGCCGTTATTTTTAAACAACTTATATTTGTCGTTTTCTTCATCCAATTGCTTTCCGTTATGGGGCACGCACAAGGTTGCGCCGTCGTACAAATATTTCCCGACAACAATGAATATTTTATAACCACGTGCTTATTAAAAATATTTATGCATTTTACCCATAACTTTTCACATTAATCAAATCAACCCTTACTATTTCAACATAATAAATAAAGGAAATTCCATTTATTTAAAAAAAAAAAATCAGGGTCTTACAACCTCCCCTCCTTATGAAATTTCGTCCTCGAAATTGATGTACGTACCTGGTGTTTCGAAAAGGTGAGGATACCTCACTTTCATTTCTGTTTCCAACTCTCAGGTCATTTCCTCTATAGCATGGTTCCTCCACAAAACTTTAACTTGTGGTACGACCTTCGTACGTAAGACATGCTTCCTTTCTTACCAAAATCTTGACAGGACCCCTCCTCAGACATTAAGTCTTCGCTATCTCATCTGGTTTCTAACTCAAGAGCTGTTCGGCACGTCCACATATTTAGTACATCGGGACGTGAAAACGTTACGCCACGCGACCTACTTGCGGTAAAATGAGTATATAGGCCCCAGTTCCTACTCGATCGATAATTTCAATGGATTAATAATCGAGGGGGTGAAGCTTTCCTCCACATCACTGATTCTCGCTTTGAAAATAACACTTCTTGGCACCTCATTCTTTAAATTCACTTCAGCTTCGGTTGTGTAAGCTTGAACAACTTAAGCTTTATCGAGTAATTCTATTAACTCGTATTAATCACGTGGGTCCCTAAGTTTTTAAATCCACCTCTATCGTTTGTAAGTATAACGAAAATTGGTTTTTTGACAATACGCACTCATAGCCTATACATCTTCTATTACACTTCAGCTACGCACTGTTCTTTCGCTTATTTCCAATATGGTATGTCATAACAGTGCCAAACAAAATGATCCTCCTCTTGAATTTCTACTCGAGCTCTCCCACGCTCTTTGCTCCATTCGAATTTGTTAAATCTCTACGAGTCCATCTAAGTTTGGCTAACGATTTTGAGAAACATCTTTTTTCACGAATCTCCGTTAATAACCAACTAAGCCTAGAAAAGCTACGTAATTTCGTTACTAACTTAGTTGCTCTCACTGTGACTCATATATCCCAATCTTGGAATAGCACGCATAATGGCACCTATCAGTTACTACCACATTATATATGGCTCCTCTCGAGAGCTGTCTCAGCGTATTCCACAAGAAGTCAACCAATAGAAGCTCATGTATCACTTCTACATTGGTTTTGTTAACTCCTAAGTGCAATAGGAATCCATTCGATATGAATTTTTAGAAATGGGTTTGTAATCGGATTTAAAGTCGATAGCAAATTCATATTCACGCTCTGATATGCCAGAAAGACGTCAGGAAATTCACCACACCTAAATTCATTCAAATCATCGCCAGATTTGTTTGGTCAGTCCATGACATGGTCTAAGAAAACTTGCATCCCTGTGTTCATAAACAAATGACTTTAGGCTTGATAGTAAAATGTTTGACTTCAATGGTTTGAATTGCTTAAATTTGAAATCAGTTTTGCTTAGGAATATAAAAACTATAATCTTACGAAAAAAAAAAAAAGCAATTAATTTTGGCATGATGAGTAGTTACCTTACAATCCATCAAAGCAAGAATCGTTAAAGAGATAAATAACATGTAATTGATCGTGCAACTTGATCAACCGATTTCTAAATAGTGGATGAACTGAAATTTTTTCTCCTAAGTAGTCTCCACAGATAGTTAAAGTCCTATTTCTCCGTAGTCAATTCAATGTTGAGCGCAGCAAGAGAGATAAAAGAATAGGGTAAACCGGTATCTAATAAGGTATAACCTTCGCAATAATTCATACTAACTAACCCCGCTAAATTCATTTGGGTTTCCTCCTCGCATTCTGACCGTCACGAAAAACGCTCTTTTCCAAGAACCGTTTGACTTTGTCTTTTGCGTATCTGCCTTGGGTGGCCACCATTCCACTGACTTGATTTCTCTACGGACAAAATCGAGCATGTGATCTTCTTTTCCACAACTAAAAATACCTTGGAAGGCTGTGAACAGTTTTGGACCTTATATGTCCCTCCTCTCCGCATTGTACATCTAACTGCAGTCGTGCTCCTCCCCATAGAAATTGTGCTGTGCTGATGCTACTGCCAACGTCATGCCCGTTATCGTTAATCTTATCTTCTTAAAATTTCCACTGGAATTATTTCTCTATATCTTGGCCATGAAATTACACCGAAGTGGTTACTCATGTGTCTTTGCCTTATAAATTTCTTTCAACGATGGTTTATCAGTGTCCTAATGGCCGTTGCATCAATATGTTTTTATCCTGGTTGTTGGTCCGCACCTTGAACAGACTCCATTATCTCGCGCTAATAATTGAGCCCTGTTCACAACATCTGAATATAGAGAAATTTATGATAAATGAGGTATTGACGAATTTCGAGTTTCAAATCTCTCAAAAACATTCGCGCCATACGTTCCTCATTCTCTACCAAATGAGGTGCAAACCTGGATAACTCCACGAACTTCGCCTCGTACTGGGACACCGTCATATCGTTTTGTTCTAGTCTAATAAACTCTACCTCCTTCATATGACGAATACTTTCAGGAAAGTACTTGTCATTGAACAGTTTCTGAAACGTTTCCCAAGACATGCTGAGTGCAGCTGGATGGGTACGCTTCACAGATTCCCACCAGTAATCTGCCTCATTACGGAACATAAAAGTGGCGAATGAAACCTTCTGTTCCTCCGTGCATCCCAAGACATCGAATATCTTAGTAATCAGCTTGACCCACGTTTCTGCCTTAATCGGATCCGGCTTTCCCCAGAATTCTGGTGGTCCCAACTCTTTGAATTGTTTAGCCGTGACAAACCGCGCGTTACTATCATTTCCCACGTATTTTGTACACGAGTCCTCCCTCGGCTGATTTTTGGAATGAACTGCAAAACTTCTAAACAGCCCCTCGTTCATCATCTGCTCATTGTGTTGTTTCACCTGAGAAATTGCCACCTGTGCATCGTTCTCCTCGTTGGTGGTAACTACATTCGTCTCCACGGTCCTATTTCCCCTGTTAAATATCTCGCCGGACATTCTAAAATACTGTCATAAAATAAGTTGTCTTACTTTAAGGAAATCCAATATATCAACATAATATCCCTATATACTGACCCACTAACAAATAAGATTAGGTAGATCACTAGCGAAGGATTTAGCTCGTCTCTCCCTCCTAGTTCTATTCCCCATCTCTGCAGAGATCATATCCCTAATGCGTTGATACCAACTGTGACGCCCCCAAATAGGTCCATTCTCCACCCATTTGGAGTCCACCAAATACATGGTACATAAATACTATACTTTATTATTACAATATAATTGGAGTTAAATACAGATATTGCCATCTAGACAATATCCACACGCAAATAAATCCCCATCATAATTATTGATACATTATTTTACAAAAATGGTGAGGACTAATAAACAACTCTCTCTAGAACATTCATTCCATATCCCGACTAGTACTCGCTATATTCTCGCCTCCTGAGAAGAAAAATGGAACAAAAAAGAAATGGGTGAGCTCAACTAGCCCAGTAAAGAATATTATGACTAAGATAATATACAACAAATTATCGTTAGTCTTCAACAGGGAAAAATCTAATAGAATACAATAGACAGCCAGTTTTAAATCAACAACTGCAGCGGAAATAACAATTCATTAGAAGAGTTAAGTAGAGAATGCAAACTACTATCTTCAATTTATGAATTTAAAAGTTCATCGTCAATATTTTATCCCTGTAACATCAATCAATATATATCTAGAATCAAATATTCATCTTTCCACTACAGGCCAAAGATATTCATCAGTTGGTCATGTTCATCTAAACAACTGTTCATCTTTGCACTACGGGCCAAAGATATTAATCAGTTGGTTATGTTCATCTCAACACCTGTTTATCTTTGCACTACGGGCCAAAGATATTCATTAAGATATCATTCATCTTTTCACTACAGACCAAAGATATTCAATAATATCATCATTTAGGACTGAGGATGATGAAAAATAATTTAAAGAAAACGAATCCAGTGAAACAAAAGAACAAGTATTAAGGATTCGTACTTTAAATAATCCAAGTTCAAAAATACTTCATAAATAACCAGATTGGAGTAAAATTCAAGAATGAAGATCAAAACATAGATCCAATCAAAGATAGGAATCATAATAGACAATCTTGGACACAGAAAAGAAAATTTAATTTTTCTATCAATAGTGTCGTATTCTTGAATAGTGTCGTATACGTGAATAGTGCCGTGTCCGTGAATAGTAACTCCAACGCTAAAAGATAGAAATTTCACAAAAAAAATCATCATTCTTTGTGAATAGTAACTCGTAAATAGTAACTCATGAATAGTAACTCGTGAATAATAACTCATGAATAGTAACCCCGACATGAAAAAGTTCCAAATTGAATAAAAATCTAACCAATATTTCGGACATAAATGATATTGAGAATAATATCATTTTCGAATAAAATAACATCCATTACCTCGAAAAGACAGTACTTCTAGTTGAACACAGGATATAGGGCTATGACTTGAACTTGCACCGTTTAATACTCAAAGTAATACGTCCAAAATACTGCACAAGAATAGCGCTGCGATAAATATAAAGAGGAAACCTTCTTGGTTCGGTGTGATTTTCCAATCAATTCTACTAAGCCCCTATTTGATAGGAAAAATGTTAGACACCAAAGCATAAAAAATTAATAATATTATTTATTAATTTTTAGTCATATGCCCACATTTAGAGATCTGAAATTCAGCCACTTCTCACACATGCAAGACACACAATAATGCAAAAAAATGTTTTGGTCATTTTAAATATTTTATACTTCCAAAAATCAATTATTTCGAAGCTTTGGAACTTCAATAATCACAATAAATAGCCCTTTTTCAAAAATTTAATCTCGCGGTTTTTATAGGAAATTCAATTATCTTAACAACTTTACAGAAGAAAGGTTTTTCCAAATTCCAAAAAGATATCAACGGAAATCCACAAACGATCGATTTTAACAAGCTAATAATCAAATTTCAGTCAAGAAATGGGTCCACCCGACCATAAAATATGCGTTATATGTTTGTGGGGGTAACAAAATTCTCCTCCTCCACATATACTCCAATATATCCCACATTCATTCTCTTAAAAATATCATCATTATATATTATTTAAATATAATCTATTTAAATGAATTATTTTTAGCAGAAAAATATAAAAATTAATTTTCAACAATTGTCACATTAAAAATTTTCTCCAGCTAATCAACATAAAATCATATTTTCCTCATCCATATAAATCATAATTAATTATTCCACAATAATAGTACAGAATCACAGTACTGCAACCAGCGTTCCAGAAAGGATGGGGCTTCCATAAGATTTCTCCTTACGGCGCGCATTAGGTGACCAAACCATATACCGTAGACAGAACTTCTTGATATTGCCAATAATGTTTATCTAATAATATTATTCAGATAATAGAATTATTGCTTCGATAATGGAAAAATACTGGTAATGACAATTATTGAAACAATAGCAATTAAATATCAACGCATCAATATTAAATCCATGTAAAATAAACTATGACCAGTAATACTGTAACCATATTGAGTCGTGCCTTCTCCGTAGAATCAATAACTTGGTGCAATACTGTGTGCTATTGTGTTTTAACCACGGTATTTAATAGTATTAACGGTAACAACTACGCCGTATTTTAAACAACTATATTTGTCGGTTTCTTCATCCAAATCGCTTTTCGGGATGGGGCCTTACACAAGTTCGCGTTGTACATTATATTCCCCGATAACAATGAATATTTTTAACCACGTGATTATTAAAATATTTATGCATTTATACCTAACGTTCCATTAATCAACTCAACCTTACTATTTCAACATATAACTAAAGAATTCTATTATTTAAAAAAAATCGGGTCTTACATCTGCAGTCGACATTTTAGGTTTCTAATTGAGTAAGCAGAAGTGAGTTGGGGGTCATCCAATCATCGGTTTAGCAAAATCTCTATAAGGCAGTTAATCTTTCTTCAAATATTCAACATAATGGGTCCTACAAAGAGCATCTCTCTTCTTTATCATCGTCGTTCCTCTAGCATCAGGGGAGGAGTGGTAGATCATACCAAGTTTCGGCGTCGATTTAGAATGCCCAAAGGGACTATACAACAGAATCGTGGTGAAAACTTTTGTGAGGAGAGGGATTCAAGCCCTGAGCAATAGCGAATGACAAGTGTGTAACATGATTCGCGCAGGGAATGGCTGTGATCGAGTTGCCCCACACCCTGCCTTGCCCCAATGGGTTATTGTCAGAGAATTCCTATGCGAATACAAGGCGACGGGGTGGTGGGGTGGGGGAAGGGGGGGGGGGGGTGGGGGGTTTATCCGTGGTGCTCGGCGTTCAGTGGATTTCAGACCTCCTACAATCGGTAGTTTTTTAAGTGAACTGACACCCACCGACTTCCTGCTAATTGGGTAGCAGGTGCCATATGAAAGAACTTGGATTGGGTTATTGCACTGAAATTGGTTCGGCAACACGAAGTGTCTTATAAAGCCCAAGCACGAATCCAGCATCGCATATTAGTTTCTCTTCGCATGCTTTGAATTGGGATATACAAGCAGGAATGAGTTCATATTCCAAGTTAGTTCCGTCATCCTCATATCCCAGAGATTCACAATATCGAAAGGAAACATTCTATGGGCATTATCACCGAAAGTATATTGACTTGGACACGCGTCCATCAAAAATATGTTGCTTCCCTGTGGGAACACTAACTGGGAGCATTCACATGCGGCAGTGTAGCTATGCTATTGCCATTCAGGGGTGCCATTGGGACAATGAACAAATACCAAAACCCGAGCCAGGACATCACTCACGTCACCATTGCCGAAAATTCGGGATTCGCAGGGGTGTAACCACAACCCACGAGGAAGGGATTTATATCAACCCACATTCCTCGAGCAACACAGCAGCCCTTTCAGGACAGATTGAAAACAGGGCTGTAAACCCAAGATACCACTATTCTAGGGGATCGCCAGCTCCGACAGGCTGGAGCGTAAGGTGAATTCTGTACGATAAGTTGCAACCATTGCTACAGGGTCTCACGAAGTCGTTGGGGAGGGCATTCACACTACAAGGGGACAACGCTTGAAGGGCCTAGTTCGGGAAGCTGTGCCATATCACCACAGATGCACCACCCGCTTTTGCGGGGGGGGGGGTGCAGCTGAGCACTAGAGGAGGTTTCTTTAACCCTTTAACTTCATTTCACTGGGACATAAAATATTATAAGTTTGGGGGTATTAGGGTAGTAGGTAGTTACATATAGCTTAGTTCATAAAATAGTTCATGTTTAGGTTTAAATGTTGCCTGTTTAGTGTAGATAAAATTTGCAGAATGTTTTTAAGTTTTTAGTTCTGTTTCGTTGATTATGTAGTTCATGTCTCACCAATTATAGCTTTATGGAAATTTTGTCTAGCCTTGATGAATGTGAATTGTTGAAGGGATTGTTGAGTATTTTGGATAAACATGAAATGAGATATAATGTTTTACCGATGAAATTCATTAATGCTGTTTAAATGCTTTCGGTTTGCACGGAAGGTTCATTAATTGCTTGTAGGCATAGAGAATGATGTGTTGCATTGTTTAATAGAAAAATGGGGTTTTAAAAAGAGAAATATGTGAAACATGGGACTTAGACTGTGCTAAGAACATTTATATTCAATACTTTGGAAAACATGTGTATGCTATGCTAAAATAAAAAAACGAATAGCATACGTGGCTCGTCTTATTGTCGGGCCCGGGATATGAGTAAGTACGCTAGCGTGAGGGGTGAAGAGTTTCTTACACACTAGCGCCTAAGGTCTTTCATGGTATGGGATTCGTTGGTTGAAAGCATGCTAAGGGGTAGCAGTGTTTGCCTAATGGAATGAGGCATTGCAAAGTCATGTGAAAAAAAAGAAGAGAAAACGAAAAAGAAAAGAAAAATAGCAATAAAAAATCGCGGAAAAGAGGAAAAATTGCCCTTATGAGTAGCAATAAAGTAGTTAAGCCCATTGTTGAACCTTAGTTTGTTTTGATAGGTTGGAACAGTCTTTGTTGCATAAGTACACATGAGTCTTGATTTAGACTATAATTTTCTATTTTGAGCAGTTTAACATGTGTATTCTTTGCTTAAATCAAGTTTTGGTGTACACAAAACACACACACAACATCTTTATAGCATATATGAATTATTTGAGTGTATATATTATGCCTATAGTTTGATTTGAATTTGTATTCTTGAATCTGGATAATTCGCTGAGGCATTTTGAACTGAAATTCTGTTATAGCTGGGACAATGTGAGAGTCGTTTGCATCATAATTTAGTTGCATAGCATGTAGTGGCATTTTTCATGTTTTATGCTGTATCACTTGCTTGAGGGGCAGGCAATGCTGTTTTTCATTTTGGGGGTATTTTGATAAGTGGTTTTAAAAATACCTACTTTATTGAAGATATCATTCACACGAACTACGCCCTCTCAAGTACAATTTTTAGTGTATTTAGTTGAATTTTTTGGTAAATTTTGCATTGTATGTACTAACGCCTTTGGTGTAAACGTGCAGGAAATGCAATAGATTGGAATGTAGATAACACAGGCTAATGGAAGCCATGACGCGAGGACAATTTGGCGATATGCAACTGAAGGATGATGACAAAGAGGGCAAATGACAAAGAATACTAACAGCAAGACAAATGCAAGTAGCAGCAGTAAACCAAGTTCAACTACATAAGATTTAACATGCGCGCACCGCGCAAGCAACAATTGCACTGACTTTGCCTCGCGCGGTCGCGCGAGATTACCATGAACCCGCGCACGATGTTGACTGAGGCTGCTAACTTTATTTTAATTTTCAAATTTCAAGTGTTTGAGTTTGTATAAACGATTATGGTTGGCACCAGACGCGATTATCATTAGTTTTTACGTACATTTCATAGGACAGAACTAGGGTTTACACTTGGAGAGTATTCCAACGTGAAACCAATCATAGATTTCTTATTTTTTACTCCTTCTTTGGAATTCAGTTATTGTGGATGCTTTACTTTTACGTTGCTAGATATTAGTGAGGATTTAAACATTACGTTGGGTTTGTAATCAGCAATTGGATTTGATCGATTCTCTCTTCTCTCTTCCAATTGTTCGTTTATTTTCCATGTTTTGCTTTGATCCCATAATGGCTTTTGGTTCAGTCATGAACTAAACTCCATTATGGGATTCTAACGGAGTTTATTATGTAGTCTAACTTATGGCCTGATTGCTGGACTGTTTTACGTATTATAAGGTATTTCTATCATGGGCGATTTGCATCCATGAATGATTGATCACCATTCGTTCTAGGTGCTTGTATGGAATTGAAGATAACTGCGATATGCGATTGGAATCATGAACAGCGTAAGGTGCTATTTCCTTAGGGCTTGGGTATTTCGTGAATCAGATAGAACATCTACTGTTTCATCACATAGTTAAATAAGGGTTTGTGCTTAAATTCAATATGCTGACAATCTCACATAGAAATATAGTGCGATCGTTTTATTGATGATTCACATGGTTGTCTAGTGCATGTGAATGGTAGGTAAGTAGTCAAGGATACATTGAAAATGGTTATGTCACATTTGTGCTCTTAGCGACATTTCTGTGATAACATTAACAATCTTTGCATGATAGTTTTAATAGATGAACTTTTTAATGAAGGTAGGAGCCCATATCCATCCAGATTTGATTCCTTTAACTCCAATATTATCTTATTTTGGGACATTATTGCATTAGAAAATAATTAACAATTTAAGCCATTAGTTTTTAAAGCATACAAATAGTGATTTTAGTATGATGCTAATAGTTTAATTTAGACAATTTCTCCGGATCGATACTCGACTTACTACTGTATTGCGTTGTTTACATGTGTATGCTTGCATAAGTTAAGCCTCTTTTGTTAGAACGAAAAAAAGAGGCCAACACCTGTGTGTCAGTTAAAAACTTGATTGGAAGAAAGTCGACAAAATAAAATTCGACTTATTTTTCCTGTGGTTTAAGGATTTGGGGGGGGGGACTTTCATATGGACTCATCACAGGGAATCAGAAGTGGTTGAAAATATTATTGAACAACCAATTCCACGTATTCGTAGGTCAAAAACTAATAATCCAGTTTGAATTTTGTCGATGCTTTGGCCCTACTAATTTTAACTGGGATAAAAATGAACCTTCTTCAAGCAGTACGAGCAAGTGCCAATAATAAAGTACTGCCTTTTACAAGTTGTTACCATGCTTCTGGGTCGCGTTGTATAGGGAAATGATAACGCACCAACCTTTCTGAAGTAACGACGCTCTTATACTTCAATAATAAGAACGATTGTAGTGAGAGAGGTTTCAACGATTTGCTTGCTATAATTGAACAGTTCTTACCCAAGGATCATACTCTTCCTGCGAATTATTTCGAAGTGAAGAAGATGGTCAAGGGGTTTAATATGGGGTATCACAAATTTGATGCTTGTGAGCAGGATTGCACGTTATACTATGAGGAAGACAGAGAGAAGGGACAGTGTGATAAATGTAGCTTACTGCGCTATAAGGTAACAAAATGGGGGGGGGGGAGGAGAAACATGTTCCCAAGAAAATCTTATAGTACTTTCCACTTGCGCTGAGACTTCAGCGGCTATTCATGTCGTCTCATACTGCTCAACATATGAGTTGGCATCGATCAAGGGATGTTGTGCCTGGTCAGCTGACTCACCCAGCGGGTGGAGAAGAATGGAAGATATTTGATACAAATTATCCTGAGTTTGCGGAAGAAGTTAGGAATGTTAGGCTTGGCATGTCTACTGATGGATTTTACCCTTTTAATAATTTTAGTCAGCCGTACTCAGTTTGGCAAGTCATTATGGTCGCTTATAATCTTCCATCGAAAATATGCATGAGGGATCCGTATTTGATTTTGACTTTACTCATTCTGGGGGATAAAAGTCTTACAAAAGACCTTAATGTGTACCTTCGACCGTTAGTGGATGAACTAAAGATGTTGTGGGAGACAGGGGTCCAGACGTATGATAAATCGATATGCGAGAATTTTGTGATGAAGGCAGCCATGTTATGGACTATCACTGACTTTTCGGCTCTTGGGATGGTTAGTGGTTGGTCAACTCACAGGAAACTGTCATGTCTTGTGTGTATGGGGGATGTGCAAGGCAACCAGGTTCAGCATGGGTGGAAATATAGTTTCTTTGGAACTCCTCGTAGATTATTGCCTCTTGATCACAATTACAGAAAGATGTCTGAACAGTTCAATAGAAAGATAGAGAAGAAGGGGGTTGTTGGTCGGTTGTTGGGTAGTGAGGTGTTGGATTGGTTGAACCAACTTGATTTTCCTTTTTCGGTGAAGGAACAATGTAAATTGAGAGCATCCGGGTACATGAAGACTCAAAATTAGGACACACTTGCCTATATGGTTTTGGGTTTCCTATTGGGGCACACATTCGTTCGTCATTGTATAATGCCATGCATACGAAAAGAATGTGTTTCGAAACTTGTTTTACTCATGTTATGCGAGTGTAAGACCAAAGACAAGCAATGATTCAAAAAGATTAGGAGGCCAATTAAACATTAAGGCCAAATTATGGCTTCGCCTAATCTACAAACCTAACGCCATTCTGTCTTACTAAGCAACCAAGTTGAAGACGTGGTTGTTAAAATGGGGTTAGTGGGTTTGAAGCTCCGCATATGGAATATGCGTCAATATAACCCGTTTGTTGTGAGGTTTGAAGCACTTGAAATTTCTGGATTCACGTAGGCACGGTGTCCAATGTATTCAGGCAAAATTGATCACAATTGCATTTCATGAATGTTACCCATAAAATTTCTAGATGCATTGACCGAACTTTCAAATTTCTTTCGAGATATTTGCTCAAGAAGATGTTAGCAACCCTTTGGCCGTAGTGTTCTATGCTAAATATGTGGTGAGTACTGATGTCATTGATGTACTTGATGATGAGGATGTTAAGGCAAACATACACATGAATGATTAAGTAGTCGTTGAGGATGATAACGATGACGAAATTGATGTCGAAACTGAGGATGAGGAAGATACCGAATCCGGGAATGATATACACGTTGATTCTGATGGGTTTAATGACGTGCGTAATTGAAAATGAGCATTCATATTAATACATACCACATATTGTTAAACCTTAATATTCATAATCTACCAATTTTGTTATTACAGTAGGATAGTCATGGCTAGATATAGTGGTAAAGGTCGCCGAGGTGGTGGGCGATCCGGTACTGGAGACGGTAGCCACGATGAAGGCTCTTCTTCAGGCACGAGTAAGTTATCTTCACTAGGATTTAAATATATCTCAAGCTGCATTAGTTACAATATTTATTGATTCAGTTAAATACAATTATTACAGATGCACCTCGTCGACGGACACCGAAGGGAACGAACCTCGGTATCCTTTGGTCGTCCGCCGGGTGCCACTTACAGTAGTGGTGGATGTCGTTTTCCCAGCAGTAAGTGTTATATATTTGTACTATTAATTTAGATATTGTAAAACACAATTACCTATTGTTCTACTTTTTCTGTGTATACTAGACCCGTTGGCTAAGCAAAACCCCTACACGCGATCTGTTGGACAATCTCCCGAGCGGGTGCATGCGGTTCAGTCGTTTTAGTGGTACGATGCACTTATGCAGACAGTCTTGTAGGCGTTCCAGTAAGTTAAGCATATTATATTAATTACTATATACGTTGTATTAGTAGCCTTCTTCAAATGTCCTACTTTTAAGTTAATTTTATTAATAGGTTTATTAACGATTTGACAGACATCTCTCAGGTCAGCTGGGCGATTACTGTGATTAAGCATCCTGCCCTACGAATTACTGTGGCTTGGCTGTATGAGATGCGATAGAGGGCAGCCCGGACAATTGAGGATCAGCCCGGGACCACCATTCGAGATCATCAGCCCCGCATAGTCTCTGATTTAGCCTGGGAGGCTATGTGTGCGCATTGGGAGGCTGATGACTTCAAGAAAAAATTTGAGCAGGCGAAGAAGAACCATGGTCAACTCCGGATAGTACACACCACTGGTTCTCAGTCCTTTGAGGAGTCGACGATGATAAGTGCGTTGTATTTAGTTATTTAGGTATCAAGTTCTCACACAAAACTTAATACCTGTTTTATGAATGTTTTTATTAGGCATTGGTGAGGACCTTGGGTCGAGATCCTACCATTCTAGAGTTTTAGGATCGAGCCCACACGCCTAAGGACAAGCGTGCTTTGTCTCAGGCAGCTTTAGCTATACAGGTAAAACTCATCTTACTACTTAGCTTTTAATAATATTCAATCGTAACTAAATGATAAAATTAGCATACGTATACGGAATACATTACATAACCGATTTTAGAGGCTTCGAGGCGAGCGTATAGCAGAGCGAGCTGGAGGCTATTAGAGGGGTTCTGAGCCGTAGATGCTGCCACCCCTCTCCCGATTAGATTAGACGGATAGGAGTTGAGGCTATGGTCGCGTCTCAAGATCTCCCTACTAGCAGTTTCCAACAGATACTAGTTTGGGTCTGCCGAGGAATCCCGCATATACACTTCCTGGGGTAATTATTTTATTATTTTCATGAAATTATCCCGAATTTATCACATTTATATAATTTATTATTAGTAATTGAATTTGTATTCTCTTTAATAGGCTCCCGCCAGCTCCAGCATTACGGAGAAAATGTCGGACCATCTCATTCGGCTCTGGCTTGGATGATGATATGTTTCAGCTGTTAATAGGGCGTATCGATAGGTTCCGTACCGACTCGGTCTTTTGGCATTCAGCGTATCCTTTCAGTCTCGTCTTCACAGATTGCTTAGGATATTATAACAGGGCCCTCTGAAAGTACGGGCTTGGACCACTGGAGCATTCGACGCCTTGGAGCGCAGAGAGGCTTCGGATGAGTGAATACCTCTTGGAGAAGGCTTTCGTTTGCTCCACCTACTTCAGGTATTTTCTGTTTATGTTTTTTTTTTAATTAAGGTTAGTAGCTTGTTAATTTAGGCTCTTTCTCCTCTCTCTCTATCCCACACATCACACCACACACACACACAAACCACACAACACACACACACACACACACACACACACACACACACACATATAATATATAGTAGTATATATATATATATTATATTATATATATAATATATATACGGACTAATGCCTTTTTATTTTGATGTTATGCACACAGGGTGGCGATGGCGAGCAGACTGACGATTGACGACGGGGCCCACGACGAATGATGATAATTTACTAGTTATGTTCATTTATATTGATGTTATATGTAGAAATTTTTATATATTGTATGTTAATTGCGTCTGTACAAGTATTGTAAAATTATATTTTTTTTTTATATTTATGTACACATTAGCTTATATGTAATTGGTTAGCTCAGTCTTGTTTTGATGATAATATTTGAGATTAACTTTTTGGTGGATATTTGAAGTGAAGTGAATGTATGTTGAATAATATGAGTTTGGATATCGCATAATGAGTTTGATATTACGTTTTTAGCGTTACATTGAATATTTGAATGTGGAGATACAGGTTTATATTACGGGTTAATTGGGATTTGTGACAGGATCAGGTACATAAATGGGTTTTAAACACCTGGAAACTAAACTTTTCAAATCTGCAATAAAAAAATTACTGTTATTTACGATGGAATAAGTGTTTCCTGACGGATATTTTGTCGTGTTAACAAGGACATATTTTTTAATAACACTGTTATATTTAATTTTTCGTCAAATATGGTTAATTTCGACCTCTATTTTTTCGTTGAATTATATTAGCAAGTTTCAATAATACGCGTTTCATTTAATATTCGTCGAAAATAACTTACACTTCCAAAGGCATTGTTCCGTCGAACATAAGAAATATTATACTCGACGGAACTTTCGTCATTATTATTCAGTCGTAAAAGAGCTATTTACGACGCATTTGCTCGGAGATAAGTTGTCGAAGTAAGTCAACTTCGACTGAGGTTTTCTGACGGACCCTATATTCGACGCGTTTCTTATCTACGACAGGAATGCCCGACGCAAAATTCTGTCAGAATATTACTACTTACGACGGAACTAAGGTCTTATTTCCGAAAGGCATATTCGTCGGACTAAGCTTTTTTCTTGTAGTGTAATACAATTGTACGAGGTATTACGAAGAGAATAAGGAATTATACGAGTACGGAATACGCTTAGTGTCTAGTGGGGACTAGTAATGGGACGTAGGCCTTGGTCAAGCTCAATGTTAAATAATCAAGCCCAAGGGATAGGCCCCAGTGTGAAATAAATTCTAATCCCAAGCTAAGAAACAAACTGTGGTTGAACGATGGATCATGGATGGTAAAATCCATGGGGAACCATGTGGGATCCCCCAAAGGGATATGAGCCGGGACCACTTAGTGCCTAAATAAGGTAGATAGCTTGGAGGGGAATAATTGAATAGTAAGGAGGTGGCCACTTGACCTTTTTTCCCTCCATTTGGTTTTCTGTATAAGGAAGCCTATGTTGGTTCATTTGTTAGTATAACCAACATTGAACAATATATTGAGAGAGAGAAGAGCAATAACATGTAATCAAAGCAAAGTATTCAAGCTTAAGTCAAGAACGCGAAGAACACTAAGGTAATTATGCATAAACTTTACTCTTCGATTCTTCTCTATTTACTTTTCATAGAGAACTATGAATTGGTGGAGCATGTCTCTTCTGGAGTAATAAGGATGGCTATTAGTGAATTAAAATATTAATAAGACATGTATAAATGAAGATTATAAGCAACTAATTAAGCTTTAATCGAAGAAATCCGTTAAAATATTGAATAAGTTGTTGATGGACAAATTGAAAACCATCAAGTATAAGTTATATGTATATTGCTTGGTTAGGTTAGAGATAACTGACCAATGGATTGATTCCATTTGGTTTAGTGTATAAATCTCGAGTAACGGAGTTATGGCGAAATTTACGAGATTAGACAATAATCATCGAAATCGTAGAATTCCCGGAATAGTATTAAAAAGTCGCTGTTTAACTCGAAAACCTTAGTTTTCGATGGCGTAACGTAGAACAACATGTTTAAGAGTTGTGGACTCAAGAATGGTCGAATTCCGACTTAAAACGAAGAAACGAGTTATAAACGTTCATAAACATTAAACGAACGTGTAATAGAAAATTTAAACTGTAAATTCATTGTTAACGGATTTAAAAACTACTTCTATCCAAATGAAATCGAAGTGTGCGAGATGTGTGAGAAAATAACTTTCGAATGAGCCAATTTTGACATATAACGATCAAGCTACGGGCTCGAAAAGAATTGAAAAACTTAAAAAAAATTCAAAGGCTTAGGGTCGGCGCCGCAACGCCTCCCAAGCCTAAAAAAGAGGCGCCGTAGTGCCGTAACGGGGGAGAAGGTACTGGAGAGTTACGCTGCAGCACAGCTTATGTACTTGAAACTGGCATCGCAACGCCTATAAGGGAAAAATGTCTAACAATTAATTATTGTGGGCAAGGAAATCGTGCCTTGCTAAAATTAGGGTTTCGTGTTGGCTGAAGAGGAGAGGAATCCATGAAGAGCATTGAATTGATTGATTGATTGAAGATGGGAGAACGATAGGTGGGCGATTACTCCAACAACGCGTGACAGAACTCTTGGAATCCAGAAACTATGTTAGGGTTATTGGGATTCGAAGAGACTTCTTCTTGAGTTCTTTGAGTTGAGAGCAAGTGTCCAAACCATTTAGTGCTTTTATGTGGAATATCCAAGCCTTAAGTCACCAAAAGAGTTCAAGTCCTATGTTTGAAGGGAGGTCCCCTTCCCAATGGAATGAAAGGGATATTTATAGGGTTTTCTGAAAAGTGGTCATGGGTCAGGCACATGTTTTAAGGGAAATTCCAAAAATACCCTTTAATCATCAAAGTAATCCCCATATTTCCATGTCCTTCTAGCCACCAATCCAATCCCTCAATCAATTCCCAAAACAAGCCGCCTCCACGAGCCTTCTGCCTCGGGACACGTGGAGGCTTCTCCCGGGTCTAGCACATTTATTTCTAACTTCTCCATCTTCATTTAATTAAGTTATGCGAATCCTAATTTACGCATTTAATAAGGTCGTGAAACCCTAATTGAGCATTTAATTTAATTTGGTCATTGAACCCTAATTTTTCACCTGGGCCCACATTTGCCCCCTGAGCGAGAGTCGCATTTCCAAATAGACGATCGTGCAAGAATAATTCAAGCCTTTGAACGATTTCTTTACAGGTCTTGATGACAAGGATCCTAGAAGAAGGAACCCCTAGGGAACCAAACCCTTAGGGTTAAACCCTCTGGAGGCAAAACCTAGCAGGGCTCTTCTATGAGCATACTGAAAAATCTTCTACAAATCTTTCCATAGTTTGCCCAATATTTGTTTCCTTATTTTTCTAGAAATTATGACAAGGAAGATCATCAAATATTAACAAATAAAATTCAATCTAATAAAATCTTTCTTTTGGTAAACTAAATATTTCCTTTTTATCAAATCAAATCTTAATTTTATTTTGGAAATAAAAAATTTCTTTATTTGATTTTGAAGATAACATCATTCCTTATCATTATTATTATTATTTAGAAAGAAAAAACTAAATTTCAAAATTTCCCTTTATTGGGAGAAAATCAAAGCTTTTTTTTTTTCATATTTAGAAAATAATATCTTTATATACTTCTATTTAGAAATAAATTCAAAGATACTTATCTTTTGAAAATCAGCTTAAATCCTTCCCTTAATGGAAAAAGAGTGATTGCTTAAATTTCTCTTTTTCATTGCAAGCATGCTTTGGGGGCTATAATGTATTCATATGTATGCATCTCCCAAGCCATTCACTCCTCCTTGCTTATCTTGCTTTATTTTGGATTTTCTTTCTTCCTACGAGCCAAGAAGACCCTCAAGGGAGCAGCAAGAAGACATTCCTCAATCCGAGTGAGAGGTAACAAAGAGGATTCCTCCCTATATGGCCAAACCTTAGGGGTTGAACCCTATAGGGCTGAACCCTATGGGAGACTCGAACCCTTGGGGCTCTATTCCTTCTTCTCGTCTTCGCTTATCAATTTGCTTACTGGCATGTTTTCTTTCTAATTTCTCTTGACTTGCTTCCTTTATTTCTCTTTTCTATTTCAGGCAATTGTAGTCTTCTTGAAGAACTTCCTGGCCTACCCCCAGAGCGTGAAATTGAATTTTGCATCAACCTTGAACCTAGTACAAAACTCATTTCCAAAGCCCCATATCGAATGGCTCCTATTGAACTTCAGAAGTTAAAGACACAACTGCAGGAATTGTTAGACATTGGCTTTATTTGTCCTAGTACTTCTCCTTGGGGTGCTCCTGTTCTATTCGTGAAGAAGAAAGATGGGAGTATGCGACTTTGTATTAATTATCGGGAGTTGAATCATGTCACCATCAAAATAGGTACCCATTGCCACGTATTGATGATCTGTTTGACAGTTGCAAGGAGCCAAATTATTTTCCAAGATTGATCTTCGTTCCGGATATCACTAATTAAAGATTAGAACAGATGACATTCCAAAGACGGCTTTCAGAACTTGGTACGGGCATTATGAATTCCTAGTCATGTCCTTTGGATTGACTAATGCTCTTGCTGCCTTCATGGATATAATGAACTGAGTATTCAAGGAATATTTGGATCACTTTGTGGTCATTTTTATTGATGACATCCTTATTTATTCCTAAAGCCGTGAAGATCATGAGCAACACTTGAGGCTGATACTCCAAAAGCTTCGTGAATACAAGCTTTATGCCAAGTTGAAGAAATGTGAGTTCTGGTTTGAGGAAGTAACATTCCTTTGGCACGTGGTATCAAGTCTTGGAATATCTGTTGACCCAGCAAAGATTGAAGCTATTTAAAGCTTGGAGCAACCTAAATAAGTGACTGAAGTATGTAGCTTTCTCGGCTTAGCTGGTTATTATCGGAGATTCGTAGAAGGGTTTTCTCGAATCGCTACTCCACTAACTCAACTGACTCAGAAAGATACAAAGTTTGGTTGGAGCAAGGAATGTGAGAAGAGTTTTCAAAAACTCAAGAGGAGACTCATTTCAACACCTGTTCTGACAATACCATCTGGTTCGGACGGATTTGTCATCTACAGTGATGCTTCGGGCAAAGGGTTAGAATGTGTTCTCATGCAACATGGGAAAGTCATATACTATGCCTCACGATAACTCAAAGAATATGAGAGGAATTATCCTACTCATGATCTAGAGTTGACAGTTGTTGTCTTCGCACTAAAGATTTGGAGGCATTACTTGTATGGGGAAAAATTGGAGATCTTTACGGATCATAAAAGCCTCAAATATTTCTTCACTCAAAAGGAACTCAACATGCGATAACGACGTTGACTTGAACTATTTAAAGATTATGATCATACCATCTAATACCATCCTGGAAAAGCGAACGTGGTAGCTGACACATTGAGTAGAAGATCATATGCGGGTACGAGTGCAATATTGACAACACAAAAGCCCATTTTGTGTGACTTTGCAAAGGATGGAGATAGAATTAAAGACTCCAGGGACCCATGTGATGATGGCGAATATACGAGTAAAACTGACTTTAATTGATAAAGTTAAAGCTTCTCAAGCTATAGACCTGGAGCTGATGCGTATGAGGAAGAAAGTACAAGAAGGTGCTATGCCGGAAATAAGAATAGATGAAGAAGGAATACTTCGAGTCAACTCCGGACTTTGTGTTCCTAACGACCCTGATTTAAAGTATAAAATCATGATAGAGGCACATAACACACCATTTGCAATCCATACTGGGAGTACCAAAATGTATCATGATCTTCGACATACATTTTGGTGGGGCAATATGAAGAGAGAGATAGCTCTGTTTATCTCAAGGTGTGTAACGTGTCAACGAGTCAAGGCAGAGCATCAAGTACCAAAAGGTCCATTGCAACCACTTGAAATTCCAGAATAGAAGTGGGAGTACATTACAATGGATTTCATTACTGGTCTTTCCAAAGTTTCTGAAGGCATAGATGCGATTTGGGTCATTGTTGATAGATTGACCAAGTCTGCTCACTTCTTCCAATACGAGAAACTTATACACTTGAACATCTTGCTCGTATGTACATAAACAAGATTGTAAGACTGCATGGTATCCCAATATCCATAGTTTTTGACCGAGACCTAAGATTCACTTCACGATTTTGGGTTAGTTTGTAAAAAACTATGGGCACGGATTTACGATTTAGTTCGGCATATCATCCTCAGACGGACGGATAATCAGAGAGGAGTATTCAAACTCTGGAAGATTTATTAAGACTTTGTGTCCTTGACTTCAAAGGAAGTTGGGACAAGATATTACCGTTGGTGGAGTTTTCTTACAACAACAGTTATCAAGGAAGCATTGACATGGCTCCATTTGAGGCATTGTATGGAAGAAAGTGTCGTTCTCCAGTATGTTGGGATGAGGTGGGTGAAGCAATGTTGTTGGGACCGGAGTTGGTACGTATGACTACAGAAAAGATTCAAACTATCCGACAACGTATAAAAACCTCACAAAATCGACAAAAGAGTTATGTTGATCTTCATCGAAAGGACGTGGAATTTGATATAGGAGATCATGTGTTATTACGAGTTGCTCCGTGAAAAGGATTTACGAGATTTAGAAAGAGATGAAAGCTCAATCCTCGATTCATTGGCCCATTTTTAATCCTCGATCGAGTATGAACTATGGTCTATAGACTCGCTTTACCGCCAAGTATGTCTCGTGTTCATAACATTTTTCACATATCCATGTTACGTAAATATGTGGAAGACCCGAACCACATTATTGAGTTAGAACTGGACAAAATAGTGGAAGATTTAACGTATGAAGAGGTTCCTGTTCAAATCTTTGATAAGAAGGAACATATTCTATGCTCCAAGGTTATACCTCAAGTCAAAGTTTTATGGAGAAACCACAATATTGAGGAAATGACATGGGAGTTAGAATCTGAAATAAAGTCAAGGTATCCTCACCTCTTCGACATACCAGGTACGTACTCTAATTTCGAGGGCGAAATTTTATAAGAAGGGGAGGTTGTAAGACCCCAACTTTTATGAATAAAGATGTTTTTTCTATAAATATCATTTTTGAATATTATGGAATGAATTTGATATAATGTTATAGTTGTGGATAATATTTATAAATTTTGCAAAGTACGCAAGTTGTTATATAATATTCGATTGGTCGGTGAATATTCGTTTTAACAGGGAATATTCGTACAACGACACAATCAATGGTGGACCCCACAACAGAATTATTGTTGGATTGAGAAAACGACAAAAATACTTTATGAAAATAACGGCAGAAGTTTTACCGTTAACTGTTGAAACACCCGGTGTTAAAAGTACAGTAATACACGTAGTTGCACAGTAGCACACGATATTTATTATTCATGCTTATGTGATAAGTCACTCAGTTTTGTTTTATTGGTATTATTAATGTAATAAAACAAAAAAGCTTTTTATATAAAATAGAATACTTTTATAAAGTTATTCATTTTATTAGACAATAATTAGAATATATTATATTTTATTATGCATAGTATTGCATAGTGTCTGCATAGTGTTTTGTATAGTAAAATCTTTTTGTATAAAACAGAATACTATTATAAAGTTATTTATTTTATTAGACAATAATTAGAATATATTATATTACATTATGCATAATGTTTGCATAGTGCCTACATAGTATTTGCATAGTAAAATCTTTTATAAAGTTATTCGTTTTATTAGATTATAAATAGAATATATTATATTTTATTTAAAAGATTTTTTTTAAATATGGACCATCAGATTAAACTAAATCAATCTGGACCGTTCATGAGTTAGTTACTATGTAGTCCATTTTTCTATAAATAGAAGCTCATTCCTTCATTATTTCTTACAAATTCACTAAAACTCT
Organism: Panax japonicus; assembly: GCA_020205505.1. Taxonomy (NCBI): domain Eukaryota; kingdom Viridiplantae; phylum Streptophyta; class Magnoliopsida; order Apiales; family Araliaceae; genus Panax; species Panax japonicus. Next base: position 46,541,686 of record CM035096.1, read on the forward strand.
AGAGAGATAAACTACAGAGAGAAAGAAGAAACGTATTCTGCTACTTTACTACTCATATATCCAGTATTCTTCTTCTTAAGGTAGGGAATATTATTTGTTGTACTCGTAAGGGGTATTATTTCTTTTGTATTCATGAAGAGAACTTCTATTATTACATTATTTATTATTCGGTTGGAATAACCTGTATACGCGGGCTACCCTATACTTGGTGAAATTCTTCTATTATTCCATTCGTTATTATTCTGTTTGAATATCATGTCTGTGCGTTTTATGCTGAACTTGATTCCGTCTTTATTATTCTATTGGAATATCCTATCTGTGCGTTTTATGCCGGACCTGATTCTGTATTTATTATTCTGTTGTAATATCTTGTCTGTGCATTTTACACCGGACCTGGTTCCGTTAATAATTATTCTGTTGGAATAATCTGCCTATGCGGTCTATCGCATGCCTGGTGATTTTTTTGTTATTCCATTCCTTATTATACTTAGTTGGTTAAAGTTTTGACTTCTATACTCCATGAAATTAGTGGAATATTCTTGATATTTGTTCTTCATCCAGTATCTTTTCATGAAAATATTCTTCTGAGCATTCTTGAAATTTACTACACAAAGCAGTATCATGTTGACAATTTGGACGTTATTAGTTCCTGAATAAATTAATTCTTGAACGTGTTTTATTGAATTCTTATATCATTGTCATCATCCTCATGTTTATATTTTTTGGAAAGTCATTTGTGGCCTGTAGTGTATAGATGGACTTGGTATTATTATGACCAGGGATTATTCGGTATAATCATGACCGTAATATTACAAATGATGTGGAAAAAGTCCTCATTGGCCCGTAGTGCATTGATGGACAGTTGTTGGCATGATCACGACCATTAATGAATACACAAATATTCTTGGCCCGTAGTGCATGGATAATTATGGTCGTGATACTAAAGAATATCCTTGGCCGTAGTGCAGGGGTGATTCGATGATGTGGATTATTTATTAAGCTGAGTCCCAGCGATAAAAGTGATGAAAAACCTTTTAAATCATAAAAGATAGTAGATTTTATTCTCTACTTTACTCTTTTAATGGATTGCTTGTTCCGCTGCAGTTAAACATGATGTTTGTTATATTGTATCAGTTTAACACTATTGAAGACTAAAGATAATTTATTCTGCTTTATCTTAGTCATAATATTTCTTACTAGGCTAGTTGGGCTCACCCTTTCTTTCACTGTTTTCTTCAGGAAATGAGAACGTAGCAGGGACTAGTCAGGGAACGGAGTGACGGTCTAGAGGATAGCATTAGTAGTCCTCACTATTCTATGAAATAATGTGTTAATAAATGTATTGAGGACTTATTTTGAGTTTTAATGTTGTTTAGAAGACAATGTTTATATTAAAACTCACAGAACATGTTGTATATTTAAGATTGTATTTGAATTTTGTACCATGTATTTGGAGACTCAGAATAGGTGACGTATACCTATTTTGGGGACGTCACATTGGAGGTTTCACCACTCTGTGCTCGACCCATTGTTCGTACAGGCTCCTGAACGCCTTCTCGCTGTATGTGATAACCTCTGGAACTGGCATTCTGGTATACTTGTCCCCATGTTTTTCTCTGCTTCGTTCAAATTTCTCATTCTTCTCCCTCTTGCCCCCTTGTGGTTTTGACTGAGAATCCACCAAAGCCACAGTTGCTGTCCTCTTACTCTTCCATGTATCCATCGTATGGCTGGTGGGAAATGCCATGATTCCTCCCAAGTCTTGTGCAAAAGATGAGAAGGTTGCAAATGAATCACATGCCTTGGTAATGAGGTGGGACTTGAAGACGTCTAAGCACCAATATTGTTGCATATGTTAACCAAGTTCTTTTCTTTAATTGGCCCTGCACACTTCTGTGCTTGGGCCTTGAACCTATCCACGTAATCTGATAGCTCCTCGTTTGGCTTTTGCTTGTATCGCATGAGCTCTATGATGGTTACCTATTTCTGCACATAGAAAAATTTCATTAAAAATTGCAATTTTAGATCATCCCAATCATGGACTAATCCCTTCTCCAAGTTGTAGTACCAATTGAAGACATTATCCGTCAAAGTCTTGTTGAATTCCCTCATCAACAAATTGTGATTGTTCATTTCATCATATCTTAACCAAGGAGACATCGACTCCACAAACCTGGCAATGTGTTCCTTGGCATTTCTGTTCTCCCCATTATATTTTGGAAATTATGGGGGATGCTCGATATATCCTGTCGGGTAGGGTTGTCTCCGAATATGGGCTGGGTAAGGTGGAGTAAAGTCTAACTTCAAAGGTCGGGATGTCTGCAAGTGAAGTTGATTGATCACATCGATCATATCATCCTTTGTCACATATTGGCTCGTGGTATGGACTCTATGTGGCACCAAAATTGGCTGATGTACACTGGTATCATGTAAATTCTGTATCGGTTGTGCTTGTGGACTGGTTCGTTGAACGAGGCATGGGATGGTTGGTATATGTACTTGTGAAAATATGGGGATAGTAATTGGAATGATGTTTGTATGAGGTTGGCTAACTTCTAGTCTGGGTTGTGGCACATCACCACTGTTATGAGGTTTCAAGTGGATGATTAGAACGGACTGATTCTCCGTCAATGGAGGTGTAATCTGATTCTCTTTATTATTTCTATCATTGTTGTTGTCCTCCACTCTTGCCTGTTCTCCCTGTAAATTTTCTGGGAACATGGCTTTGAAAGCGGGAATCTGCATCAACTGCTGATGGAAATTTTCCATTTCTTCTTGCTTCCTCTACATCTCCAGCATAATGGCCATCATCATCCCTTTTCCTTCCTTTACTTCCTTAAACGCCTTGAGCATCTCCAGTTGCACAACATTTGCCTGCTCTCCACTTTCTTCCTCGGCTTGCTTTCCCACGCCTGTTTGCCTGACACTCGTTAGTTGGTGATCAGTCATGTATGGTGATGTTGAACTTCCTTCTGAGGCGTCTTCAAGAATGGGTTGATCGAGATCTAGATTCACGCCTTGGAAAGCTTGACTTGCTTGCCTTGGAACTAGACCCAGTGAGGTAATTCTATTTGTTGGTGAAGCTCTTCCTATTGTTCTCCCACTTCGAGTTGTGGGCATACCCTTCACGAATCCTACACCTCCCCAGCAGAGTCGCCAAAGAAATGTGGGCAAGGAAATTGTGCCTTGCTAGGATTAGGGTTTTGTGTTTGCTGAGGAGGAGAGGAATCCAAGAAGAGCACGAAATTGATTGACTGATTGAAGAGGGGAGAACGATAAGTGGACCATTACTCCAACGACGCATGGCAAAACTCCTGGAATCCGGAAACCGTGTTAGGGTTATTGGGATTCCAAGAGCCTTCTTTTTGAGTTCTTTGAGATGAGATCCAGTGTCCAAACCGTTTAGTGCTTTTAGGTGGAATATCCAAGCCTTAAGTCACCAAAAGAGTTCAAGTCATGTGTGTGAAGAGAGGTCCCCTTCCCAATGGAATGGAAGGGGTATTTATAGGGTTTTCTAAAAATTGGTCATGTGCTAGGCACATGCTTTCAGGAAAATTCCAAAAATACCCTTTAATTATCAGAGTAATGCCTATTTTTCCTTGTCATTCTAGCCACCAATCCAATCCCTCAATCAATTCCCAAAATGAGCCGCCTCCACGAGCCTTCTGCATCGGGACACGTGGAGGCTTCTCTCGGGTCTAGCACATTTATTTTTGACTTCTCCGTCTTCATTTAATTAGGTTATGCGAATCCTAATTTGTTCATTTAATGAGGTCGTGGAACCCTAATTGAGCATTTAATTTAATTTGGTCATGTGAACCCTAATTTTGCACTTAGGCCCACAATTATTAACCCAACTATTTACATAATAAGTATGAGTCATGTATATACTTAATATACATGATAAGACAATTCCTAAATAAAATTTGTAGTGATGATTTAGGAATTTAACATTGATTAAGAGTATCTAAACAAAAAATGACGTAAATCGTGAATCGAATTCAAGTTTAACACGCACCCTTGTATTATACATTATGTAATAGATGTGCCTAGTACGTGAATGATAAGAAATGAAGGTAAAACCTATGTACGTACTATACGGAGTCCGATGCTGGTAATCCGAGAAGAATTTATCAGAGTTAACGAATTAATTAGGGTTTCAACTACTATTGTACTTAACCGATGGTTGTTGAGTGTCGGTTTAATGACATATGAATGGTAATAAGCTATAATGAAGGTTAAGTAACTCGAAATAAATATTATTAATGAAATAAATTCAGTTAAGTTATAGAAGAGAAAGAAGTTGGTAAAAACAATGTGATTACATTGTTTGGTAGCTAATTCTAGTATTCTATGTGAATATATCATGTTGAAACTGTAAAGACCAAAAATTGTTGAATTTTAATTGAAGACGCTTGAAGGAAAGTTTTCTTAACGCTTGTCTAATCTTCATGTTAGCCAAGTTTTTATGATTCATGTTATGTTATGCATGAATTGTTTTACGAAAGAGTCGATACCAGTTTTTACTCGGCTAGACAAATCTTAAGAGTTTGATTGATTTATTTATAAGTCTTTTGATATAGTATTGATAACACTATCATATGCCATATATTTGGTACGGATTTAAAGGTAAGCCTGAGTATGAATAAACAAAAGTATTTTACATCGATTATTCGATGGACACGTGAGGTTGCCAAAACTTAAACGTAGATACGTTTAACAGATGAGTGTTGATCAACATAGAGTACTATAGGTTGATCACCTAGAAGTGCTCGTAAGATATATCGAACTTATGGACTTAGTGTTGGGTTATCCTTTTTCATGAATGGAAATCAAAAAGAGAATGTTCATGGTCTTTTAACCTACTCAGAATTCCTAAGTTACTGTATATACTTAGGAATATAGTTGTTTTATAAGAATTAAAAGTGTTATTTCAATGTTTCATAGTACTTCATAACTATTTATTTAGTTAGTGAAGAATAATCATATAATTCTCGATGTGGTATTTGTATTATATATTGCTAGACTTGCTGAGCTAGTTATACTTACTTATTGCATGAATTATATGATTACAGCTAAGGCCGAGCGAACCGAGGGTTCCAATAAAGATAAATGTAAAGCTAAGATGGATAAGTAGTTTATCCTATAATAGACTAGTATATTTGTATGAAGTATACTATGACAAATGAAGAATGTATTTGGTTACAGAACTTGCGAAATGATTCATTACTATTGTAATAAGAACATAATAAATACACACATTTTGATGTTGTTTCGATGGAATAAATGTATAGTTAGTAGTACCGTGTAGCACCATATTTGTTGGTTGAAAGTACCCAGATTTGGGGGAGTCACATATATTTTTGACGAAAATTCGTCGAGTATAACATTACCTAGTGGCGCAAACATTTGGCGCCGACGCAAAAATATATTCGACATAATCTATATTAAGTTTGACGGAAATTCCGTCGCAATTAAGTTATTTCTAAGGGAAGTAACCTCGACGATGATTTGTCAGAAATAAGCTTGATTAAATCACTAAATTGCTTCTTCCCCTCCCCGCCTCACCTAACATTTTCTTTCTCTTTCTCACACCTCTGCTCACTCTCACCTCCCTCTCTCTCACCCCTGCTCACTGACACCTCTTCCTCCATTTTCCGACGATATCCCCATCATCCCTTTTTTGACGATATCCCTATCATCCCTTTTTCGATGATATCCCCTCCTTCCTCCTCTCGTCTCGACGTCGTCCTCCTACTCTGTGGTCTCTCTCTCTTGCCTTTGCTCATCACCATTGAGCTTTTGTCGGCATAACTGTGTGGTCCCTCTTACCTCTACTCATCACAGTAAGCTTAAGGGTTAAAGGATTGCCCAATTTTATGCCCTTATTTTTTTTCCAAATTTATTTGGTATACTTTTTTTATTAGCTTAGATATTTAGGGTTGCCCTAATTGTTCTTGAATTAGCTTGAATTTGATTCCTAAATTTGGTTTTTAGCTTGATTATTAAGGGTTAAAGGTTATTTTTTTATAATTTGTTTCTAAATTTGACTAGCAGCTTGCATATCTCGGTTGCCTTTTTTCCTGAATTTGACTAGTAGCTTGTATATATAGGAATAGTGTAATTTGTTTCCCATTTTTGTTCTTAAATTTAATTAGCAGCTTGGATGTGACGCCCCCAAAATAGGTATACAACACATATTCTGAGTCGCCAAATACATGGTACAGAATACAAATACAACCTTAAATATACAACATGAGTTGTGAGTTTTAATACAAATATTGTCTCCTAGACAGTATTCAAACTCAAAATAAGTCCTCAATACATTTATTATCACACTATTTCCTAGAATAGTGAGGACTACTAATGCTATGATCTGGACCATCACTCCGTTCCCCGACAAGTCTCTAATACGTTCTCATTTCCTGAAGAGAACAATGAAAGCAAAAGGGTGAGCTCAGCTAGCCCAGTAAGAAATATTATGACTAAGATAATGCAGAATAAATTATCATTAGCCTTCAACAGTGTTAAACTGATAAAATATAACAAACATCAAGTTTAACTGCATTTGAACAAGCAATCCATTAGAAGAGTCAAGTAGAGAATAAAATCTATTATCTTCTATGATTTAAAAGGTTTTTCATTACTTTTATCGCTGAGACTCGGCTTAATAAATAATTCACATCATCCCTACACTTTGGCCAATGATATTCATTAGTATCACGACCACAAATTATCCGTGCACTACGGGACAGAGATATTTGTGTATTCATCAATGGTCATGATCATGCCAACCACTGTCCATCAATGCATTACGGCCACTGAGGATTTTTACCACATCATTTGTAACATTACGGTCATGATTATACCGAATAATCCCTAGTAATAATCATACCAAGTCCATCTATGCACTACATGCCACAGATGACTTTTAACATATTATAAACATGAGGATGATGACAATGATATACGAATTCAATAAAACAAGTTCGTCTGGTTTCAACATATTATCCAAGATTTTAACAGGAACCTCTTCATACGTTAAATCTTCCGTTATTTCGTCCGGTTCTAACTCAATAATGTGGTTCAGGTCTTCCTTATATTTACATAACATGGATATGTGAAAAATGTTATGAACACGAGACATACTTGGTGGTAAAGCGAGTCTATAGGCCACCGTTCTTACTCGATCGAGGATTAAAAATGGGCCAATGAATCGAGTATTGAGCTTTCCTCTCTTTCCAAATCTCGTAACTCCTTTCCATGGAGCAAAACGTAACAACACATGATCTCCAATATCGAATTCCACGTCCTTTCGATGAAGATCAGCATAACTCTTTTGTCGATCTTGTGAGGTTTTTATACGTTGTCGGATCGTTTGAATCTTTTTCGTAGTCATGCGTACCAACTCCGATCCCAACAACGTTGTTTCACCCACCTCATCCCAACATACTGGAGAACGACACTTTCTTCCATACAACGCCTCGAATGGAGCCATGCCAATACTTGCTTGATAACTGTTGTTGTAGGAAAACTCACCAATGGTAAGAAATTGTCCCAACTTTCCTTAAAGTCAAGGACACAGAGTCTTAATAGATCTTCAAGAGTTTCAATAGTCATCTCCGACTGCCTGTCCGTTTGAGAATGATATGCCGAGTTAAATCATAAATCCGTGCTCATAGATTTCTGCAAACTAACCCAAAATCGTGAAGTGAATCTTGTGTCTCGATCAGAAACTATGGATACTGGCATACCATGCAGTCTTACAATCTCATTTATGTACATACGAGCAAGATGTTTAAGTGTATAATTTTCTCGTATAGGTAAGAAATGAGACGACTTGGTCAATCTATCAACAATGACCCAAATCGTATCAATGCCTTGAGAAACCTTGGGAAGACCGGTAACGAAATCCATGGTAATGTGCTCCCACTTCCATTCTGGAATTTCAAGTGGTTGCAATGGACCTTTTGGTATTTGATGCTCCGCTTTAATTTGTTGACAAGTTAGACACCTTGAGATAAACTCCGCGATCTCTCTCTTCATATTCTTCCACCAAAATGTATGTCGAAGATCATGATACATTTTGGTACTCCCAGGATGGATTGCAAACGGTGTGTTGTGCGCCTCCATCATGATTTTATACTTTAAATCAGGGTTGTTAGGAACACAAAGTCTAGAGTTGACTCAAAGTATTCCTTCCTCATCGATTCTTACTTCCGGCGTAGCACTTTCTTGCACTTTCTTCCTCATACGCATCAGCTCCAGGTCTGTAACTTGAGCAGCTTTAACTTTATCGATTAAAGTCGGTTCTACTCGTATATTCTCCATCATCACGTTGGTCCCTGGAGTCTTTAACTCTATCTCCATCCTTTGCAAGTCATATAAAATGGGCCTTTGCATTGACAATATCGCACTCGTACCTTCATATGATCTTCTACTCAATGCGTAAGCTACCACGTTTGTTTTACCAAGATGGTATTGAATGGTGTGATCATAATGTTTTAACAGTTCAAGCCAACGTCGTTTATGCATATTGAATTCCTTTTGGGTGAAGAAATATTTGAGGCTTTTATGATCCGTAAAGATCTCCACTTTCTCAAAATACAAGTAATGCCTCAAAATTTTAAGTGCGAAGACAATAACTACCAACTCTAGATCATGAGTAGGATAATTCCTCTCATATTCTTTGAGTTGCCGAGAGGCATAGGCTATGACTTTCCCTTGTTGCATGAGAACACATCCTAACCCATTGCCCGATGCATCACTGTACATGACGAATTCCTCCGTGCCAGATGGTATTGTCAAAACAGGTGCTGAAATGAGTCTCATCTTGAGTTCTTGAAAACTATTCTCACATTCCACGCTTCAACTGAATTTTATATCTTTCCGAGTCAGCTGAGTTAATGGAGTAGCGATTCGAGAAAACCCTTCCACGAATCTCCGATTATAACCAACTAATCCGAGAAAGCTACGTACTTCGGTCACTGATTTAGGATTCTCCTAGCTTTAAATAGCTTCAATCTTTGTCGGGTCAACAGATATTCCATGGCTTGATACTATGTGCCTAAGGAATGCTACTTCCTCAAGCTAGAACTCATATTTCTTCAACTTAGCATAAAGCTTGTTTTCACGAAGCTTTTGGAGTATCAGCCTCAAGTGTTGCTCATGATCTTCACGACTTTTGGAATATATGAGGATGTCATCAATAAAGATGACCACAAAGTGATCCAAATATTCCTTGAATACTCGGTTCATCATATCCATGAAGGCAACATGAGCATTAGTCAATCTAAAAGACATGACTAAGAATTCATAATGCTCGTACCAAGTTCTGAAGGTAGTCTTTGGAATATCCTCAGTTTTAACCTTCAGCTAATGATATCCAGAATGAAGATCAATCTTTGAAAAGAATTGTGCTCCTTACAACTGGTCAAACAGGTCATCAATGCGAGGTAACAGATACCTATTCTTGATGGTGACATGGTTCAATTCCCGGTAGTCAATACAAAGTTGCATACTCCCATCTTTCTTTTTTCATGAATAGAATAGGAACACCCCAAGGAGACGTACTAGGACGAATGAAACCAATGTCTAACAATTCCTGTAATTGGGTCTTTAACTCCTGAAGTTCAATAGGAGCCATTCGATATGGGGCTTTGGAAATGAGTTTTGTACCGGGTTCAAAGTCGATACCAAACTCGATTTCACGCTCCGGGGGTAGGCCATAAAGTTCTTCTGGGAATACGTCAGGAAATTTATTAACAATAGAAATATCATTCAAATCTGACATATTTTTGTTTAAATCTGTGACATGGGTTAAGAAAGCTTGACATTCATTTTTCAATAAACGAATAGCTTTATGGTTTGAGATGACTGTGATTGATTTTAATTGTTTGGTTGCTTGAATTCGCATAATAGGTTGATTAGGAATATGAAAGCTAACAACCTTACGAAAATAATCAATTTTAGCATGATGAGTAGTTAACCAATCAATCCCTAGAATTATATAAAATGCAAGTATTTTCAATGAAATAAGATCAATAGGTAATGTGAGGGTACCGATTTGAACCAAACAAGACTTATAAACAGTGGATGTAATGAAGGTTTCTCCCAACGGAGTTTCCACAGATAAGTCAAAGTCTAATTTCTCCGGAGTCAAATTTAATCGTTGAGCGCAAGTAGGAGAAATAAAAGAATGGATAGAACCGATATCAAATAAGGTATAGACATCGCTAGAGTTTATGATAAGCTTACCCGTGATGACTCATTCGGGTTCCTTTCTTTCTGGGAGGTCACAACAAACGCTATCCCTTGAACTACTGGTTTTGACTTGTCTAGGATGGTATTTTGTGTCACCGTTCCAACTGGACTTGTCTTCGGTGCATGACAAAATTGGGCTAGGTGACCTTCTCTTCCACAATTATAACACGCTTTGGATGGAATCGCGTAGTTTGGACTGATATGCCCCTCCCCTCCGCATTTGAAACATATGATAGGTGGTTGTTCCCTTTCCTTAACAACAGGTGCTGGTGATGACGTCTTTCCGTCATTGTTGAATTTCCTCTTCTTGAAATGTCCACTTTTATTGTCTTGGCCATGATTACCACCGAAGTGGTTACCATTTCTGGCATGTTGATTCCCTCCACGTTTGTTGTCACCGCTTCGATGACTGCTACCACTGGTATTATTATTTTTCCAGCTACTTTCTCTTGGTTGATTTGACTCGTTATCGCGTTCCAATAACTGAGCCCTATTAACAATATCTAAATACAAACACAGTTAATGAGAAATTAAGTATTGACGTATATCAGGTTTCAAACCTCTTAGAAACATCCGCGTCATTCTCTCCTCATTATCAACCAAGTGAGACGCAAACCGGGACAACTCAGCAAACTTAGCTTCGTAATGTGACACAGTCATATTGTTCTTCGCCAACTTGATGAACTCTACCTCTTTCATGTGATGAATACTTTCGGGAAAGTACTTGTTGTTGAATAGTTCTTGGCACTTCTCCCAAGACATCTTCAGTGCGGCAGGTTGAGTACGCTTTACTGATTCCCACCAGTAATCTGCATCTCCTCGCAACATAAAGGTGGCAAAGAGAACCTTTTGCTCCTCGGAGCATCCCAAGACATCAAATATCTTGGTGATCTATTTTATCCACGTTTCCGCCTTATGTGGTTTTGGCTCTCCAATATACCTCGGTGGTCCCAGCTCCTTGAACTATTTAGCGGTGACCGTTTGAGAGTATCTATTGTTTCCACCTACATTTTGGACAGGAGCCGCTCTCGCCTGATGTTGCATGAATTGCATAAAGCCTCTGAACATTTCATCATTCATCATTTGGTTAGTGTTGTTGTTTGCATGAGGATTGTCGCCTTCCTGATGCACATTATCCTGATTATTGATATGTAGAGACTTAACGGTCTCCCGTGCTCTATTGCTATTCTCAACATTCTCGGATGTCATTTTCAGATACTGCCACAAAAAAAGGGTTAATTGACATGTAATATTTTATCCCTATACTCTGACCGACCAATTAAATACCAAATAAACTTAGGTAGGTCATACTAGCGAAGGAATTCCCTGTCTCTCCCCTCCTAGTTCTAGTCTCACATCTTAGCCAGGGATCATATCCCTAAGCTTTGATACCAACTCTGACGCCCCCAAAATAGGTATACATCACCTATTCTGAGTCGCCAAATACATGATACAGAATACAAATACAACCTTAAATATGCAACATGAGCTGTGAGTTTTAATACAAATATTGTCTTCTAGATAGTATTCAAACTCAAAATAATTCCCCAATACATTTATTATCACACTATTTCATAGAATAGTGAGGACTACTAATGCTATCATCTGGACCGTCACTCCGTTCCCCGACAAGTCTCTGCTACGTTCTCATTTCCTGAAGAGAACAATGAAAGCAAAAGGGTGAGCTCAACTAGCCCAGTAAGAAATATTATGACTAAGATAATGCAGAATAATTTATCATTAGCCTTCAACAGTGTTAAACTGATAAAATATAACAAATATCAAGTTTAACTACAGTGGAACAAGAAATCCATTAGAAGAGTCAAGTAGAGAATAAAATCTACTATCTTCTATGATTTAAAAGGTTTTTCATTACTTTTATCGCTGAGACTCAGCTTAATAAATAATTCACATCATCCCTGCACTACGACCAAGGATATTCATTAGTATCACAACCACAAATTATCCATACATTACGGGCCAATGATATTCGTGTATTCATCAATGGTTATGATCATGCCAACCACTGTCCATCAATGCACTACGGCCAATGAGGATTTTTACCACATCAATTGTAACATTACAGTCATGATTATACCGAATAATCCTTGGTCATAATCATACCAAGTCCATCTATGCACTACATGCCACAGATGACTTTCAACATATTATAAACATGAGGATGATGACAATGATATAAGAATTCAATAAAACAAGTTCAAGGATACATTTTTAAAGATTTATAATTTAATTTATCCAAAAATCAATAACGTTCAAATTGTCAACATGATACTGTTTTGTGGAGTAAAATTCAAGAATGCTTAGAAGAATATTTTTATGAAAAGATACTGGATGAAGCGCAAATATCAAGGATATTCCACTAATTTCATGTAGTATAAAAGCCAAAACTTTAACCAACTGAGTATAATAGAATATATGAAATCGTAAATTAATTTTTATCGCCATGTGTTAATCCAATTAGACAGATTATTCTAACAGAATAATAAAGAATGGAATAACAGAAGAATTCACCAGGCGTACGTAATCCGCACAGACAGGTTATTCCAACAGAATAATAAATAATGGAAACAGGTCATGCGTAACCCGCACAAACATGATATTCCAACATAATAATAAATAATGGAACCAGGTCAGGCATACTCCGCACAGACAGGATATTCCATCTGAATAATAAAAAATGGACTAACAACAGAATTCACCAGGCCTGCGATAGACCGCACAAACAAGTTATTGCAACAGAATAATAAATATTGGAATAACAACCCTTACGAGTATTGAAAGAAAATAACTTTCTTCATGAATACGAAAGAATAATACCCCTTACCTTAAAAAGAAGAGTATTCCGACGTGTAGGACGGGATATACTTGAAGAAAACTTGCACTATTTTCTACGCTCAAAGCTTTCTTAAACTCTAAAGAAATACGCTCAAGATTATAGAAGAAGAATTCTCTGAATTTCTGGTGTGATTTTCAATTCTAACTAAGCATCATATTTAGAGGAGAATGGAAAGGATACTATGATGCACTATGTAAAAAAATATAATATATTCTATTTATAATCAAATAAAACAAAACTTTATAAAAAGTATTTTGTTTTATATAACAAATTTTTACTATGCAAATACTGCGCATAATAAAATATAATATATTCTATTTATAATCAAATAAATCAAAACTTTATAAAAAGTATTCTGTTTTATATAAAAAGTTTTTACTATGCAAACATTATGCATAATAAAATATAATATATTCTATTTATAATCAAATAAAATAAAACTTTATAAAAAGTATTCTGTTTTATATAAAAAGTTTTCTGTTTTATTACATTTATAATAATAATTAAACAACATTTATCACCATTATTATAATTCACAATATTAATCAACCAGGTCGTTCCCAGGAAAGAGGAGGCTTTCCAATAAGGATTTCTCCCTATTGACGCATAATAAGGTGACCAAACCTCTCATTGACAGAACTTTTAAACATCGTCAATATTGCAAATAATAATATTAATAACTTTGTCGTCTTAATTATTGATTTAATAATATATAAATATTGACAATAATTGAATCAAATAACGTGAGATACTATGCAATAAGTACTGTAGCAATAATTGAACAAAACTCAGTGACCTCTCACGTAAGCATCAATAATCAATACCGTGTGCTACTATGCAACCACGCGTATTACTGTACTTTTAACACCGAGTGTTTCAACAGTTAACGATAAAACTTCCGCAGTTATTTTCATTAAATATTTTTGTCGTTTTCTCAATCCGACAATAATTCTGTTGTGGGGTCTACCAATAATTGTGTCGTTGCACGAATATTCCCTGTTAAAACGAATATTCCCCGACCAATCGAATATTATAAAACAACTTGCGTACTTTGCAAAATGTATAAATATTACCCACAACTATAATATTATAACAAATTCACACCTTAATATTCAAAAATGATATTTATAGAAAAATTATCTTTATTTATAAATGTTGGGGTCTTATATTGGATATTTAGGTTTGATTAGCAACTTATTTTAGTCTTAATTTTATGTTATACTTGTGCAATGACAGTTGTATATATGTTACTGATTTTAGTCATGAATCTAATATTGATTCAAGTTTGGTAATTTGATATTGAGGCTAATGTTAGTCATGTATTGAGTTGTTTTGTTGAATTATATACACCTCTTGGTAGTTCATTGAATTTTTTGATTGGTATTTGTATTGGTATTGTGAAATCTTGCTATGTTTGCTATTTTCGATGTAATTCTCAACTGAATTTTTGTCAGAATTCTTCAATTACAATATCTGTGGGCCCTACTTTATTTTATTTATGAATTTTGATTAGTTTCCAATATTAAAATATACTGAGTAGCATTTACTTAGTTTTTTACTAATAAAATCAATTGAAATGAACTAAATAGCATTTACTTAGTTTCAAAGTACTAAAAAATAAAACAATATTATAACATAAACTAAATTTACATAATATAATATAAAATAATTAAAAATAAATAACATAAGATAATTAATATGAAATGAAATAAAATAAAATAAAATTGAATAAAAAAATAAATAAATTATAAATAATTAAATAATATAATATAATGTAATAAGAAATAATTTAAAGAAAAGAAAAGATAATTAAATGAAATAACTTAAATCATATCTATAAAATAAATAAAATAAAATAAATTTAATTATGTAATATAATATAATATAATACAAATAAAATAAAATAAATAATAAAATTAATTTAATTTAATTTAATAAAGTAAAACAAAATAATTTTAAAAAAATATATAAGATAAAAAAATAAAAAAAGTGGATAAGATAATATATTAAATTAATTAAAATAAATGTAATGTAATAAAATTTAAAAATTAGATAATATAATATAATAGAAAATCAAATCAAATTAAAAATTAAAAATAAATTAAATTAAATTAAATTAAAGTAATATAAAATAAATTATGGCTAACTAAATTAACATAAATTAATTGAAATAAACCAAGTAGCATTTGCTTAGTTTTCCACAGTTAAAATGAACTGAAGACGTACTATATATGTACTATATTTTGGAACTTAAATGTGATATTTCAAAATTTTATAAGACTTGTAAGTAAGATCTTGAAGGATTAAATTAAAGGTTAAAGTTTAAAACCTAGATTGGAAGTGGATGAATGATTAAAAATTTTAAGAAAACCCTATATGGTTTGATATTTGAATGACTGTAAAGAGAATTAAATGTGAATGATAAAAAAAATTGAAGAGTAAAAAAATGAGAAGTGAGAAGATGGTGATGTATGAAGTTTGGCAACTAAAAGAATGCATTATGTCAAACTAACAATCCTAAAATAGTATTAAAGAATAAAATTTATGTATGAGTTTATAAGAGATGTTGTGAAGATGTTAATACCTGAAATTAGCAAGTAGTCATGAGCTGAAACAAGTCAGATGAGACTAGGGCTAACACTACAAGAAAAACACTTAAGGTCGAAGAAATTATTTTCGACGGAAGATAATCCGTCGATATTAATGTATTTTTGACGCAATGTTCAATCAAAAATGATTCAGTCAGAGGTATTGTAAGTTCGACGGAATTCAGTTGGAATTAATATTTCGACGGAATAACACTTATGTTCAACGAATAATCCGTCAGAAATAAATTAAAGTCGACAGAACTAATTTCGACGGATATTTCATCGAAAATAATCTATTTTAATTAGGGATTAAACTTGATATGTCGATCATTTTCTTTCATTACTCTCCATTCTCTCTCCTAGCGGCGGCAACTCTTCCCTCCTCCCTCCTCCCTTGCTCTCTAGCCCGGCAGCTCGTCCGTCCTCCATCCTTCGCTCCCTCGCCCCTCCATAAAATGTCCTAGCTCACTCTCTCCTCTCTTCTGTCGAACAACGGTGGTGGGAATAGACGGTGGACTTTGGATTTTCAGCGGTGGTGGGAATAGACGGTATCTCCTCTTTTTTGTCTTTAGCATTTTGATCAAGTGAGGTAAATTTCTAACTTAAACTCGGTTATGTTAGGGTTAGGGTTTATATGTCAGTATATAAACAACTGATTTTGGGCTTAATTTAGTGTTTAATTTATTTTGTTATATACGAAACTAATGAACTTGGCTGAATTGTAGTTCAATTTGGGTTTGATATATAATTTAGAGTTTATGTTGTTATTAATTGTTGAGATGTTGAGGTTGATTATAATATTGTTCAAATTAGGTTTGGAATGCTGTAATTTGGGTTTGATATGTTACAATTTGGGTTTGATATGTTGCAATTTGAGTTTGATATTTACTGCAATTTGGGTTGGGTTTGCTGCAATTTGAGTTTGATATTTATACTGTAATATTGGGTTTGCTGATATGCTTTAATTTGGGTTTGATAAAATTTGGATTATGTTTAGGTATAACTCAACATGTTAGTTTTGATGACGATGTTTGATGTAGGTATATTTATTATTTCTGACAGAATTCTAGACAAAATTTCTGTTAGAATTATTGAATTACCAAAATTTGGAGGCCTTCCTCCATGTTTATATATTTCCTATATTTTCCAATATTAAAATAAACTAAGTACCATTTACTTAGTTTATTAATACTAAAAGAAATTATTGAAAATAAAAAACTATTTAATGAAAATAAATTATAATAAATTAAATAATATAATATAATGTAATAAAAAAATTAAAGAAACAAAATAAAACAAAATGAAATAACTTAAATCAGATTAAATAAATTATATTTAATTAAGTAATATATTATATAATACAAATAAAAAAAATAAAAGAAGTTTAATATTATAAATAATATAATATTTAATTATATAATATAATATAATAAAATAAATTATATTTAATTAATTAAATAATATAATAATAATAAAATATATATAATTTAATTCCAAAATTTAGAGGCACTCCTCCATGTTTATTTATTTCTCTTATGTTTCCAAATATTAAAATAAACTAAGTATCATTTACTTAGTTTATTAGTACTAAAATAATTTAATTCATATAAAATTATTTAATGGAAATAATTGTCGACGTCGGGATTTTTGGGTGTCCCTTTCCGTTACTTATTCTTTGGTGTTCTCATTTTAGGTGAGATTTGTTTGAAAAACAAGTGAAAAAGGTCCGACATGTATAATGTCGACGATTTGACTGTTAAGAGTCGCCAGTTGATTTTTTTAATGGTAGTACCAACACAACCGAGAAAAGGTTTGCACATTGACCCAGTGATATGACACTGATATACGGCTCGACGAAACCGAGATTCATTTAGGGTCCGGGGACTTGGTTATGCGGGGGGCGGGGGGGGGGGGGAATGTGTTAGGCACCCCCCGACATCCGTATTACCACGGTGACCGCCTCTTTTCAAGAAACTATTATCTGAGTGTGCGTGTGTGTGTGTTGGTCAATGTGCTGTTATATGAAAGTTGTGCGAGGTTTCGTTCAAACCTATATACACAGGGTTTGAATTTATGTAGAAAATTCAGTTTTTAGCAAGATATGGCAGTGATGTTTTATAAAAGAGGTTTTTCAAACCCTGATGCTCAATAGAAATTGAGACCTTTTACAATCCCATTTTTATTAAGTGGTCGGCTGGATTAATTTTATTTGACAGATGCGAGGCATCCGTATGAAAATAATATACAAAAATAATGCCGACTTCCTCGTGGGTATGGAAACCATATGAGGAAATTCAGACATCGCAGAATAATTTACAAGCTGCTTACAACTGAAAATGTCCATCACGGGAACCGAATCTAGATCCAATGGGATGAATCTATGATCACATGGTTCCTAGCCACACAGAATATTGCGATTTGTATAAAAGCAATAAGCATGTATATATATAAAAGCGGTAAATATATATATACAGACATTATCACAAACCACGAAGCATCTCCATGGGGGATCAAAAATATAAATAAAGCTATTAAAAGCTATCAACCGCCACAGAGGAAACTCCAAGCGGGACAGAACATAAATAAAGCAGTAAAGCGATCAACTACCACGAAGGGAACTCCAGGCAGGAAATATATATATATATATATATATATATATATATATATATATATATAAGCGAGTAAACGCACCAGACCGGAGTCTAGGCTCATCGAACAAAGTCCGACACACAGTTGATATATATAAGTATATATATATATATATATAAGCGAATAAACGCACCAGACCGAAGTCTAGGCAAAAGCAAGCAACACGACTCTCAACGTGTAGAAGGGTGTGTGCAAAGATGAAGAGAGAGACTCTGAAGTGTGTGAGAAGGCTTACAACTGACTGATAAAAGTGCTTCTATATCTTTAGAGTGGGTAAACACTGGGCTTATGTGGGTACAAAAGAGGCTATATATGAGCTCACAGGTGTTTGAAAGTGGGAAAATACACTGTATGGCAAGTGCAGAGCAAATTGTGCAGGGTTTCCCCGTCTTTTTTCTCTTAAAAATCAGCACCCCAAGCCCTCTATTTATAGGCAATATGTGCCGCAAGTGTACCTGCGGCTGGACCACAGGTGTACCAGAGGAGGGTCGGGTCGGGTCGTCTCGAAGTACGTGCACTCAGGAACTATAATGTCGACTCGAATTTTGTGAAGTGCAATCCGAGCATCCATTTTGAGGTATTCAGGACCTATTTCGGACCGCCGTTGTTGAGAGTTGTACGATGGCATGCAATTAGAGTTTGTACGAAGTCTTTGAAGATGGGACGATGCCCTCCGGTCTTCAAGCTTCAACTTTCATCCGTTACCCCGTACAATAGTCACTCGGGATTGGTTAGCCTAGTGGGACATCGTTGCGTAGAGACGAGACGTGGCATCGTTTTGGATGAGATGACGATGTTGCCCATCACCGGTGTTATCGCCGGATTGGGCCGATAAGCTGACGTTGCTCACACTTCGCTGAGATTGGACTACTGCATTTGTTGAAGGTCCTCATTGTCATCTTTGAGGTGTGCCTGTCTTTTCGATGTTATTGTCGGGTTGACACAGTGTATCTCGTTGTGAGTGCCGAGATTGAAGCTGATGGCATTTGAAACAAGCATTTCTGGGGTTATCTCCGAAACTACATTCCTTGGGGTTATCACCAAGGTTGGTGGCTATTCCCATGGTTGGGACTGAGACTAGATACCTCGGGGTTATTTCTGAGATTAATCGGTCTTCTCCGGTGTGAGTTCCGGTATTGTATCTGCAAGCCTCGGGGTTACATCCGAGGTTGAAATCGTTACTCCCAGATTGCAATCCGGGGTTGACGCTGCACTTCCGGTAGTATCCGGTATGGAATTGGATTGTCTTTCAGGGTTTTCTCTTAAAAGACGAATATGTTCTCCTGCAATGTTAGTAACAGTAGTACAGAAAATTTTGAGTGTCTACAGATGCCCCTCTTTATAATACTCATACATGGCGATGCATGGGTAGGATAAAGAATCCTAGACACTTGAAACGCAACAAGATAAACATGGTACTATGGATAGCAACATGATGTAAATGTATGATGCATGTGTACGGGGATGTGGCCCAACATGCTGGGGATGATTGTTGGCTTCCTGTTGCTTCAACTGGGGATTGGCAATACTGACCAGATCACTTATGTGTAAGAGGTCCATGGGGATAAAGCTTGATCTGTTTGAGGATGTGTATAACATATTCCATCATCTATCCTCTTTAATAATGTTGACCTTTCCTGGTTAGCATTGCCAGAATATGTCACGATTCTGTTGGATTTACTACCAATAGCAAATGCTATCAGGGATGCCTGACCTTCGTTGACGTATGAATCAACGGCTGAAACATCCTATGGGATATACTGTCAAGGTTGCTTGACCTTCGCTGACGTGTGAATCAATGGCTGAAACTCTGTGAGGAGATCGTCAAGGGTTCTTAACCTTCGCTGGCGTGTAGATCAACGGAGCATTGCGTTGTGACCCCCGCCGGGGATCCGCTGGGGAATATGAGCAGCTAGATATGAGAACCTCGAACAGCTCTATAGCTCTGATAGGTTTAAACGCTATCGGCTGAAATGATGTCAAGGCTGCTTGACCTTTGTTGATGGACAAGTCAATAGATGAACGTGTTGTAACCCCCACCGGGAATCTACGTTGTAACCCCCATCGGGGACTCACGTTGTAACCCCAGTCGGGGACCTACTGGGGACGCATGAGTACGTACGCGACTATCAAACGGTTCTCAAGGTCGATGGGTTTACTTGCCATCGGCTAAAATAACGTCAAGGCTGCTTGACCTTCGTTGATAGACATGTCAATGGATGAACGTGTTGTAACCCCCACCGGGGATCTACATTGTAACCCCCGTTAGGGACTTACGTTGTAACCCCCGTCAGGGACTTACGTTGTAACCCTCGTTGGGGACTCATGTAGGGTAATGACCTGGATTCGGCAGCATCAGACCTGTATAAGGTATTACCAAATGTGATTTGCGACAACTAAGGTCATTGGCAGAGTATACCTTGTGTTCAGGCGACTACTAATGAGTGATGTGCAGATTCAAAGTCTCACATGAGAAGACCAGGATTGTATGCTGTTTTGCTCAATTGCGTGGCATTTTTATTCCCGATTTGACCTTTTTAGCCCGTAAGAATTTCGTTTCAACTCGAACTGGACCGAGCCGGAGGGGTGGGACCCACATGGAGGAGCCACAGGTGCACCTGCTGTAGCCGCAGGTGAGCCTGCGGCTAGGCATGGATGATAAATCCCAGCAGGCTTTCACTTCACAAGTCACTTTAACCTTGTTTTACTTTAGAAAAATCGCAAGCCATCTTCAGATCTGCAGAATTCGGGCTGCTTTCTACAAATTCTGTCACCGTACAAGTGTTCTACACTATCCTGGTAACGTATGCATGTATTTTTTTCCAGTGTTTGTCCGTTAGATTTTGAGATATTGCACCAAATGCATATAAACGCATAGTAGTGATTATGAATGCACAAATGACTTGATAAAAAATATTCAACATAGTAAATGTTAGTATTAAACCATGTTGAACATAATGATGTGAAAAAATTTGACTTCTGAAACAGTAAAATTGGCACCTTTTTCTGCTATTTTTTGTCCTATTTGAGGTCCAATGAGCAAAAGGTAGAAAGGCAAAGTACTCCTAGCATTGAGGTTGGCCTTATGCATGATGATTTTGATTTTAAATGCATATATTATGTATATGACTTTGGGGTAGGTGTGCTACTGAATGGCCACCTAGACATGCCTGTGTGCATGGGGATAGTCCTATTTTCAAAGGGAACTATGGCAAAAATTTTCCAAATATAGGCATTGGGTAGTCATTCATTCTAACTCTATTATATGTTAAAGTAAATGCATGCATGCATATAGTCATATAATGCATTTTAGAAAGCTCCCGGTAAGGAAATACCACATCCTTTCTGAGGTGATTTGGAGACTTGTTGTCCAGATATTATGGATTCGGATCAGGCCAGTAGTTCCTATAGGACCGCTTCTGGCGTACGGCGAAGGGCTTCTGAAGTGCCTCATCCCCTTTCTGTCAGACAGCCTCGTCAGTTGGTGGAGGCTGTGATTCGTCCTGTTCAGGTAGAGGTTCCAGATATCGAGGACGAGGAGGTGGATATTGAGGATCCCGCTCCTGCTGCATCTATCCCTCGCAGGGAACTTCTGAGCATCCAGGGGGTGAACCCAGAGTTACTGGGTGATTTGGGTAGACATCCATCGATGTACTTGCATGCTAACGAGGTATGACGTTAGACTTTATCTTCATTCTTTCCTATTGATGAGGATTAAAGGGTTTTAATGTTGATCTGCTTTTCATGCAGGTTCCAGGTTTTACACAGCCTTGGGGGAACTAGTTCAGCATCTACTCCATGTACCAGGCGCTTCATCCTGACTATAGAGAAGTAGTGTATAAGTGGGGATTTGGGGCATTCTTCTCCATCCTTCCCCGTCGTTGTCCCTGGGGTTACCTCAGGGCATTGTTTGAACGATGGTTTCATCAGACTCAGTCACTCCACCTGCTGGATTGCGAGGTGATGATGACGCCTATGGATTGGCGATTTATCACAGGTATGGAGTTTGGAGGGGAGCCAGTGCCTTGCATGACGAATATCACTCCTACTGTCGTCTGATCCCTATTAGGAGTTCCAGCAGGGGCGCTCAAAGGTAGGACTTTCTGTTCAGGTCCTTTGAGCGTAGATTTTATGAGCGGGCTATTGAGTGAGCCCATGCCTGATGATGTCAGGATCAGGGATCACGTTCTGCGGCGATTGTTCCTGATGATCATTCGAGGCTACTTCATAGCAGATAACTCTTCTACGGTCTCTTTCGCTTTGGTCAGCACCACACGCGATGTGGACCGTATAGGAGAGTATGAATCGGGCTCTTACACCTTTACCTATTTCCTCCGGGGCATGCATCTGCCCTTACAGGGTTTGACCAAGGCTTGGCTAGGATTTTACCCGTTTCTGCTGGTGAGTATTTCTCTTGTCTTTTTCTATTCACAGGTTAAGAGTGTTTACTGATAGCAGATGTTTTGTCATTGTGTTGGCTGTTTTGGGCCTATGAGAGGCTTCCATTTTTCTGTCCTATGAGTGTGTTAGGCTTAGATACCTATCCACGAGGATGACGATGGCACCATTCTATTTTGCCAGAGGTCCCTGTATCTGAGGGCTTCGCTCATTGCCGTATGCAGCTGGAGCTATTGACGGCTGACGACATTACATGGCTTCCATACTCAGGGGATCATTTGATCATCGGCTTTGAGGATGGACACCCTACTGGAGTAGAGTATTTGATTTCCACCCGGAGATTTCCTCTTTTCACCAATGGAGGCTGAGAGCTCTATTTAGGAGAGCGTGCTATTAGGAGCACCACAGGGGAGATTCGTATACTGATCTTGCCTCCTGTCAGGCGTCATTGGCCTGTATCACAGACACCCGCCACTGATATTCCATTGTTGGGAGTTGACGGTTTTGATTTATCAGAGGGTCCATGTACTCAGGAGATATTCTAGCGTTGGTGGCTCCCTCGCACTATTGGGGCCCAGTCCCGTGCCACACAGTTTATGGGGGACATGGTTCCAGGATCTTTGATGATGACGAATTGGGTAGTTTGTGTCCGAGCTCCGACTCATCTGACCCAGATTGATAGCTTGAACCGGTAGTTGGATCAGGCAAACATATTTATTTGGCATTTGGGCTGAGATCCAGCAGAGGTGGAGACATTTATTTCTTCCAGCTCAGGTGCTGGCCCCTCAGACGACCCATTTGGTTTTGTCGACTCAGATCCTCCCCTTTATAGTCCTGATATCCCTGTTGATAAAGATCTAGTGACTCAGGAGGAGTTACATCAGGTGGATAAGATTGAGGACGTGGACATCGAGACCCTGGTCTTCTTCTGATGTATATTCTCATTATATCTTTTGATAGGCCTCTGTTAGTAATAGGGCGCCTGTGCCCCATTTTCATGTACTTATAGATGTATAGAGCTGATGTATTAGATGATGATATATTTAGGAATGTATGCACCATTTTTCATTCCATATATCATATTGCCATCCATTATCTGTTATGCATGTATCATGTTATGCATATGTATGTATGTCGAGAGATATTTGGTATTGACCCATGGATGGTCTTATGAAACGGCTCGCACAGATGTCTTCTTCGACAGTTAGCCATATAGATCATACCCCACCGTCAGTGGTGGCATTGGGTATGAGATCATGGTACGATAGCATGTCACCACCAGACAGGGTGACTGTATATCTGTTGCTACAGCATACCAAGACCCTTTTGGTATTTCAGGTTCCTGCAGGATTCGTGGACGGGATGATAGAGCATTGGCTACCTGATAGGCAGGTATTCCATTTTGGCACCCATGAGTTGACTCCTACTCTGGAGGAGTATGCCCGTTTGACGATGATGTCCCTAGACCGACCTTGCGTACACATGGCTTTGGGAGACATGAGTAGACTATTCATGACTCTCACAGGATTGAGGCGCAGAGTGGTACAGGATGAGGTGACATCTGGTCATGTGATCTCTCAGCATTTTCTATATGACAGATTTGGTGCGGAGGATAGCTACTCACGACATTCAGGGGATTTTACCGCGTCAGAGGATCATTGGCATTTGACCAGAGTTGATGTACTGATGCTATGTGTACTTTCATATGTGTATATGCCACGATACATGGATGAGATATACATAGGAGTTATCATGGCCGTGAGAGCTCTCAGGGAGGGTCGTACCATTATACCTATGATCGTGGCAGAGACCTTGCGATCAGCATCCTACTGCAGTACTTACCCATCAGGCGTGTTTACTGGGAGTTCGGTCATGCTGTATGTGTGGTTTATATCACACTTGCGACCGATTGGTACCATTAGATGGCACGGGTATTGCTTCTCCCATGAGGTGGCTATGTCATATTCCTTTCAGCCATCGGAGTGTACAGATGCTCAGTCCTGGTCCGCATTTTTGGCAGATATTAGAGATCCATTCAGCATATTGCTGTGCTTGGGGCTTTGCTCACCATACAGCTTCATTACTCATGCTCCGGGCATGGATTTCCTCCCTTTGACTGGCTTGAGGGGTGTGACTACTTATCACCCATTGGCCGTGATGTCGCAGTTCGACCAGTTCTAGGATTTTTATCCCTTTGAAGGGGCGGCATGTTAGCGTTCAGCTTCTTGATATCTCTCAGTCGAGGACCGATCTCTTGTATATGCTTTCTGGGATCAGCGTGAACTAGCTGTTTTTCTTGCCAGTCATCCCGGTTATTCTGCAGAGTATTCTGCATGGATGGAAATGGAGGTTTTATCGGCTATAGCAGTATTTACAGCACCGGAGATTGAGTTAGACGATGTAGAGCCTGTGGAGGACATTGATACCTACATCGAGGAGGGTACCGCTGCTGGGTTGCCAGCATTTCTTCTGGATTCTCCTAGTACCAATACTTTCATGATTCAGCACTCGGCACAGTACTTAGAGCAGAGTCTTCATCTGATGACCTTTGAGAGAGATCAGATTCGATCTATGATGTTGACTGCTCTTGATGTGAGGTACGCCGTCCTATTAGAGAGAGACTAGGCATTGTCTCGTAGAGATGCCGCCTTCGCTGAGCGTGATGAGGCTAGATCAGACAGAGACGCAGTGATAGTTGAGCGGGATAGTGCTATATCTGCTCGGGATTTTGTTGTCACAGATACTACTGCAGCGAGGTCCCTTACCACTGGTATGATCGCAGAGATGAACACTTATATCGATGAGCATATGGTCATCATGCAAATGGCTACAGATCTGTTGGGTCGTGTGGATATTCTTATCCAGGAGACTACAACTTTACCTCCTTCATCTAAGAGGGATGCCATGTTGGTCTTGCTAGCTCGTATGTATCCTGATCCGTAGATGAGCTTGTATTTACCTGCACATACTAGCTTAACCATTTTGTTATGTATAGTTCATATTGTATATATATCAAACGACATTATATATAACAAGGAAATATATTTTTTGGATCACTTCCCTTTTAGATATGCCTTGCTATTTGCTTGATATTTTGCTTGCTGCTTCAGGGTTTGTGATCTTGATGTATTCTGAATTCTTTCTTGGTGGATGGACATTGAGCTGTTTCTCGATAGTTTAGAATGGATCATCGATCTATGTATCCCTACCATCTTTGGTGTCTTGGGACTTATTTCTGAATGGAAATATGGAGAGGAGTGTGGCTTTCCTCTCTGAGATTGACCGTACCAAAGATGGTCTCCAGTACTTCTATTTAGGAGAAGCCTAGTTAATTCCATCTCTTATGGATTGGTATTGCTCTTCGAGGTATGACCGCAGCTTAGATGGTCGCCGAATCTCCTATTTGGGAGGAGTTCAGGTATTTCCATCCCTTTGGTCTAAAGCCGAATAAAATGTAATGGATTGAAAGAGAATCCCAATACCCGTTGACAATGGTTTGTGTTTTGGTAGGGGGTGAGACCGCACCATGAATGGATGCCTACATACTCCTATTGAAGAGGAGATCAGGTCTGCGTAGTTCAAACCCGGTGTAAGAGGTTCAACGCTGTATATGGCTGACATGGTGTAGGAATGTTTTTGGTTGTTTTTATGAGGAGAAAAGGGTAGAAATGTTTTTTTGTTGTTTTTGTTTTTATTGCGACCCGTCCATGTGAAATGGTTGCCTACGTACTCCTATTGAAGTGGAGATCAGGTCGACGTAGTTCGCCCCTCAGGGCGAGAAGAAAAGTGTAATCCCATGTGCAGGTCAGAGTGCGGGGATGAGAAAGTTTAATCCTAGGTTGAGGATAAACTGTAGGTAAAACGTTTGATACCAGGAATGGGTAGCCAAACTGCAAACGCAAGAGGTTCAATCCGCGGTGGGATGAACTAAGTTGTATGACTCCAAAGGAGAAAGCCAGGCTGCTGGCTTGAAGAGTACGTTTCCCTGAGGGGTAAAGTGTAGATAAGTTATAGGTGGTAAAGGGTTAAAGAACCGAAATGATTGGTGACCTGATGATTATGCACTAGGGTGTTTGCTGGTTACTTCAGATATAATACCATTTCACAGTGTCTGAGTTGATGAGTTGTGGAAACTCATTGCCATCCATTTCTTGCAATCTGAGAGCGCCTCCTGTCAATACTTCCTTGACAATAAACGGGCCTTCCCAGTTAGGAGCGAATTTTCCTCTAGCCTTATCTTGGTTGTCAAGAATCTTCTTCAAAACCAAGTCATGTTGTTTAAACTGCCGTAGCCGGACTTTTTGTTGTAGGATCTGGAGATCCTTTGCTGATATACCTGACCATGGAAGATAGTCGCGGTTCGCCTTTCGTCTATTAGAGATAATTAGTGATACATGTCCTGTACCCATTGGTCTTCATCCAGCTGAGCGTCGATCAACACTCTAAGAAATTCCATCTCAACTTCTATGGGGATCACTGCTTCCATCCCATAGGTTAAAGCGTAGGGGGTTGCCCCAGTTGAAGTACGCATTGAAGTTCTGTAGGCTAACAGAATCGGAGGCAACATGTCAGGCCAATCTTTGTGGTTGGCGGACATCTTTTGCATAATCTTCTTAATGTTTTTGTTAGCTGCTTCGACAGCAGCGTTCATCTTTGGACGATAGATGACAGAGTTGAGATGTTTGATGTGGAATTTACCGCATAATTCCTCCATCATTTTGTTGTTGAGGTTTTTGGCATTGTCTGACACAATCACCGCTGGTTGTCCATATCGACAAACGACATTGTTCCTGATGAAAGCAATGATGACTTCTTTAGTGACCTTGAGGAAGGAGACTGCTTCTACCCACTTGGTGAAGTAGTCGATCATGGTGAAGATAAACTGGTGACCATTACTGACTTTAGGCTTAATTGGCCCGATAACTTCCATTCCCCACATTGAGAAGGGCCAAGGCGAACTCATATTGTGGAGCTCCCGTGGGTGGGCGTGTATAGCATTTTCATTAATCTAGCACTGATAGCATCTTTTGACGTGGTCATGGCAATCATCCTTAAGAGATAACCAATAATGTCCCGTCCTGAGGACTTTCTTGACAAGGAGGGGGCCACTCATGTGGGGGCCACAGACTCCACCATGGATTTCATCCATAAGCCTTTAGGCTTGATCTTTGTCTAGACACCTGAGCAGACTTAGTCCTGCATCTCTTTTGTAGAGCGCATCTCCACTTAGGTAGAACTTCATAGCAATTCGATGGATCCGCCTTTTCTCAGTCAGGCTCGCCTCAGCTGGTGTAGATCTATCTCGCAGATATTCCTTGATATGCTGATACCAAGGAGGTTGGATGGGAGGTAGCTCATCCGATACTTCTCCAATGTAATTCCCATAGGTTGGGGCCTTATTCAGGGAAATTGTGACGCTTGGAAAGTGTTCCTTGTCTGATATGCGAATCAAGGAGGCCAAAGTTGCTAATGCATCCGCGAAGTCATTCCTATTACGAGGAATATGTAGAAATGAGATTTCTTCGAACTCCAAAGCCAGCTTCAAAACCTGCAGATGGTAGGGCAGCAAATGTAGTTCCTTGGTTTGATAGATTCCAGTGGATTGTCTGATTACTAACTCCGAATCTCCAAGGACAGTTAACCGCTTGATGCCCATTGAACGGGCAAGTTTTAGCCCCATGAGACAGCCTTCATACTCAGCCGTATTGTTTGTGCTGACAAACTGTAATTTGACGGCGACTGGATACTGCTCCCCCATATCAGATATTAGAACTACTCCAGCTCCAGAACCTTCCATATTAACAGCTCCATCAAAATACATCTTCCATGATTGGCGCGTATCGTACTAATGGTGTTGTTGTACTATCATTATTCCTTCATTAGGGAAATATGTTTCCAAGGGTTTGAACTCCCCTGAAGGTGCGGCGGCTAGTTGATCCGCGATTCCTTGACCTTTGATGGACTTTTGAGTCACATATACGATGTTAAATTGTTGTAGGATCAACTGCCATCTGGACAGTCGGCAATTTAACATGGGTTTGTTGAACACGTACTTGAGAGGATCCACGCGGGATATGAGATGGGTTGTGTGACCATGGAAGTAATGTTGTAACCTCATGGAAGCCCATGGTAAAGTATAACACGTCTTTTCGATCAGAGTGTACTTGTGTTCACTACTGCTGAACCTTTTGCTGAGGTAATAGATAGCTCGTTCTTGGCCTCTATCGTCTTTATGTCCCAGCATGCAACCCATGGCATTGTCACTTACGGACAGATACATGAACAGGGGAATATCATCCCTGGTTGGTACCAAGACAAGAGCTTTGACTTGCTGTTTCTTGATTATAAGGAAGGCATTTTGGCACTCATCATTCCATTTCATGGAGGAGTTCTTCCTTAATAACTTGAAGATTGGCTCACAGGTTGCTGTGAGTTGGGAGATAAACCTGCTGATAAAGTTGATTCTTCCCAAAAATCCCCGTATTTCCTTCTTTGTCTGAGGAATGGGCATTTCCGTGATGGCTTGGATTTTAGAAAGATCCAGCTCAATCCCTTTGTGGATGACTAGAAATCCTAGAAACTTGACTGACTTGACGCCAAAGGCGCACTTAGCTGGATTTAACTTCAAGTTGTACTTACACAACCTGTTGAACAACTTTCTGAGATGGTCTAGATGGTCATCCTCCTTCCGGGACTTGACAATGATGTCATCCATGTAGATCTCAATCTCTTTATGTATTATGTCGTGAAAAAGAGCCATCATAGCTCGTTGATAGGTAGCTCCGGCATTGATGAGGCCGAATGACAATCGTCTATAGCAAAAAGTTCCCCAAGGAGTAATGAAAGCAGTCTTCTCATGATCTACCTCGGTAACCATGATCTGATGATACCCCGCAAAGCAATCAGCAAAGGAGTACATGTTGTACTGCGCAGTATTGTCAATGAGAATGTGGATAAATGGCACGAGAAAGCAGTCTTTTAAGCAAGCTTTATTCAAGTCCCGATAATCCACGTAAACTCGTACCTTCCCTCCGGGTTTAGGCACGGGTACAATGTTGGATATTCACTCAGGATATATAGACACCATGATGATGCCAGCCTAAAATTATTTCACAATTTCTTCTTTCACCTTTAAACTCCACTCAGGTTTCAATCGCCTGAGTTTCTGCTTGACTGGCTTAAATCCCTCTTTAATGGGAAGGCGATGAAGTACAATGTCAGTGGATAAACCCACCATGTCTTCATGAGACCATGCAAACACATCCTTGAATTAGGTTAATAGCGTAACCATGTCATTCCGTTGGTTTGGGGTAAGGTCTGAACCAATCTAGATTAACTTAGGGCTTTCTGAGGTTCCGAGATTGAAAGAAGTGGTTTGATCAAGGTTGGGTTTGGGTTTGTCTTTGACCCATTCTTGAATTTCTGGAGGCACCTCAATGTCATCCTAGATATCCATCAAGGCTGAATTCATCTCTACATCAAAGGTACAATCCTTGCGTAGGAGAGGCATCGTATCCGCAAGTACAGGCACATCTAAATTTAAAGTCCTGAAACAAAATATGTTTTCACTTAGTATATATGAAATGCATTGATCATACACAGTGTTAGCATATACTGGCAAAATAAACTGCTAATACTGTATAGAAAAGTAAGCAGTTATTGTATCTATAGGGCAGAAAAGAATTTTTGCCCGCTTTACCCTCGTCGACCAAAGCAAGGAATGTTGTCCCAATTGGTAAGGGTAAAGTCCGGGTGGACCGCAGGATTGTCATCATCCTCTCTGCCCTGAATGATGGCCATTACGTCAGGGTAATCATCGTCTGGGGTGTATCTATTGGTATGTTCATCATGGACGATGATGCGAATGCCCGACATTATTCGGACAACATTTTCCTTAATTCTCCACTCATCTTCTTCGATTGCGGGATCCGAAATAAGGATTTTTTTTCCTCCACCGGTTTCGGCTTAGGAAATAACATGGCCATGATATTGGCTGGCACCTTTACTGGAGGTTGTGCGGACTCAAAGTTTAAAGGCGAAGCCGAACGCCACATGGTTGAAGCTGAAGGAATCTGTTGATGCTTGTGAGGATTCCTGTGACTAGAGCTGGCAGAATAGCCTAGTCCAGTGGTTCCAGCTTTCTTGGGTAATCGAATGGGGTACTTGATACCCTGGTAATCTTTACGCAACCCTTGTCCCGGCTTATGACCTAACGACATCATTTCTCGAGTGGCTGACATCACCTCAACAGAAATGTGGGGTTCAGGCAGTGGTGCTCCAATAGCGTGGTATTGGGTGTTGCTTATTTCCAAAGCATGGAAACTGACTGGTTCTACGTCTGCATTGGAATTGATGAACAGAATGTCCCCATGCTGAGGAATCTCTAGGTCAGCATTGACCGTGACCAGGCTATTGTTGATAATGTACTTCAATTGTTGGTGAAGAGTGGAGGGGACTGCCCCAGCAATATGGATCCATGGTGGTCCCAAGAGCAAGTTGTATCCTGAATCTATCTTGGGCACATGAAAGGATAAACAGAATGTATGAGGACCAATTTTGATTGGCAGCTCAATTACTCCGACCGAGTTACGGCGGGCTCCATCAAAAGCTTTGATGATAGTATGGCTACTCCGAATTCTGTTGAGATTGATATTCATCTTCACCAAGGTGGCATATGGTCAGATATTCAGAGAGGAACCTCCATCTATTAAGACTCCAGCCACCATATATCCGGAGGACAAGACCGCAATGTGCAACGGTTTGCTATGACCAGTCCCTTCGGGTAGTATGTCATCATCAGTGAAGGATATCACATTGTTGTTGAAAATATGATCAACCTTATGTTGAAACTTTTCCGTATCCACTGATGTTGGGAGATAGGCTTCTTCTAGAACCTTTAGCAAGACCCTCCGGTGATTCTCAGAGGTTAGGACCAAGTCCAAAATTGATATTTGTTGTGGAGCTTCTTTCAGGCTTAAAACCACCGACGCTTCGTTATGACCCACAGTGCGGAGGAATTTTTCAATCTTTTCCATGGGTATTTTCCCTTTTGATTTGGTGGTGGGGTTCATCACCCGATGGGAAAGATACAGTGGATTTTCCTTCGACACTGCAACAGTGGTAAGTGAGGTGGATCCTTCGCCTTCTCCATAATTCCACGGAATCTTGCGCAAGCTAATAATAGGATATTGCGCTCTGCATGGCAAGTTGATTGGCTCGGGAGCGGCCACTTTAAAAGGATTGTTTCCTCCTTTGAGTTGAATTATCGATGTTATAAGCAAAGTATTCATCCCTTCAACTTCAGTGGATATAACTGCTACCACACTTTTCCATTTAGTAGGGCCTGCATTCTCACTTGCACGTAACACAGTGTAGTTATCTACCAAGCGCAGTACACCACTGTCAATTAGATTTTGAATAAGGTGGCGGAGTGCCGAGCATTCTTCTGTGCTGTGACCGCGAGACTGGGAGTGGTATTGACACACTCCTTCAGAGTTGTACCGTCCCTAATGGGGGTTGATTGGAGGTAGAAGGGAACTGATCCTTCCATCATTGATTAACATGTGAAGAATTTCCTCCATGGGTTGACCCAAATAGGTGAATTCCCTTTTGTTGGCGAAATCCTGACAGGCTTTGGCATTTGCTCTCTTCGTCACTTTGTCTTCCAGCATTTCATTTTTTGAAACCGACGAGGGAATATTCATGATGATAGGTAGGACACTGGCATGCTCCTGGCTGATTAATTTCTGAGTCACTTGATGCTGATAAGTCACCAGTTCCGCCAATTGCTCAATTTGTTTGCCGAGAGCTTTGATCTTTCGTTCCATTGTGAATTGGAACTTAGCATAATCCCATCTGCCATCACCGTCTTTGATGGTCTGGGAGGAATCACAGTCGAAGATGGAACTCTGTCCACTGCTCCAATTAATCATGTTGACCTCTTCTTCTTTATGTTGAGGAAGAGGGTCATCTTGTACATGAGGCTAATCGGGTTCGGTGACTACGATCTCCCCATTATCTATTAGGTCCTGGATCTTGTGTTTCAAAGCCCAACAATCCTGAGTATCATGTCCAGGTGCCCCGGCATGATAAGCACATTTCCTAGCAGCATTGAAATCCCGTCCATTAGGGCTGGCTGGTGGAAGAAGATGCGTAATTTTCTTCTGTATTGTCAGAAGATTAAGAATGTTCTCGAGGGTATCCCCTAATGGTGTAAACACTCGATGGCGTTTGACTTCTCCACCTTTTGGTACTGGAGGGTTTGCAGACTATTTTGATTGCCTTTTTGCGTCTGTAGTGTCACGAAAACATCTTCCTCTTTCTTTTTATAGATCCTCCTGGGGTTGTTCCCATACTTTCCAGATTGGATGTGATCAGCAACAGCTTTGAGTGCGGCTAGGTCTTGAATCTTTCCTGATTTCAAACCCATTTCAGCCATCTCCCTATGTTTAACCATTTCAGAAAACGGTTTGCCTATGTCAGCTAAAACTCTCTCATAGAAGGGAGCTTCTTGTATGTCTATTAATGTCATGAC